>OY735199.1:66762925-66895425 GCA_963457665.1 Thysanoteuthis rhombus | reverse complement strand
ACAGCAGTGTCTCTAATGTTTCGTGTCTTACGCTTGTAAAAAAACACATGGGGGTTTTGACCCATGTGCGCTTTCTGAATCAGGAGAATTTAGAGACAGAAGATAATCGTAAATGTTAAGTAGTAAAAGCATTTTTCATTCACAAGTGACGGAGATGTGAATATGCGTTTAGGCTAGAGAAGAGGACACGCACGATTTAGTAACTGAGTGCACAAGAAGGGTCTCAACATCTGTGAAATGGTAGCGGTAAGGTTGAGAAATGTGATCGGTTACAATAAACTGGTATACTTTGAGCTGGCTGGGAAGCCAGGCGAAATGTGACTGAATCCTAGAGGGAAGAAAAGGAAGAGGGTGTAACTGGCTTGAAGCTGGGGCTAATAAGTGATGGTACATGTGAGTTCTTTTATGGATAGTAGATGAAGGAAGTGACATATTGCATATCTTGCTAGATTTAAGGTTTTGTATCTTAAGCAAATACTTATTTATATTCATATTTAATTTTGACTTCAAAGTCATCAAGGTCATTCTGACAAACAAACATTTGTCTCAGTCATTTGATCTGCTTTTTAGCTGTTTTACTTTTTTACAAAGGAATGATTTACTAAAAACAGGCTGTTCAATTTTTGTTCTGGTAGAGATTGTTTTACTAGTGGGAGTCGAGTAACATTCTTGGTGGAAAACAACATCAGTTTCAGAAATTTTTAACAACTGGTTGACCCTGAGGGTTACAAGATCGGCAAAACATACCTGCAGCTGTGAATCAAAGCTTTCGAGTTGGTTGACCTTTGAGTCATCCGCCTGTGGAAGTAGAAATTGGTGTTCCGGGTTCCATCTGTGAAAACTTTCTACTCGAATATACAAGATACATAGATGGTTAATACATGAATTAATTACCTCTTTGATTCTGGCGGTTCCCAGGGAGAAATTTAAATATGTTAAAAATTTACCTAAGCCTGAAAGAGTATCAGTGCAGTGGTCAGTGGTCAGCTGTGAGTTGGCCTGACGGTTAGTGGTCGCAGTAAGACGCCGAGTTCGCTGTGAGACGCCACTGCACACATTTTTCCCTACGCCCAAGACCTGCCTGAACATTTATCTGTAAAGTCCACCCATACTTAGATCTCTGAAGAAGGCTAAGACATCGTTTGATCTGAGAGACCTCGTAACAAGTATTAGTCATACCGTTATTCTGCCTGGAATCTGCCAAGCTTTTCTACTTGAGAGATTTTCCTATCAACTTCTTCAATTAATAAATCCTTTATTATCACGAGTTTTATCACGGCCGTTTGACTTCGTCATTATACTTTTTCTCCACTTGTCAAATATATACTGTTACCAGACGCTTCGACATCAACATCAGAGACTTCATCAGTGTTAACATTATACAACTTGGGAGCCTGAGGAAACATTCAGAGTGGAGTGTATGACTGGAGGCAAGACGCACTACCATAAATGGTGAGAGAAATAAAATGAGTGCGAGAGAAAGATGAAAAGAGGGAAGAGAGAAAGAGAAAGAGAGAGAGGAAGAGAACAAGAGGGAGAAAGAGAAAAAGGGAGACAACGAATGAGAGAAAGAGGAGAAAGAATGGGAAAAGGAAAGAAATAAAGAGAATTTTCTAATCTAGATTTTAAAAAAAAAGTACTTCGTACTTTGTAATTTACTCACCGTCTGCTGAACACTTCGACACAGACATTTGATGCATACAAAAACACCAGGAAAACAAAACTGCTAATTAACAATGTTGTAACACAGCAATTGATTTTCGCTGGTCTTTAGGATTCATTACCCCAGTAAATTATTTTCCTGGATTCATTGTCTCATCAATCTGCTGAACTCTTAAAGTTTTTAATTCCCAAACAATTCTTTATATTTCTGTTTCTGTTGCTCATTAGAGATTTCTGAAAGAGAATCCTATATGAAATGCGTGAAACACCAAAGTCTGTCTCCATCAGTTGATTACTGTTAAACGCAAACGATGCAAAAAAATATATGTAACGTGCTGTGTGTTTGAGCTGAAAAACAACGGCGGTGGGGTATTAAGTCCTAGATTGCTCGTTTCTATGAATATGTATTCGCTCAGAAAAAATAAATATCCTTTTTTAAGAAAATAGTTCTTGAACTTGCTGCCTTTTTTGTACTTTGAGACCAACTAATATAGATAATTATTTTCTTATAAATCTGTATATATATCTATCATTTCTGTTTGTATCTATCAATCTCAGTCTGATCACGTCTATCAGTTACTGACATCATCCCAATGCTATTTCAATTCGAATTCAATTTGTTATTGAAAGTCGACTGTTTTCAATTTTAACACAAGATTCTTTTTGTTGTGAGACTAAAAACCGTGTTCCAATTATTGAGATAAAAAAAGTAGTGTGTGACACGCAAAGCCAATTGGATGAACCTGAGGAAGATTAAAGAATATTTATGTCGAAGCGTTATGATGAAATCAATAAAGGGGGTGATATCAGTCCGGATAATTAATGAAATAATGAAGTGGTAATAGTTATATTCTTATTGTCTTATTTGTAATATATTTGCTAAAGAATCGGAGATAAATATGCTCTATCAGTATTCCACATTTCCCTAATATTTGACTGAATGACCGAGTAGAAGTCCTCTGTTTAGTGTCTGATTAGAAATTTGAATAAACCAAGAGATAGAACTGAACACAGACAATCCTCAGTCCAAACCACTCTACATCTGTAAGTATTTCTACTTGTCGCAGTTTCTCTCATTGGTCTTATGATCATAATGCAACCACTTCTTTTTTTTTCTTCAGATTATTCTTCTTGTTACTTTAATTGTTTTTGTTGTTTTTTTACTATCTTTATCAGATCTATTGCTTTCATTTCAGTTGTTTTTATCGTATTCCTTGCCAACGGCAATATCTCTTCAGGCTGTAATATTTTTTAGAGTGATAAGAATAAAGACAAATAAAAAGGCTCTAGTTGCAGCGCTAAAAATCCTATCCAGAATGAATGATCTTTGAAAGCAAGAACAAGATGTGTGTAATGATTATGGAGAGGAAATCAGCGGAACATTCAGATGAGGAGAGAGCAACAAAGGAAGATATGCAAACAATAATAATTACGGATAAGAAAAGAAAAGAAGGAAATCTTAGGAGAAAAATTTTTTTTAAGGCAAAAGGTTGAAAAAAAAATTCAGTTTCTTTCTATAATTGAACATTTCTTTTGATTTAGTCTAAAAGAAGAAATGTTCATTTTCCTCAAGTTTACTGAGCTTAAACAAATATATCCCAAAGGTGATTAAAAATACAATATGATTAAGCAATTGAAATGCCTTGAGAATTATTTTTATGCTTATTGGAATGTATTGTATAACTCAAGAGGAGCTTTTGTCGGTGTCAATAAAGAAAAAAACATTTTTTCAAGCTTCCATTAACTTCCTTGTCTAAAATGTTTATAAAAACGGAATGTTGGTCATACTAAATTAGCGCTACATTTGATGATAATTGAATGAATTATTGATTTTACTTGCAAAATTTGATCACCACACAAACAATTATTTCTTGTGTTGACAATCACTATGGTACCCTTTGATTTATCACATCTTCAAGCAGGTATAGAGTTTAAACAACGGAAGGTTTTCTATACTTTTCCTTTCCTAGTGTCTTGTTCTGGCCAAGTAAAGTTTCAAAATTAGCAACCTGTTAACAGATCTGTCAATGTAAAATGCACTCTCCAGACATCGATGTTTATTAGTGAAATGAAAATACAAACAGGTATTTCGACAAAATTTCAAATAATATTTACTCACGGAAAAAACAGACTGTGTGCATCCGCTTGTCCATGTTAATGCAATACCTAACCATACTTATTTCTCTTGGGTATTTTAGTTTAAAATTTTCGATATTACAGCTTTTGGATTTGGCTCGATTTTTTATGAAATCTCAAAAAACGTAAAAAAATGTTTAGTCACTCTGTCTGTCCATCCATCAGTTCATCTTCGGCACAGTCCATTCAAATTTGAAACGCATACTCGACGGACATAGGGGGAGTTTTAAAATAAAAAGATTTTCAAAATTTTGTTAAAGCTTTTACGAAGTATTTCTATTTACTGTGTAACTATAATGTTAAACTGAACCTTTAATTTTCCTTATATATATATATATATATTCTTATTTCATATGTTTATACATAATTCTTCGATGGGGTCAAAGTGAATGGAAACTTTTCACTTTGTAAGGAGTCGAAAGTGTCGGAGAACCATTTCCCCTGATAATGGATCAAGAATCAAGGGAAACTTTTTTTCTCATTTCAAGGGTTTCAAAAAGGGTAATTTCTCCTTTTAAGGGTTAAGGGTGAAAAGATACTTTTTGCCTTCCTTTAGTGGATCGAAATTGAAGATGAACTTTTTTCACCTTTAAGGGTTGAATGAAGGGAAAATTTATTCGTCTTGAAAAGTTCAAAAGTGAAGAGAAACGTTTTTATAAGTCTGATAGGTTTAGTTTAGAACTATTTGAGCAAATGGGCAGTTGCAATCACTTGTTTCTATTTGTGTTTCCACCACTTTATGACACCACTGTTATACTCTTTTTGTGTAAAAAAAAAATGGGGGCCATTTTTCTAACTTTGATGTTGTAAACACGAAAGCTTTTGCATGATGATCGTTTTTCCACACAGATAACTAACTTTTTTACTTTTATACTTCTCAATTCAAACAATGTATTAATCACATCTATACCTACTAGCAAGAAAACTTTGCCCGATCGGTTGTACCAACTATCCCCGCTAGTACGATAGGTTTGTACATTTTTTTCCAAATTTTTAAATGATGATATCATAAACTTGACAAATGTCTAAGATTTAAACGACCCATCAAATATGTCTCTTTTCCATGGTAGCTTTTGGTCATATTTGTGTTTTAATGAATTGATTTCACAAGAAGTTACAATCATCTGAGTGGAAAATGTAACAACTAGCTCAGGTCTCCTCTACATCGTGTAGGTGAGACAATACGTCAGGATATAGCGTTATTTAGGTGAGTCGACTGCTGTCTATCTTTGTCGGTAGAATCCTTCCCTTTTATTTCACACGGTAAGGTCTAAGCGAGACGATACTAGCTCTCATCAGTTGACTATTCGTCAACATACCAATTTTTGAGTTGTTGGTTTATTGGTGGGGTTAATTGTTGCTCTTGGAGCCTTTTTTGCACAAAATTTACAACCCTTCCACAGACTTACTACCCCAACAATTGTTTGAGAGACTCTCTAACAAATTTTCAGTCTACAGCAGGCGCCTTTATACACGTAGAAGTATTAGTACGTTCATAAACGTGCAGAAGGTTTCTTTTTTAATCTAATAGATCATTGAATCTCGTTCAAGATTGGTGAGATTACTTGTTGGAATGCATTTGGTAGAAAGATAGTGAAATGAACTGGATATAATGATTTGTTTCTTATTGGCTACTCTATAAACACAACCATATACCATAGTTGACCTACTCGCACAAATATCCTTCGCCACCTACCTAAATACTGTGGTTAACGCACTACACTTTGGAACCATTCAAATTGAGGGTTGTTTTTTCCATTAGGTGCTCTGTTCATATGCCTTGGTATCTTAGCGTAGTCCATCAGATATCTAATTAAAGACTGGAAACAAGTCAGGGTTATTATCGTTTCTTGGCCCCAGTTATTTCTAGGGGAGATTATTGTCAATTTTTTGTGATGCTATACTACTTAGAATTTGGGCTACGGGTATTAAAATCTTGTTTGAGCTATATTCTGCAGAATAACTGATCTATTGCCACAAATATCCGATTAATCCAATTTCAGCAAAATCTCGAGAGATATTGATCAATTCTCAAGAGGCTACACACATTTTTGCTCATTAACAACAGCGATTATATTGACTAAATGATCTCTTAATTGAGCCACTAGAAGAAAAATTCGTGATGTGGTATAAAAAAACTAAATTAGCTGCCCTTGAGTAACTTATCAGAAAAAGAGCTGAAATTTTGTTTTGTTACCAGCAACTTGACATCATCAGCGACACTTCAAGTAGAAAAACCTGCAAGATCTCTTTCTCTTCCTCGTACCCTCTGAAAGGAAATGAACGCGAGAGCCGTTGCCTGACTGGTGATGCAAATTCCTTCATTTTATCTATAAACAGAGTTTTTACTTATTTTCTCAGAGTCGGCAGTATATTTCATGAACTCAAGAAAATGTTCGTGAGTAAACCACTTGCAAACAGCTTTCCACATATTTGACAAAAATACTGGACATGTCACTCAATACGACTATCCTTCGCAAAGCAACCATTTTGCCAATTATATACTCTACCTCTTTGAATACCAATCTGCGTTGTCTTGAAACATATAGCTATGTAATCTAAATCCAGACAGATTTTCTTACATTATATTGAAATGATCTGTTGTTATGGACGAATCATGATATCTTTCCACGCAGACTCATATCTTCCTGACTTTTCAGCATTTAATCACTTTTAGTATTTCTTATAAGTACGATTCTTTTCGTTTTCAAAGTAGCTTTTAAACTAATACATTAAACAATGAATGTTGTTAAACAGCTTTTTCTTTTTCGCATGATGTTTGCTTTAAAATGTCCTTGGCTTAAAACTAATTGAAATTGTTCTTTCTTATTGGAATTTATTCAATTATTGGTATACGTGCCTTTATATGTATTCTTCTAACGCTCATCATGTTTTGCACATCTATACTTACAACAAGAAAGGGTGAAGGAGTTTTATCTTTTTGTTCCCCATGGTATGTCACGCACAGGTATTAGTTATAAAATAATTCATAGCATATTACTTTACTAATTAGCGCTGGTGACTTCTCCCAAATCCAACATGGCGTTTTTCATCATTCATTAAATGTAATTCATCGCTACACATGACGTTTACCTTCCTGCTTCTAGAGCCAACCTATCACGCCACCTGAAGACAATGATTGCACCTGTGCCATTACCAAGTGGACACAAATTACATTATCTTGTCATATGAGAGAAACCCGACATCAGAACATGGTACTTAAGAAAGGGCTTCTTATCTGAAGTATCTCAACAGTGTTGAACTTCGACGTCTCAAAAGAAAAATCAATATCCCATATCTTATGAATGACTCTCTCTACGTTTCAAAAAAGCTCCGCTTTATATGCGATATTTGAAATCTCATATTCATTTGCATTAACTGAGCTTTACACATACACTTGATAGAAATTTAATATCTTCTGATTAAAGAGGTGAGGAGTTTCCATTTGCATTGTTTTAGATATGCTATGTATGAACTACATTAATCTACTTCACTGAACTCCATTGAGGTAAATTGAAGGAAGCTTGATTGAGAATGGACTTCGGGTTTCATGTCACCAGCCTTGTAGTCAGGGTGGGCGGCGGGGATCCCTTGCCTCTTTCACTGTTTCAATTATTAGTAGCAGACCTTCTGAGCCTGTCCCCTACTTACTGTTGATATGGTGATACAAGTGGTATCAAAGGTGGAAAACAACACTTGAGGTTGTTAGGTACAAATCGTTAACATTTTTTATTTTACAATAAAAATGAATGCAAATAAAATGATGTTCGTTTAAATATTGCACAAGTGCAGATGAGAATGTGTAGGATTGTTGCAAATAATTGTTCAGCAGATTAAGTGTTGGAGTTTTTTTGGTGATGAATCTCTTTCTGAGATATGCATGAGTTCATTGTATCACAGAAGGAATAAAGAAATTTTAGTCTGTAACAATCGACATGACATCGAGGTGCGAAGTGCAGGAATTGACAAAGATGCTGGTTCTTGATAGTTATTGGGATATCACAGGGCAGCGTCCAAGACTTTGATTTCTCTGAATTGTCCGTTTGTTATTCGTCACAGACCGAGAATCCAGCTCAAAACGTTGTTCCTGGCGCTCATCTCGTTGGCAGTGTTGTCCATGTTTTCCAAGGGTGACAACAATAAATGCATTTTTAATCAACTCGGATGCTATGGTCAAACATTCTTCGTTATCCCCTCCTGAAAGAAAGTGGACTCGTCTTGAAGTGAAAGGCGTTCGGTAAATAAGAGTTAAGTTCAGTAATTTTCTGCATTTAATGCACATCGTTCAGTAAATCAAAAAGCAGTTTGGTTGCACCTCGTTTTATTTTCGACCTAACCTTATCTCGTTCGGTAAATGTTCATAAGAAGAAAGCCAATGTCATAGTCTAGCTTTTCCAGCATTTAGTTCACTTTTGCAGTATTCTCTTTGGTGGCTTTGCACAGGTGCAATGACATGGCCGATTATGGCTTACGGGGGCTTGGTATTGCAAAGTGCGAGAGGCCTAGGATTCCCCCTGTGGCCTCAATAAATAACTTTGCCCAGACTCAGGGAAACGGAACGCTCCGGGGTAGCACCGTCCTATCGCATTAAAAGGGATGGGTTGAGCCTGTCTTGACGCCTTTGCAATACTTGTTGCAAGGATTTAAACAATTTTTGCAGCTTTCCCGTAACTGGAACCCGACATTAAAAACGACCTTGTGTTGCATCTTACTCTTGTGGATGGGGAGTAAACGTTAAAGTGTAGTATGTTTTCTTCTCACGTCAACAAAACAGCATTAACTTTCTATTCTCAACTCCAAGTATGGAAGGGGGATAAAAGTTATGGTTCTTCTTCTTGAATTCAAGGTCGGTAATCGAGTTCTGCAGCGGAATTTCGGAACTGGTGAGCGTTAGCTGGACGGAATCATAACCATGAACTAGCAGGTATAAGGTACAATGAACCCGAGTCGTCGCAAATGATTTTGCAAGGACGTTGGGTCAAACTGGACTATGTCGACGGGACGAATCCTATTGTGCAAGAGTCCCTCAATCTCGACGCCTGACTTCGCAGAGCCATTAGGGCAGGTTTGATTTGGTTCACAGGATGAATCCTGTTGATGCTCTCAGGACGAGCCTGAGCATGCTGGTCAGTGATTCCGAAATGGAGGAAAATCCCAGACATTGATTAACTTCTAAGCCCGAGGGCGTCAAAGAACAGATACTACACTTTAAAGAGAATGCGATGTCTGATCTTCAAGTGGCTGCAGCGCCTGAAGATCCTGAAATTCCATATACACCATGAAGAGTCAGAAAAGTCCGGGTTACATTGAAATGCCCTCTGCTCTTGAAGTTTGTAGGTCGGGTCGTAGATGCCAACGACGATCTAGGTTTGATGACTATATAAGTGGGGTCTTGTTTGGTAATTATTGGTTGTCTGCTCTTGTTTTAGGAGGACAGTGAGTAATCTGCCATTGCGTTTTAGCTTTCAACAACACGTGCTGTATCCTTTCCCAGTTAATAAATGACACTGTATTGTTTCATATGTAAAACAATCAATCAAGAAACAATACCATCTATTGTTGTTTACTAGATATTGAATGTATAAAAGTGACCACCGTTGTTTCCTCCTATCTTTTACTCGTGCAACAAGTGAAAGAAATGTCGTCATCTATCTTGACACTTGGGAAGATTAAATACACTAGCTTTTTTCCAAAGAGGTTGTTGCCTTAGGTATTAGTGTGAGTGTAATATTCAGATACATGAATACATGTTTGGCTATTCTATGTATCTGCAGTACTAAATTACTGAAGGTCAGTTTTCTAATCCAACATTAACATCGTTATTGTTGCAATTACATGATGTTGGGAGTCACATTCCTGGATTAAGAATTTCCACTGTTACCATTTATCTGACTATTAAAAACCCAGATCATCCAATAGAAATAATAGATTAAAAAATCCCAGAGGAGCTACATAAAACTAGATCGTAGAAGAACTATCGAGTAAATAAATTAAACGTGTGTAATGCAATGAAAGCAAAACTAAGGATTAATTAGATACTTGCATTGCAACATAGGCCTGCTATGAGTCAATTGTGTAAATGTCATTATTATCATCATCATTTATGCTTTCTTCTATATTTTACCACTAAACGCGCTAGTTAGGTCAACTCATCATATGAAATAACCTTGGTAAAGGGTCTGATTACTCTAATCAGGTACCTAATGACCTTTATTAAAGATGGTACCAAAGATGAATAGTCATTAGTTGTCTATCTGGCGTTCCATTCTATTGGTATGGGAGACTGGAGACGGTTGCCACACTTTTTGTAGTATTCTTGGTTACTCAGGGACTATTTGGACTAGACCAACCAAATGTAGATATGTCTGCTAAATACCCATACCATTTGAATATTATTCCACATGACGTATCGTTTACAATATTTTTTTGAATTGAAGAAAACATGGGAACAGTTGCAACACTAACCAGGGACGGTTGGAACACGTTACAACACATTAAATTTCACCAATTAACTTTGTCTCGATGACCATAGTATCTGAAAATATTCATTGTTTTATAATTATAATATGGTATTATTTATTTATACGAAATGACATTATAGTATTTGTGATGTCATTCAATATCATTAAATGGGACACACACATACATTGGGCATGAAATATTACTTTAAAAGAAGAAAGTTTAAAGAAAAGAACTTACGGGTTAAAGATAAAAGTTTAGTCTTACATAAGAAAGTGTTTTTGATATGTTCAAATGTAGTTTCAGCAAAGGTTGACTTAGTAAGTTGTAAGTAGTTGATAATAGATCAACGGACAGTGATACGAAATATCAACAGGTATTTTCCAGTTGCATCTTAGAGATAGAAATAATAGTATTTATGCAGGGACATAAGTCTAGCTTAATTACTGTTGCTAGGAGACAAATAGGATAGAATAGGTCAAATTGCAGGCAGTTCATCATATAGAAATACAAGTTGATAGGTAGACATGATTAGGAGAATACATGTCTCTCTTAAAACGCTTTGACCAGTCGAATATTAGTAGGAAAGATCCTTAACTAGGTGGTTTATAAAATCAGCCAATCAGAGAACACATGATGAAATAGATAAGTTACTTAGTAGGAAATGAGTCACGAGAGTTTCGAACAAGTGTAGCCAGCAAAGCGTTCTATCCTATTTCATATTTGCGGATGTTTGTGCTTTTGATTGTGTGTTGCAGCGCTCCAGGTCATACTATTTTGTCTACAGAGTTGAAAATTGACATCAGTACTCCACTACACCCCTTTTTTTAAAAAACTTGTGCAGGGAGTCGGAAAAAATTGGAGGGGGGGGGGGCTTTTTAGAGGCCTTATTTTTACCAGTTTATTAATAACACCTTGGTTTTCCAGAATCTAGATATTTTAAAAAATCTATTCTAGGTGGTTTCCACTGGAAAATGCCAGTGCTGTCATAAACAGAATTTATTCTGGCCACATTAATCCTCAGTGGATTTTCTACATGACTTTTACACATGCTAACCATATCCTTTAGAAATCAGCAAAACAATGATTCAAACTTAATAAGTTTTGATCAATTCATACATAGTCAGCACAGTATGACAAAAATATAGCTAATGAAAAACGTTACTTTCACACCCCAAAACATGTTTCAATAAATGCAGCAGGTGTGTGTTTTTTGTCCTCCTGGGGAGGGGGGCAGTATGAGTGCCATCACTCTGCTATTTTTCTGATAGTTGCAACCGTCCTTAGCCTCCCCTATATCATCGATGAGATTACTATCCAGAATTTCTTTGATTAATTCTTTCTTCGTGTCACAAGGATTGCATGACATACTTTCTCTTGTAATTGCTTGTTCCGTGTGTTAATCAATCAGTTTGCCTTTAACCGATTGGTGAACTTCGTTTTTATAGTGGAAAACCAATTAGAGGAAAAGTATTGATTGATTCATCATCATTCAAAGGCGGAACTTGAAAAAGAAACTTTATTGAAAAATGAAAGAATCAAATCTGTTAATCACTACAGAATGTAATGTAGCTTTATTCAGATAATTTGGTAATTATGAGTGTCGTATATTAATGCTGTATTTGTATTGGTAACTGACTGTAACGTCCCTTTGCTTTGTAACTTTCATTTGCGTCAATCTCTTCGGCGTGTCAAGATGTAAGACTGTCATTGTGCTGTTGGATGAGACTTTCAATGACAAATTCTTCATTTTCTATTACAATAAGCAAAGTTTTTGATTAAATAAATTCTTGAATTTTGCAATGAGAAGTACGTGTTTTTGGCCTACCCACAAAATCAACCACATAAAAATAACACTGGACAAGTTTATTTTTTAAAGTGTTATTTTGTTTGCTGTCGCACAAAGCTCAGAGAAGGCTTATTTACAACTGCAGGATTAGATAGCATTGACCACTATCCAAGCACAATAACACCCGAAATTCATCCCATGAAACAGCCACCTCTCTTGTACAACAGCCAAACATTGGATAATTTTGGTACTGTGCGAGGAATTGTCACTATTGATCCTAATTCTTCATCGAACAGCTGTTCAAAGAAAGTAGCACAGATTCCATCACAATACGTGGCGTTCCTCCAATCCTCCTCAATCGAACGAATGGTGCCTTTTTCGTACCTAAAATGTAGACAATGTAATAGAAAATCAAATACTATCACAAGAAAGTAAAGAAGAACATTGGATGGAACATGTCAACCTTGATACTTGAGAAATATGACTACATATGATGGACAGTCTATCGTGCAGCAAAAAGTCTACTCCCGATTCATTCATCTCGTTCTAACCCATGTTTCCTGAGAAGGCGCGTGCCATTACGATGCTAATACATAACAAATGTTGTTAAATTGAAAATTGATTGCGCCCTCTTTTCTCGGTTTTACATAACATTTCTTAGAAGAGATTTTTTTTCGCTATGAGAATCAGTCATGGCCGCTATCAATTGCATATGCCTATGAGATTAGGGGAGGTCAAAGGTCAGATCTAGTTAAGTGCTTTGAAGCTCCCAATACAGCAAAGGGTGTCACGCCATCAGTAGATGTGATAACTTTAGACAGAGCAGTCATTGTTCAAATGTTGGCACCTGAAACGGCAAGCTCATTTGAAGAGTATGTTGAAATAGTATTCAAGTCATCCATTGTCCCTCACTTGAAACCTATGCATCGAGTTGATATTCTCTGAGGAAATATATAGGAAACATTTATCAAAGGGATTTATCAGCTAAAAAAGAGGCACGGCACAGTGATGTAAAGTACATCAGTATACACGTATCCGGTCCAACTAGTGTAATTCTCTCAGAGTTGTCGAGAACAAAACAGAACTATTTTGCTTTGTTGTTGAAAAATTGTATCATTTCCTGTAGAAAATGGGGGGGAAAGTTGTTGCACTCACAATGAATATGTTCTGTCAACGGCCAGTAGAGCACTAGTGGATATATATCCATGCAACCACGAAGAAGCGGACACTCACCTAGTGCTACATGCTTTGGATGCTAATCTGGACAAGAAAATTATGATGAAATCAAATGACACTCATGTAGCTCTGAGCGTTTCATACTTTACCTACTTACATGCCAATTCATTTTGGCTTGCCTATGGAAGTGTGAAAAAACAAGATTCATTCCAATCTATGAAATTGCAAATTCTGTTGGCCATGAAAAGGGAAGGTATTTGCCAGTATTTTATGCCTTTACTCGATGCGACATAGTGTCATTCTTCGATGGAAAAAGTAAAGAGTCGGCTTTGAATGTGTGGATTTTTTTATCTTGATCTCAAAAGCGTATTAACAACATTAATGCCGTTGTCAGACATGATTGATGACGAATGCATGGCTGTTTTTAAAAGTTCCATATTCTTCTGGGAGCGAGCTGAAAACAGCGAATGGGAACTGAAATGGACCACACTATCATCAATTGCACTAGTCTTTACAATTGTGGAGGACATTGTAGTGAGATAGAAGAATGCATTCCAATTGGCTAAACTTGAGCTTCATGTTTAATAAAGACGATTGAAACGTTTGGGATTTTATATTATGTTCAAAATATACTTCTCATTTCATAGGTCACAATTTAATTCATCGTAGAAAAAAAGACATGAAACTCTGAATGAAAACTATTTGGAGTTTATAGGCAAAATTTCTCTACCAAACTTAGAGACTCCAAAGATTTTTTGACGCGGTGCAAAGCTATTTTGGCGTCTCCCCATCTCGCCCCAAACACACACACAGTGCTCAAACTTAGTTTGTCCTTTAACCATCCTGTTTTCATCAGCTACGGTAGCTTAATAAGAGTAACTTTCTGTTAAATTAGCCATTATTACGATGATGGTTGATTTGGGAAGAATAGATAAAATTGTAAGAAATAAACGACTCTGTTAAAGAAGGCGTTGTCTCTGCTCTATAGGTGGGAGCAAGAACTACAACATCAGGTGAGTGCTATAGGTTAACCAAAGAATGTCGAAGGTATCAACACATCCGATATGGGGCTAAGAAAAAGAACACTTCCTCAACAGGTGGGGGCAGGTAAAGACAATACCTTCATTTCATTACAAACAAATACTAAATTGGAAATAATATTGAAAGAAAAATAAACTTAAAAGTATAGACTATAAGTTTATTTCAAACTCAATTCAAAACAGATTCTTTACTTCAAGCCTCGTTTTGATGCGGAATACTTTTGACATGCACGGTACTCGGATCCCGTGGTGAATCCTGTTTGGCTCCATGTCCAAAGATGTCACCGCCAGGGGTTTACTTTTCGTCCAAAGTTTCATGCTTTCATTGCAAAAGTGAACGGTTTGACCAGTTAGCACCAGGGCTTCGTCTTCATGAAGTTCACATTTGTTTTCTTTAAATTATTTCAAAGGGAAGCAACTTTTCTTTTGAAATATTAGTCTCAAGAAAGATAACTCCCCTAAATTATAATGAATAATTTCTTCTCTTTTCAAAATTAATTAATCTTTTAATACATTTCTTGCTGCTCGGATTTATTTACTAAACTTAGCATAATCTGGTACAGCGTATGGTGCACCTAATAAGTATCAAACTCATTGTACCAGCAATGGTTTGTAGGACTAGCTTGCTATCATCGCCCTACGTGAGACTCTCTGCCTACGCATTTACACACATGCACTGTGAGAAAGTGGGTCACTTGATTCGATCATGTCAAATGGCTACGGACGTAAGAAAAAATACACTTAAAGTGCAAAACTGGCCAAATTATGATTATTTTTTAAACAATTCCACAATCACATCCAATTTGATCTTGTTTATTTCCTTTCATACGACATTCAGTTTTATTCTTAGAAGCACATTTCTACATTTTAACCACTATTTCTTGCATAGTGATTTATTTATTTTTCGTTAAAATCAATATGAAAATAAATACGTATAAGTATAAAGCTTTTGATACAAAACCTTAAATTTGGCCACATATGCAATATATCACTTCCTTCAACTACTGTCTATAAAAGCACCAACTTACAGAAACCATCACCTTTTTGCCCAGCAATCTCAGCCTTCTTTCTTTCTCTCATCTTCTGTCTCTTAATTCTCTTATCTTCAGGGAGCGCACATGAGTAAAGCATGTGTTTTTAGTGATTTAAATAATTTCTGTGCGTCGAGGATAGCCACCGAGTTTGCTTTTGGCGATCATGAATTCGGATGCATCACATTTCCAATAATTACTCTGTCTTCAAAGCAACCAGCATTTATGGAAACAACTTCTTTCAGTACCCACGCTTTGTAGTCACAATGACAACTAAATATAACACAGTTTCATCCTCTTCGGTAGGGCACTTGACCTTTCCATCTTCGTCATTCTTGCTACTAGTTAGACCCTTAAGGAACTGTCTCGTACATCAGAGAAATGACTATTCTCACCCCTTGAAGTAGCGACGTAGTAATCTATTATAAACAGGCCTGTTGTGTGTTTCCTTTTCGGCATTTATAAACATCTTATCAGTTGAATCATTAAATGTGCCTCTTTGTTTGTCTAAACTTTTGCATTTGTCTTCATTTCAATTATGAACTCTCTGCCTAATCTGTGTCCACCTTCAAACATAGCACGTAGACCTATCCCTTCTTACAAAGGGAACACAATTACTTCATGTTAGCATTTGAAACAAGATGGCGACTTCCGTTTTCCCCAACTCTCCTCGTGGGGTTAGGATATGGTGGTAAACTCAAACACGTGGGCAGACTCCTTTGTCCTCCGCGACAACTAGAAGCTTCTTGCAACACTGGACTGCAACTATTATTATTATCCCCCCACACACAATAGAGGACTTGAAAAACTACCAATTCTACACTTTTTTATTTCTTTTACTAAGATTTATTTTTAGAAGCATTTTTCTGATTTTCAACAACTATTTCTCGTTTATCTCTCTTATAGGATACCCAGTTTTATCCTTAGAAGGATTTTTCTACTTTTCTTTTAACTATTTTTTCTTGTTCATGTCTTTTATATAACACTAAGGTTAGTTTTTGGATGCGAAGTGTGATAAGAAATTAATATTGTGTGGTATTTGTTAAGATCAAGTGTTGGTTGCATTATTTTCATGTGATTCTATCTGTTGTATTTTGTAAATATTGTTTTACTTCTGTCGCTATTTGTGAGTGATATGTAACTCTACATTTATATATTCAAATGATTTAGTTGCAAAAAAATCAATCAATGTGTATAGTTAACCTTTGCCTTCCTGCATCCCATCTGTGTATTTTCTACTTTTACCCATCTTTATTCGTCGCAGTTATTTGATACTCATTCCAATAATGTCAGCTAAGAATAGAAATCATACCTTTACAGGTTATGGATCAAGTATAAATAAACTGCACTTTGATAGAATTGAACAAAGATCCATTGTCAAATTTTGTATGTATAACGACGCTGATCAAGAGACACAAGAGAAAAATGTTGAATTTTTCACATTACTAGTCTAGTTCTTGGATGACAAAAGTTAGGAATTCCAGAATCATCGCATTATACAAGGAACTGACATGTTTGGAAATGGTGCCTAATGAAACCATAATGTAATAAGAGCAAAGATGGCTGCAAAAACTTCTGAGGAAATGATATGTGACAGCTTATTAGTCACAATGGTCCTAAAAGGAAATGGCCCGAAAGAATATTTAAAATCTTTTTTACAGTGATAACCCAGGAGATGAAGACATGAATTTCAGAGACTTTGAGTCCTCACTGAAGGGTTAAAAAGAGTCATGTGATGACAGTGACATGAAAAATAAATCAGATTCCGAAATTAGATGTTATATTTGAGGAAAGACAGGCAACAAAAAATTTGAGTGCAAGAAAAAAAATTTCCTTGATTACATGGAAGATGGTACAATATTTGCAAAAACAACTCTCATGATATGAGTTATTGCAAAAAACAGACTCTAATAAACTGGTCACTGACAGAAGAGATAAAAATGGCGGTAAATTATTTAAAGTGTGTGACACACGAAATTTTAATGATTGTGAAATTGATTTGTGTAACATGTTAGTTGATTGTGGAGCTACAGCTTATATAAAGATGAATTGCAATTTATAGGAGTGTGCGATTAAATCTTTCAAAACATTTTATTGAATAAGCTAACAAAAGCAGTTCAATGGCATGGTGTCTGCAAAAGGTGATGCAGTCATTTTCCATAAAGATTTTAAAGGAAATAACCAAAAAATAATTTTGAAAAATATCTTACGTATTTATGTATTCCTCCCTACAAACAATAAATGATGCAATTGTAAATTTCTCACCAAATACTGCTGAATTGAAAGCCCCTTATAGTAATGTATTATGGTAGTATTGAATCTGTAAATGTTGGAAAATCCTCAGTTATAGTTTGTTTTTATAGAGAGTGAGGAAAGGTAATGATGTTGCAGGAGTTCCGTGAAGCTACGAGAATGTGCAGTTGCAGAGAACAAAGGATTTTGCCTCCACATGGTTCATAGGAGAAAAGAGAGACAATATTTGCCATGATAGAAGGGAGAATGTACGCGCCAAGTATTTGTGAATGCGGAGATTAAACAAAGTACAACTGATTGCAATGAAGACACATACGAGTATTTTGACGAACAAATAAAACGTACAATAGATGAATAGTCATTTATAATGATACAAGACTGAAAAGGAATATATGTAAGGAAACATTAATACGATTGTGTATAGGAGAGGTCAAATTGGCTGTTAAGCATATTTCTGAGAGTCAGTCTCAATAGCCATTCCTTGGTCTTCTCCAAACATTATTGATTCAAAGCATTTCAGTCATCCCCACTTCATTAGCACCAACTACAACTACTATGAGAGATGCCTTGACATCTGTGAAATAAAATGGGCAATGTTTAGGACAGTGATTGGTCACAGTGGCAAAAAAAGTGAAGTTTGGATCAGCCGGGAGGCCAGCGAAATGATACCAATCCTAGGGAGAAGGAAAGAAAGAGAAAGAGAGAAGTAACCAAGTTAGGGCAAATGAGTGAACACGTGTGTCTATGGTATTTGAAGGAAATCGTTGGGAGAAGTGATGTTTTGTACATGGGAGATAAATGTAGAGTTTTGTAGCTAAAGCTAATACATATTTATTTCTGTAATTAATTTTAACTAAAAATAAATGAGCCATAAAACGGTGGAGGAGAGGAAAAAAGTTAATCCTCTTTGCTACCTACATCACTGATTTTTGAAAATGGGGAGTTAGCGTTAAACCAATAAAGAGCAGAATAAAAAGTTGGAATTCCCAACTCTTGTAAACAGAAATAATTTGAATAGAAAAAGCAATTCAATTCAAAGAAGATTCGATAAAATCAGAAACATTACAGCAAAATGAAATAAAAAACGTTCTCAGCTAAGACTTTGTTGCTAAAAATGTATAAGAAAATGAGAAAAAGAAAAAGAAAAAGATGAAAAAGAAAGGAGACCCTCAGAAACAAATTAAGAAAGATGGTTTTAGTTCAGCAAGTGTAAGCAAAATAAAATATATAAAGATTAAAACAAAAGTGGACGAAAACAATGTAAATGCTTCAAAAAGAAAAAGAGAAAAGGAAAATCGCATCAAGCTCTCTGATGCTTAAATCAAACAGAATGGACGGAGAGAAAAAACAAGTTGACTAAAGTTGAAACCAAAAACTTTTGTGGAAAGCGAAAAGATGAAGTGATCATAAAAATCATTTTTTTAAATTTTTTTAAGGGGCAGTTAGAAATATCAAGAGTAATTTCCCTTCATCAATCCTCTAGACAAATTAAGAAAAATATAGTATTCAAAGGAATATGGACATGATTTGGTGGAAATTGTTGAGAGAGTAAAAGAGAATATGGACATTAAAATCATACCTTAATGCCAAGATTGATTCTAAATTTATAAGTTGAATTTATGTATCAAAAAAATTTGTACTCAAATGAAAGCTTGAAACTCTTGTTTGAATGTGTAAATTGATATGTTGGAAATATTACTCAAACAAATGAAAAGTTGAATATCTTATTTGAACAATAGGTGATAGTTTTATTGGAATAGGTAAAAAAAATATTTGGAAAGAGTGTAATGCAGAGTTAATTCCATGTGATTTCAGTATCGTTAAAGATAATATTGTAAAATCAAAGCAGCTTGTGGATGATAAATTCTATAAGGAAATCGTACTAGACCAAATCTTGCTACAAAATTGTCTCAACATTTGATAAAGCTCACTACAGCTCATTTGAATTTGTGTAAATTTGATTTGAAATATATTGAAAGTTTTTTACATTACTGCCTCAAGCTTCAAAAGACTAAGAATGACCTGAATCTGGTAAGATTTTCTGATTTCTGACTGGGCAAATTCTGAAGATAGCTCAGAATATCGAATAATGAAGACCAATTAATTTTTTGGATATAAAGTGTGTTTATACAAAGTAAATTGATTCTAAAAACTTTAATCTTTTTAGGATAAAATCGAATTTTTAGAATAGTTTTGTCTGGTTAGTATTGACGAGAAAATAAAAAACTTTATAGTAAAGCTTGAAATTCTAGAAAGATCAAAACAGTGTTCTAAAAGATAAGTTGGGAATTTTGATAATGAGTTAAAATACGTATAATCAGGTGAATGAAAAAGTGTAACATAATAGTATCATGTCACCCTCTAATAATATTGTTGATATGTTTGAATAAATGGTATTATTTCTTAATTTTTGGATGCAATGGGTGATTATGAAGCCAGGTGAAAAAAATATTACTATGTGGTATTATTTCTTAATTTTTGGCTGCATCAAAAAATGTGTTAATCATGGAGTTGGATTATTTGAATAGAACTGAATCAGACACTTCACTGTCTTTTTCGAATGCTGGAATGTTTAGTTTTTCTTTCATTAATTCTTTTATCTCTCCTAATTTATGTACCATTCTCAACATCAGGTGTTCATAGGTTTGAAATTTTCATAAATAAAAAGAAATAAGAGAATCCATGGAATGAAAACAGAACATTCCAGTAAAAAAAAGATATTTACAATGCGAGACCAGTCAATACTGAGGTCAGGTAGAAATTTTTAATACTGTAATACTATCATATTATTTGTTGATTTAAGAGGAAAAAAAGTAGAAAAGTGAGTGTTCCATAAGAGAAATAAACAATAGTTGTTAAAAAAAGGTAGAAAAGTGTTTCAATGAATAAAAGCAAATGTTGTAAAAAGAAATTAACAGGAAGAAATTGTAGGGGAGATTGGGGACAGTTGCAATAAGTCTTATTTCTCTAATCAGAAACACCTTAGATGAAAGAAACTCATACTACACACGCACAGTTAGACACTCACATCCTAACAGGTGGACAGGAGAAACATGCAATATTTGCTACTGCATTTATTGAAAAATTTATGTTTCGGGAGTATGAAAGTAACTTTTTTCATGAGCCTTATTCTTGACATACTGTCCTGACTATTTGCATAAATTAATCAAAACTTACTTAGGTTGAATAATTGTTTTGTTGACTTGTAACTGATGTAGTTAGCATAGGTTAAACTAGCACATGGTGTTCTGTCATGGCTAATTGAGTCAGGGACAACTGCAAAAAGTTGTTACAGATCGTTTTTTTTAAAAGTTCATTAGCTATGTTATTCTGGGAAGGCTGCATTTTTGAAAAAGTTTCAAAAAGTATTTTAGGAAACTCAAGGTTGCAATTCATATTCATTTGAATTCAACAAAAATCAGTCTTTAAAGCAGTTGCAGTTTTGTACAATAAATACATATTTGATAAAATTTTGTTGCACTGTAAATTGTTCCATTCTTCATGTCTCATAATGAAATATCAAGAAATTGAATCACATCTGCACATAGACTCAAGATAGGCCTATGTTCTATGTATAAACAAGCAAAACTCAATAACTGTTATTTGATAAATAAACAATATAATATAAATGGGTACAAATGAATAATACGATTATAAAACAATACATATTTTAAGAATACTATGTAAGTTAATTGGTGAAATCATCTAACTTCTTCCATTCAAATATTGCAAACGATATGTCACAAGTAATAATCTTTAAATGGTATGGGTATTTAGCAAACAGATGTAAGTTTAATATCTAAAAACTTGGTCTTATCCAAATAGTCTCTGACTAACTAAGAGAAATGTAAAAAGTGTCACAACCATCCTCAGTCTCCCCTAAGAAGTACCATTTTTAGAATTTTTTGATGTATCAAAATAAAAAGCTTGGAAAGCATATATTTAGAATATGGAAACAAATTTTTCAAAATTAAACATTTACTAATCACTTAAATGTTTAGGGGGGAGTTACGGGGGGGGGGGCTGGAGGTTCTCCAACTTTGCACTTTGAGTGTTGAGGTCTTGTCTGTGGGTATTTTGTCTTGGCACTCCTCATAGCAGAACTGAGAAAGCCATGTATAATCCTTTATATCTTGATGAAATAACAATAATTATATAATATTAAGATAAAGGTTGGAGCAAGTCTTTTGCCTCAAATGAAATAGAATTTGAGATCATTCATCTATAACTTTTGATGATTGCCAGGTTAACTAATCAAGAGATTTGAAGAATAGAAAATAATCACTTGTTGAAAAAAGAGGAAATTGGATTTTTGTATCTGATTTTTCAACAATACTTTCAAAAAAAACCTCTTGCTTATTCTTTTTAGCTACAATGAAAGTGAAGTATGTATATGGTCTTGCTTTCATACTCAGAAATTTTTCTAATAAAACAATGTAGCCACAGAATACATCCATAGCTTTATCAATTACATTTAATGATGAATAATTCAATAGCTTGAGACCTTTTTGACACACTAAGAAACTAATTTCATATATTAAAAATAAAAGAACAAGCACTAAAAAATGAAAAATGTAAGAATAAGATCGTAAATGTTTGAGTATTTTACAAGTATACGTACAATACAGATTTTCTGGCAACTGATTTTCCAGCAACTTTTACTCCAGACATAATCACAAGTGGGCGTTTGAATTTCCCACAATTGCCAGACTAGTTCACCAAGCTGTCACAGGTGGCATTGTGTGTAGTGCACAAACATTCAATTATTTACACATCAATTTCATCCAATTCCTAGTCTGTTTTGATTAGATCTAACCTTAGTTGTGGCTTCCAAGCAGAGTGCAAGTTTTCATGATGGTAAACACTAGTTGATGTCAATTCAACAAAAAGTGGCACTGCTGAATAAACTTGACCACAGTGTTTCAGTGTGGAAACTCTGTGATATATATGTAAGTCTTTGATCATCGACCATGTATATTACAAAGAAACAAAAAGATGAAATATTGCAATTTGTTGCAGACAGTGATTCAAAGACGCAAATGCTCATTGGTAACTCTATGAAAACTAGTAAAGTACTGAACTTGATTAAATATTCAAATATTGGTTGAATGTCTTCAGTAACATCAGAGTGATGGATTAGACATGTTAAGCAAAATGTTAATGGAACAGGCAAAGTTGTTCTAATTCTTAAAATCAAATTCAAGTGCAGTCACAGTCAGGAATAGTTGCAAAGGTTTAAGGAACATCATAGAATTTCAATGCATAAGGCGTGTAAAAAAAAGGCCAGCATACCAAATATCACTCAATATTCAAGAAGCAATGGTTAAAAAGGGGTAAACTCTGGTAAGCCTGTTCAAACATTCATCAGAGAAGTTAACATGAGAGGTGTGCTTTGGATGGTTGCCAATGCCTGAGAAAAGGTATAAGCATCAATGCTAAACAGAGGAGGTCATAAGTTATGGCCTGCCTTGAGATTAGAAAATGTCCCTGATAAAAATCTTGAAAATGACTTCACAGAATTTCAAGCATCAAAAAAGAAAGGAAGTATTCATCAACTGAGTCTGAGTCTGAAAAAAATCCACAACAAATGCTGTCAAAACTATTGCAAGTAAGTTTAACGAAGAAAACCTGGCAGAGTGAATGAATATTGATGAAGAAACACTTGTTGCACATCACTGTACTGACTTTGAAATTATAGATATGGTATCGAATTCCAAAAAAACATCCAAGTAAGGATGGCAAGTTAATTGAGGTGACAGATGAACTAATCAAAGGATTAGAGCAACATACTGACAGATTGAGAATTATTAAATTTTCATTTGCTCCATGAAAAATCATACGGGGGAAAGGTCAAAGCATATAAAAGAATTCCATCTCAGTGATATGTTCAAGAAGCTAGCCAGGGTTAATGTTGCACATAATAGTCTAGCATCTACAAATCTTTCAGCTTCAAGTAAAGCCGTTTTTTTTATTCACATCACATGGTATATAAAAGGGTCAAAGGGACGTAATAAAAATAAAAATGTCAGAGAGATGTAATAACAAACCTGTTTACCAGTAACTTTTTCATTTATACTAATAAACAGTATCATTTATACTATTGCATTTCCTTTGTTCATATCAATGTATTTCCTATAATCATTTGATTAACATTTAATTTACATTTGATAATAGTTTACAATAAGTTTTTAACAGTCAATGATGCTGTACAGATACAATAGTGGGTCAGGGATGTTTCATATCGGACTTACAATTGGTATTATGTGACCTTGGTTGGTTTAATAAAAAGGTTGATCCAGTACAGTGCTGGAACCAATAAAATGGTGTTGTACTGCATCAAACTTACCAGATAAGTTACTGGTAAATAGTTCTATATTAGAACAGGGTATGAGAATAATTATAAAAGTCCAGTACAGAAGGAAAAAGGGAGGTATTGTTAGTGACAACCAGGAAATATTCAGATCCCTCTGCACGTCAACATGCAGTGGAATACTTCCTGTTCACACCAAATCTATAAATGTTATGGAGGAGTTTGGACAAGACGGACCCTTCATAATGAATAATCCCATGTGTTAGTCACCATCTTTGGTTGACGTGATAACAAGTGGGTAAAATAACAGTGAACAAAGAAAGTCTATGCAAATAAAACCAAGACAGAAAGTTCATTTGATGAGAAGTGAAAATAAATGCAGATATTTTTAGGCAAACATTTAATAAAAGATAAATACAACAATTAGACAATAGAAATGGTACATACATTGTATAGGTTGAAATGGAGAACATATAACACTTAATATGATCATGAGGAGAATAGATACAAATTTTATTGAGCTGCCAAGTCTAGCTAGTGATATAGAAGAGAAGTGAGATGTGGCAAAGAATTCATGAGATATGGAGGAGAGATGCGATCTAATAAATCTAGTCATCATCTATTACACGAGGAAACTGAAAATGATGCCTTTAATAAGGTTTATCATTGAAGAACCTGGGGCTCAGAAAAAGTATACTGGACAAAGAGAATGGAGTGAACACTGATAAGCAGAAGTTAGGGCTAGTGGTTAAAAGAAGAGAAGTCAGACGATGTAAGACAGCTTTAGTATTTTCGTATTTAGATCTATGTATTTATTCATTTATAACAAAAATTCTCAAAAGTATAAAGGTCCCGGTAGAAAACAGTCGAGAGAGAGAGTGGACAAAGGGGCAACAGCTGAAGGAACAGGGGATTTTTTTTTTAATTCTTTTTCTGTCCAGAGATTTAGATTGACTTACAGTAAAATACTGACCATCCCAGGAAAGAAGAAGTATGTGAAAATATCACTAGGGACTTCAGAAACTTAGCCAATAAGCAGACAACATTTTGTTGTATTTGAAAAAAAAAAAAAAAAAAGAACGATTTCACTCAAGGGAGGTAACTTCAACAATTATTCAAGCAGATGCAAATGCTAGCACGAACGAAGATAACTATACCACTTAAAATGACTTGAATTTAATAACTAATAAAACCGAATATGGAAAAAATTATATTAAAATTACAAAAAAGAACTAAAATCAAGTTGATTTAAAAATGTAGCAAAGATTTTCAATTGGGATGTACCATTCAAATTCTGAACAACTTCCTGGACGATATTGGACCGTTTTCAATAGGAAATCTTTTAAACACAAACGAAAGATAATTTTATATTTTGTAATAAACAATAAAATTTGAAAAAAATAGTTCATTGTTCTTGGTATTAACTATATTATTATGCAAATTTACAAACAAAACATTGCATTCGTGCAGTAATACTTGTTATTCTTTATTTTGTGATAGTCTCTGATAGTATCCTGAATTACCAGTAACACTTGATTGTTTATTAGTATAGCTAACTCCAAGACAGCTGATTTTCTTTCTAGAATTCTTACCATTATTTTTTTTAGGTAATTAGGTGCCCAAGATTTTGCATGGTTATATTTTGAATGTTTCATAGAAAATGTAAACAAACAGTCAGATCAGTGGCGTAAACTCATCTTTCAATTTCCAAGGTTTTGTCAACATTAGAGCCAAATTTCAGCAGGTCAGATTTGAGAAATTTTCCCAAAGGTGAACAAAAATAACGTTTTTGCTAATAAATTGTAAACAAACTATCGGATCGGCCAAAACTCACCACCATGCAGGTAGAATCTCTTCACAGCCCTATTTACAAAATGTCATAGAAATACGCCAAGGATTAACGACGTTGTCCAATTCAGAGAAGGGAGACAACAATGATAGACACCCATGGTGAACAACAGTCCCCCTTTTTTTTTTCACTAGGACCAAAAAAACAACATCTTTATTCAAATTTTAAACTTTCTTCCAAGTTTATGTAATCGTTTTTAGTTAAATTAATCTTTTTGTGTAAATTTTCATTTGCGTAAAGCTTTTTCTTCTTGTTAACGTTTCCAAAGTAAATCTCGCGAGATAAGAAGGAGGAGTGATTTCTACCTCACTACCTAAAGAGCGGCAACAAAACAAGCAAAAGAGTGAAAGAGAAAGAGAAAGAGTGGTGGCCCTGGAATATTAGGTTTCTGCAGCACATTTCTCGCTAAGAGTTCAAAGAATAGCACCTAAATCCTACCTTCTTACTCCTAACAACCCTGGAAAATAAAACGGCAAGACCAAATGGAAGCAATCCAACCGTCCGGCAAAGTAGTAAGCGGTACACCGCAGCCTTTCGCGATTCCAGCCTATGTCTTGGACGACTTATGCAGGTCTGGTTTTGTTATTGTCAAAGTCAAATAAAAAAAGAAAATACTGTTTTTGTTTCCAGCATCCTTGGCAATAATGTCATTTCTAATCATGCGAAATGTTGTATCGCATTGTTTTTATAGTTATGTTGTTACATAGGTTCATAAAACGAATCATACATAAAATTTCTTCTTTTTTTTTCTTTCGGAGAGTCTGTTCAACAGCAAAATATTTTTAAAATGTCTCTACTTATAACGGTAGGGTTGGATTGTGAAGGAAGAAGAATCTTACCAGCTAGAAGTTAATTTTCCTTCATTCATAAGTAATAATATTCTCAACTGTATTAAGGGTAATTTTTGCGATTGTTTCGGAAAAAAGACACGGTTTCATCATTTTTGTAAATAAGACCAATCCCTCAATGAAAAGCTGTTTTTAGTATCTTAATCTTTCTTTCAATGTTTGTTGTTGCTTTTCTTCTCTATCTTTTAGGGGAGGGCTGAAAATAATTTATCCACTTGTTTCATTTTATAAAATAAGTAATATTTCAATTCTATGAATTGAATGATACTTTTTTTTTTCATTTAGGTAATTGTCAAGATTAGCGTCCTATGGAGATAACTTTTTCATGGGAGGTAACTCTCCCAAGAGAGCAAATTTCAACTAACAATAACAATTAATAATTAAGAAAGGGCAATGAAAACTCTATTTAGATATTGGATCACCAAAACTTTTACAGAGGTTTGGCTCATCTCTGGGCTTATTTATCTTGCTATCCAGGTCAGAAAAATTCAATTCCTAGGGATGAAATTATACGTAATACATTTAATAAAATAAATGGTTCATGTTCCTTTTGGCATTAGATCACGTGGCACTTCGAGTATCTAGGAAGGTAGTAAAAATTGACAAAATTGAGGATGAATTCCATTTGTATGTATCTGCACTGAATTCAAATTTACTTATTCAAAAGGTGCGTTTCAGGGAGACTGAACTTTATTGTGTGTGTTGATAAGAAAATTATTTCTCGTACCAATACCTTCTTTTCTGATGAAAAAAAAAAATAAAATGATTGTCAAAAAAGTTGAATAAGTAGAAGAAAGGAGAATATATTCCTCAAATTGGATTTGATAAAATAAGAAAACAAGAATTTGTTCATAGACACAATTGAAACATGCCTTTTCATCATCCTTACTATAATTTGATGTAATCTTTCTATGGAAAAATTTTGCAGAAAAAAAAATCTCTCTCTTTCTCTTTGTCTCACTCTTTTTTAATTAGATTAGAAACTCACATTGTGTCACAAGCACATCACTTCTGCAGTCAAAGAAGTTTGTGTTCATTTCAGTATAAATGTTCTGTGCAGAGACCAACATCTGGTGAATATCAACTTTGTTCTACAGCCAATTGTCTGATTATCCCAATGCCTAAACAGAAAGATTTCTCAAATTAGTTAATTAATGTGCTTGAGATGGGCTTTTGATAACTGAAAAAAATCTTATTTATATTTTGATGGTTCATATGATGTGAAATAGAAAATGAACAGTTAGCACTATTCAACTTCTTGGAACATAGCAATCCAGTATTTTGGTCTGCATAAATCTGGCAGAAAGTACATGTAAACATAGTTAATAAATTGCAGAATATCCTTTTATTCATCCAAATTTTTCATCAATCAAACTAATGTTGGCAATATATCTCACTTTTAAAGCTACATGAAACTTTTATTCATTCAAATTTACAAAAAAAAACTTTTCCTTTTGACCTCCTGTCTGACTTCAATTTTAGGCCAGTACATTTTTTTAGGTGGTGTAGTTCAGTGTAACTGTACATTGTGACTTTTGTTCCAGCATTCATTGATCATTGTCATTTTGTGGCAGAATCTGCTTAATATATACAAACTCTTGTTCACTGAACAACAGTAGATTTTACTATTATTTGGGAATTAGTTAATTTTTTCACTTTTTACCACTCTTTTACTCAGAACAGTTGTGTGGTGGTTGATATTTAGTTCCTTTACGACATATTAAGATTTTTTTAATCTGTGCTGTGAAATGTTTGTCTCTCGTCTAGTATAATAGTCTTTGTTATAAAGATTGTAGAAAATTGTCAACTAAGACTTATTTATTTAAGCAATATAAACCCAGAGACAGTCATGGTTAAAAATTTGAACTTGTTTACCCTCTCAAACCAATTTGTTGAATGGTATTTTAGATAGCGGAATTTTTTTTCCAATTCACTGTACTGAAAAGGACTGAAAATCTATCTTATTTTATCAATCTAAGGTAATTACAAAATTACTTATATAAATAGTAAGTTACTGAAATTTTATCTATTGGATTTGCAACTAAAACGGTCAAGGTACATAGAAGGTAAATGTTTTAATTAATAGATTTTAAAAAGTCTATTGACTAAGTATTAATAAAGCTTGCAGGTTAAGAACATGGATTTTAATGCTTAGTTGAAATTTAAAAAGTTGTGTCTCCCTTTCCAATGGTCAGGTGGGTGTCTTGGTAGACCATGCATTTCTTTACTGTAAATTTACAAGTACTGCTGTAGACTGCATGCTATTGTAGCACCAATTTGAATCCAGATAATTTCACTTCTAATGACTCAGAAACCATCTTATTTACATAATTTCTCTATATTATATTTCTATTTTCAAACAATACAAATTTCAACTAGATACAAATAGGCTAAACTGTATTGTAGCTTAAAAATGTCCATAGCTGTACTGCTATAATATCTTGAAATGTACTTCATAAATTTGAGATTTGTAATAATTTAGAATTGTCGGCCCTGCAAGTATTGAAATTATGCCTAATCAAAGTTTTTCTGAATCATTTGTACCATTTTGGAATGATAGCGTGGGACAAAATCCAAAAGAGACTTGAGTTGCTCATTTTCCAAATTTTTCCTGCTATGTCTACTTAACTTTTAAAAAAGGATTTTAAAATGAACTAGAATTTTTCACAAAGCCTGTATCGATGTCTCAAACAATGACTCTTCTTCACTCTAAGAGGAAGTCAGCTACTTACTTGCCCTTACTGTAACCAGATAACACAAATTAGTTTTCAGCTAGTTCCTGTGATCCAAATGGGGTTTTGGACCCAATAAGAGATCAAAACTTTTTTTTCTCTCCTCAATTCAATGCCTTTGGCTACTTAAAGATCACATCCAAAGAAAATCAATCAGACTTTTTATATTACTGGCAATCCTCAAGATTAGTCCTTGACTTTTAGAACCTATAAATTAAAACTCCTAATTCAATTTCTATACTGTTAAAATTCAGACATTTGTACTTTTTTACTCAACTGCAGTAGACCGTTGGGATTTGTTTTCATTTTTTCATTTTCCACCTAATTTTTGTAGACGTAACATCATAGAATGCTCAAAAAATTATATACTGTATGCAAACATTGCCTTCGTTGCATATGTGCCTAAAATAGGCTTGAGAATCATTTATTAACGGAAAATCATCTATGTACACCGAATTCTGTCTCTGTAATTCGAAATCCCCAATATCTGTGAGAATTGATAAATCCCTTTCATTATTTGAATAGTATTTTTTAAGTCTTCATGGGTTTGTTCAAGGCGTTCCACTTGTGTTTTTCTGGGCCTTTTTTTCCACTCACTTTGTTAACATATGGATATTACTAACCATTCAGGAACCAGTCAATCTCAATCTCCAATAAGCATGGCTTTGAATATGAGCAAATCAACTGTCTTCAATTATTAAGGATAAAAACAATTAAAGAATATATACATAATGAAAGAAATATGTCTATGACAATCATCTCCAAAAAAAGGCATAGTGAGGGGGGGGACTCATTCATTGATTCTCAAAAATTTCTGGCAAGCAAAGTATGGATTGAAAAAGTTCAAGAAAATGTAAGGCATTGCTTATTAAAGATAATGGTCCTGCACATCCCTAAGTATTACAGGGTCTTTATCCTGAAATTATACTGGTATTTTGGTCTCTAAATAGCACAGGTGAAATTCGGCCAATGGATCAAACAGTAATATCAACCTTCAAGAGGTATTACATGACTATTTAACAGGCCATCAAGGCAACTGATAAGGAAGATAGGCATAACCTAAAAGAGTTTTGGATAGGGTACAATATCTGGAATACCATCAATATTAGAATCTCTTGGGATGAGTAAAGGAATGATGTAAAGTTGCAGGAAAACGTTATACTCAGGTTTAATATATAATTTTAAAGGTTTTCAGGATACCCCTCAAGCTGTCACAAAGAATGTTGTCAAGCTTATGGATCAGCTTGACTTACAAGTCATTACTGAGGATGTGAATGAACTAACTGCATTCCATTCAGAGCTTATAATCAATGAAACATTGATTGACATGCAAGAGGGAAATGAAGAGGAAATCATTCCTTGCAAACTTTCAACAGTGCAGAAAATAAATGAAGCTTCTTCACACCTTGAATAGTTCTTAAATATTATGGAAGAATATGACCTGAATGTGGAAAGAAGTTCACATGTTTATAGAGTTATTGATAAAGATAGGACATGCTACAGACTCCCTTATCAATAGAAGTATAATATTCAGCACTCATGATAATTTTTTGAAGTTTTAAATTGATTAGTAATCTATACATTACTTCTGTGTAATTAAATCAATAAATATGTTAATTTTCATTGTCCTTAATTTTCCTCTTATATTCCAATGACTGCAGGGTATATAAGGATTGTTCTTATGTGTTGGTTGTCACTATTCCCCAAAGAAGCCCCAATAACTCACATGGGAATGGAACCTCCTTATACGTAATTCAATGACTCAAAATTCAGAAATTCCTTTTTTGTAGCTTTTCAGGAAAGCAACTAGTATGAAAGTAGAGGACTGCCTGTATATCATCATCATCAGTCTCTACACCCGTTGTTGGACAGATCTTCCCCAAGATCCGCCACATTTCTCTATTGTGGGTGTCGTGGAGCCAGTATTTTCTAAATTTGTCTAATTCATCTCTCCATCTTGTATTCTGTTGGCCTTGGTTTTGCAATGTAATCTCTGCGGATCCATGTTGTGAGTCGTGATGTCCATCGGTTGTCTGCCATCCTTGCAACATGACCTCTGACTCCTATTTTCTTCCTTATATACTGTGCTGTCTTATGATCTCTCCATGTGAAGTTGAGCATGATTCTCTTGTGTGCGCGTTGCATGGTTCTCAGTTTGTAGGTCTGTCTCTTGGTTAGGTTCCATGTTTTAGCTCCATAAGTGACTATTGGGAGGATGCATTAGTTGTACACTCTTCTTTTTAGGATTATTGGGATCTTCTTGTTTTTGAAGGTTCAGTTTGTTCTGCCAAAGGCTTGCCATCCTAGAGTGATTCTTTGCTTGATTTCATCTTCCTTTATAGGTTTCATAGAATATTATTGTCCTACATGTAGTGGTCTACTTTCCCCAGTTTTTCATCTTCGATTTTGACAGTTATGTCCTTATTCTGTAATGTGATTGCTGCACATGATTTATTTTACTGTAATTCATATGTTGGCCAACTTTTTGCTTCCTTCGTTTAGTTCATCTAGCATTAGAGTGAGATCGTGTAGGTTCTCTGCAGAAAGGACGATCTTGTCTGCAATAATCAGGATGAGCATGAATGCTGACTCACACTATTTTTTTTTTCAATTTTTCAAAAACTTACTTACTAAAAACGTGCTTGGTGGTTTCATTTGTATAAACAGAATATATCATGTTGTGTGGTCTTTTAATTATGCTTTCACATACTGACAGATGTATGATGAATTATAGTCAGATGTAAGAAGGCTGCAATTCACTGATAAGGTGTTTGATTTGTTCAATAATAATTGACTCATTTGGTTCTCTACAATGTTCACTGCAGCTACTTATAAACTTTATTTTAACGTTTGTGGTAGCACATCAGTATTGTCAAAAGTGATGGATTCATTTGAACCTAAAATGCACTCCCATGTTTAAGCTTTAATTAGGGTTTAAAGTTAGAATTAAAAATGCAATCAGATCAGGTGTATCTTTTGATTCTACAAGGCGCTGAAAATCCAAAACATAGAATTACTCCCACTTTGGGAGCCTCTCACTCAAACAGTATACTAATTAGAGCACTCAATTTTTTTCATTTATGACACATAAGAATTGAAAATTGCCTCTGTTCATGTCCTCATTTGACCATATGAAGAGTTAACCATCATATTCATATTTTTACTATGTACTTGAAGATGATCTCACAAAAATTTATTGTTGCTGAGCTTCCTTCTGGGGTTAGAATTTTTTAATGCATCTCAGTAGGCATGTACAAAATGGACGTAAATTTTCAGCATAAAATGGACTCCTGAGAAATTGATAAGTCTGGCAAAAATTAGCATATTCAATTCTAATGAAAAATATTCAATACTTATTTATTAAAGGATGAATATTTGAAAAAATAATTTTCCATTCTAAATTTCGGAGAACAATTTTATTTAATGATTCCTACCTCACTTTTTATAATTTTGATGATTGATTGATTTATTTATTTTCATGCCATTGTTGAATTTTTCAAATTCTAAAGATATATCCCTTGAGAAATTAATTAGGTTTACTTCGTATAGAAATCTATCCAGGAACTGCTCAAATGTAAGTCTCACGTAGTGATTAAAAAAAAAACCAGGAAAATTAGAATATTTCTTTTTCTTGGCAAATTTTTAGTTTTATTCTGTTAATTATAATTTAGGCTTTTGATCTGGTGGAAAAGTTTGGGTTTTTTTCACTCAATATTTAAAAAAGTTTTTTGTCATTTTGAACGATTGTTTTGATTAATACCAGAATTGCAATGTGATTTCTACAATGAGAAATTATTTATTTGCAGAAATATTGTCAAATATGCAACTATTCAACATTCACGCATGAAAACATGAACTTTTGTCAATATTTATTTTAGAAAAGCATTAATCAGATTTATGCATTGATTCGACAAAATTCATTTTACTGGTATCAATCATTTTTTTATTTCTAGATATTAGATATGTCACTATCATAATGTTCTTGCTGTGATGTCATTGAAACATGTTGGTACTTATCTGTTTGCATTTAAAATCAGCTAGTAGCACATGATCTTGGATTTATTGCTTAATGAATTGATCTTCATTTGCCCAGACAGGTCCATCAAGATGGAGACCTGGACTTTATCTTACAGTGTAATCTTGGAAATAGATTAGAAGTTGACTGTCATGAAATTACTTATTCAAGAAATTAAGGATTTCTGAAATTCAGTTCATTCTCTGAAAAAAAAAATGCTTTAATTCACTAGAGATCCGGACTTTCACTGGATGAGCATTCTGATGTTTTTGTTACCTTCTTCAAAAGATTTAAAAGCTATGTACTGTCTTAGCCTGTAAGGTCTTGAAAAGATGAATGCTGCATTAGAACATATCATGTCATCATGTATTAGTTCCTCTAGTAACCTGAACAAAATTCGTACTCTCTTCCCGAAATTGTGTTTTATTTAGATTTTTTTCAAGGGAATCCACGAGGGTAACCTAGGGAATTCAATATGGAATGACTCCATATTCATTTTGAATCAACTATTGTGGTGGCTGAGAAGTTAAAAAAATTAGATTTTCATGTTGTTGTTGCATAATAAAGAGTTATTGAAAGAACTTCAATCTTAGATGCATGATTCAGAAATGAAAAAATATTACCCATTACTTATCTTATATTTGTTTTTCACTTGTACTACAAACAAGAAATTTAAGTAAATGTGATTTGATTTCCCTTAAAATCTTCATGTATTTTGAATATTGTAGTCTTTTTTCTTCTTTTTCCAGCCGTTTCATCATCAACATACCACAGGAAGAACGATTGAACCCTATCCGCATCTTTTTCCAAATAGAACTTGCCCATTGGTTCTACCTTGACTTTTATTGTATTGAAAATCCAGAATTACACACCTGTGGCATCAAAGACTTTTCCTCCCAAAGTATCCTTTGTTGGCAGCTTCAATAAAAAATCACAAATAAGACATACCTTATATTAGAATCGAAAATTGGTCACTTTGCATCCATTCAATAAGAATTTATTCTTAACTTTCTGACTGGTGATCTGATTCTTTTCCAGTAATTGAATGTAAACTATGATATTCCCACCAAATGTAATGACATGTACTTATCTGTTGTATATTACTTATTGCTACATATGATAGATGCCATCATGTTTCAGAGAGTCATATAATGTGAAAATCATTGTGATATTGGTTTTAGGAATTTTTCATTTATGCTCTACTTTACGAAATATATAGTTTTTTTTTATGCCCATAAGTCTATTCTCTCTAATTTTTCTGTACAATGGTATAGTTCAACACTTTTAATCTTACATTAGGTTTCCATAAACTTAGTAGGCAGATAAATATTTCTCCCCACCATCAATACAAAACATCAAGTGCTCAGAGACCCAGATTAATATTATTAAAAATTGTTTATGAATTGAAAGATTTTTCCTAATAATGCTGAATAAGTACAATTTAAGGTATGATTTAATCTGATTGAATATCCTAATTTTAAATAACTTATCACTTTTGCATCTCAAATCATTTCTGGTGAAGTTATTTAAACACTTTCAAATTCAATTTCACAAGTTATCAATACATTAGGTACAGTGGCTTAAATTATGGTCTCCTTCAAAAGCAAAAGTAACTCTTAGAAATGAAATGTTTAAAGGTTATATTATGAAAATTAATTGCCTTCAAATTTATCAATTAATTGGGGATGCAATCAAGAATCCATGTTTTTGTCATATCCACAATTGAATGACTTGCAATTATTGATTGTGATGCAATCAAGTATTAGATTTCTTTCCTAGCTGACTGGAGTGCTTTATTTGATATTCTGTTTTATATCATGGATCAAATATGCACAAGTTGAACTTATCTGGTGTTGAAATGAAGAAACTCAATAAAATTGGGTAAAAATTGTTTGATTTTTCTGAATGAAAATAAGATCTTAAAGAATTTGTCCTTCATTTGCTCATTGCATGTATCTTTAATCATATTCTTGTCAATTCATCATAGCCCCACAAAAGTCCTGCCTGACCAACCAGCCATGTGTGCTACAGATTCTTCATTCTTCGCTTGCTTTTGTGTGTGTTGCATGGTGCTCATCGTTACATTTTGAGGCTACAACCTTGCTGGAGTACACCAATAAGCCCCATTTAAAAACTTTTTTTTTTCTTTTCCAGACTTCAGTCTATAGTTACATTAAACCAACAGTGCCCAAATCTTATGCTTGTAATTTTTTTTTTTTGGTAAAAGATCTATTTTTTAGATCTGGTACATGTGTTGGTTACAGTGATTTATTTATGCGAGGTATGGATATTTCTATCATTGTTGTATCAAAACTATTGTTCTTTAACTATTTTGTTCAGTCTTTCGCCACTGTCCGTTCTTGAACCAATATGCAGAAGAAGTGGACAAACGTCTTGAAGACTGGAAGCAGTATAAAATGAGTGTACCAACTTATGGTGCTATCATTTTGGATCCAGAAATCAAATTTGTATGTCTGATTTCATTTTGATTATCATGGAGTCAAAAGTTCAACATATATGAATTAAAATTGAATTTCTAATATACTTCATTCCCATTGTTGGTTTTATAACAATCTATTTAGTATCCAATGGAATTTTTTAATACTGTATCAGTTAAGGATTCATTTGGTGTTGCCATTTGAATAACGTTTATAACTTTAGTTGTACTAATGTATCACATTTGTATGTAACTCTATATTATACAACAATTCCTCTTCATTTGATATAATATTTTGTGTAAAACATTGAAACAGTTTAAAAACATTAAATACTTTTTTTTTGTAGATCAAAACATAGAACTATTATTGAAAAGCCCCCAAATTAAACTTCCAGAGAATATAAAGTAGAGATAAAATAAAGCCAGAACTGATTTTGGGGGGTGAAAGCTTCAAGGGTACCAAATTTCAGCTTGATATCATCTTAAATCACATAGTTATGAGGTGCAAAATTTGGGAAAATCTTGCTTGCAGCTGTATATTTGAGCAAATTTCAATTTGACATAATTTCTGAGCCATTTGTTCAATCCAATCTCTGCAAGATGATGTCCATGGACCATTAGATGATTTGGTATAGAATGACGCTTATATGCATATACATACTAGCTGATATTATATATATATCAGTTATGTTTTTAAAAACTGAAGATTTTTCATTCTATTTTTTTTTTTTAAATCCCTGTTGGTAATAAGTGTTGTGAGTAATTCAGGTACATTCTAAGCTGTTTGAAATAATTCTCATTTCTATTATTACCCAAATACAATAATATAAACTACTTTCAAAACTCTAATCCATAATAAAAGAATTGTCTTTTATCAGCTCTGCTTTGGGAAAACTAAGTTTCTTCAAAATACTTTGATCACAAATAATTTTCTTAATCACTGCTTTTCATATGTTTTCAATTTTCTTATATTTACTGTAGTGTCTGCTGGTGCAGGGCTACTGGGCCAAATCGAGTTGGGGCTTTCCAAAAGGCAAGATTAATGAGGAGGAAACTGAACAAGAATGTGCTGTACGAGAGGTGGGTTATTGACTTTATATCCTTCTTCATATTAAGAAGAAATAGCTAAAGGAGAAATTTGATTCAATGGATGTTACATTCTAAAACTATCAAAATTGATTTTTAGAAATTTTATTGCATGATTTTTTTCTTTCTTATGTTATCACTCATCAAAATGAAGCTTGCACTTGACCATGTTGCAAGTGTTTGACTGGAGGCCATTTTCAGTTCAATTGTAAATGTGAAGCAGTTCAGTTTTGTTTCTTTTTAACTTTAGAGAAAGAAAAATTGATTTAAACCTAATTTTAGCAATCAGCCTTGCTTTTTTTTCTCTTTTCGATATTTACTATTTCATTATTACATACAAAACCTGTTTTTTAGATTGTTGTTCATTGCAATTCCTCCTTGCTCCTAAGCTGTACTAACTATAATACCAGTGCATTGCATGTATGATATTCATGTCTGTTGAGTTATAACATTGTATCTAATACATTGCCATGTATGATAAATACTAAAGTAGTTTTTTTGCCAGTTATTGTCTACATGGTCTAACAGCAGATCTTCCTGAGACTAATTACCGGCTATTTAACTCCAAAAAAACTGTTCATTTCCGGTTTTGTTGTAAAATCAACAAAAATTGGCATTTTTTAATGTATCAAAAATTTCATAATTCTTGGATTGATTGCTATGAATAATTCTACCCACCACCCCACTGGAGTTGATTAGCTTGAAACTAAAATTAGAATTTGATAACCACTGGACTACAGTTCGGTGTTCAACTTTATTTGCTGTAACTGAGCCAAAAGTGCTTAGCCGCATGCAAAAAGGATTAAATATGTATATGATCTTGTAGGTGCAGTGATCCCTCTTTAGTACTTTCACTCTCTAAACTCTGCTACATTATTATTGCTCATTATTTTGAATTTTTCTTCACTTTACGTTTCACTGGTTACCGAGGAAGACGAGAAACCTATTTCTCTGTTTGATTTGCAAGATCATCTCAGACCAGATCTTCTTCTCAGTAAGATTATTGTTGAATTTGTTATCTCACAAGAAAATGATGCCTGACATGATAGCATCCATGTGCGAGAGATGTTGAGTTGAAATAAAGGAACCTAATTTTTTATTTACTTTTTAGCATTGATATCAGCCTTATTTTTGTGACTTTGTTGCAGGTATTTGAAGAAACTGGCTTTAATATCAGTGAGCTGATCAATGCTACCGACTACATTGAGAATCAGATGTATGATCAATTGACTCGGCTGTACATCATTGCTGGTGTCTCACTGGACACAAAGTTTCAAACAAAAACAAGAAAAGAAATTAAGGTAACTATGTTCTTGTCTTTCTGTTTCTTTTTTCCGCACCCGGAGAGAATTTTCCCTCTCTACCTCAGCATTAATCTATGAAACTCTCTGAATTGTTAGAAACTATCTATTTAGGTTTCTTCATTTTTCAAGTGGGGCTGGCTGGCTGGTTGCACCAATGGTGCCAGAGGGATGAAAATTCAAACATTTACTCCTTGTCTGGAATTTTTTTTTTTTTTTCTAAAAATAGGTTTTTAGTTGGGGGAGGGGGTTTATACAATGTAAGTTTTTGCTAAATTTGTCCCTTAGTTTTTGTCCAGTAGTATTTGTGTCTGATTTTATAAAATTCGAACATTTTCAGTGATCACAGCCCAATGTAAGCTGAGAGAAGTAATTTATTCATTGATCACTCCTTCTCCGATTTTTTTAATTGATCACCCCCCCCCCAACATGGCATGGTACCAAAAGACTTTGGTTACATGACAGTTTCTATTGAGTGACTAAACTGGCCTTTAAATTGTGAAATGAATTAGAAATTTTTTAATATTATGCAAAAGACGGCAATTTTCATTCACTTTACCTCCCTTAGGACCCTTTCAAAATTACTACAATTGGTATTGGATGGGTTTAAAAGCCCCAAGTACTTTTGGATTATGTACAAAATTAAAAGCTGGGTAAAGTGAATGAATAGAGGTATGTAGGCAGTGTCTCCAACCATAAGAAAATTATGAACTTTATTTTTGTCTTCCCACGAAGATAAAGCCTTTCTTTTTCAAATGATTTCAGTGTATGCAGTGGTTTCCTGTGGATGCTCTGCCTGCCCACAAGAAGGACCAGACATGTCGAACTCAACTCAACATGAATTCCAATAATTTTTTCACTGTGATTCCTTTTATAAAGTAAGTGAGACCATTTTTTGCTATTGTATTGTTATTATATTTGGATTTTTTGGTCATATTTGGTTAACCTGATTTGGATGATTGAGTTACTTTCACTGTCATAAAGGTGATAAGAAAGCCTAACTAATTTTTTCTAATGATTCTTATTTTAAGTATCATCCCTATAGCAGTTTTAACCGTTACAAATTTGCTACATATTCAGTTTACATATCCAACATATTTTTAGCACATCTGCTTATTTAAGGGAAGTGTATAAAATGCTTTTGTGCCTTACAGAATGAAAGAAAAAAAATAGCTGTAACAGTAAAGATTCTTTGATTTTTCTCTATTTCAGACCCTTGAGAAAATGGATAGCTAATAAGAAGCAACAAAATCTTGATCTAAAATCACAATTAATTGGTAAAATTGATATGAGTGGAGTCATTGCTCCTGGTTCAGCAAATGGGAACTTGACTCCTGTAAGTGGTCGCCAACTCACAGACAAACAAAGAATGAAACAGCAGCAGAGCTACAATCAACAGGTGTACTCTGATTTCCATGAATATCAGAAGATTAGAGATTGCAAGTCATCATCATTACCAGGTGTTTCTGCTGGCAACAGCTTTAAAGGCAATGGCAACAAAATGCTGAACAATGGTTGTAACAATGGTGGTGAAGCTGGCAGTCATCTTATAATGACTGATTCAAACAATGGTCATAAATTCCATAAGAATAGACACCAGCATAGTGCATCTCCAAAGCAGAATTACAAAAAGATTTTAGTAAGTAACATTTTAATATTTCCGGCTTGCTTATAGAAACTCAACTTTGCTCAAATTCATCTTAATACAAGGGTCCTGATTAAATTGAAAATCACTAGTGATTAAACCCACAGTATCATTCAGTATGTGTAGGCGTCACACATATGCAGTGCACTAATGAAAAGTGGAAATAATCTATTTGCAGTGTATTTATGTTCCTTGTGGAAAATCCTGTTTTCTGTTGCAATTTAATGGGACTACATTCATCTTCTAATGAATCATTCAATTTGCCTGAGTGTTTTTGATATAGACACTGTAGACCTGTTATAATACGGAAATCAGAGTCCATAATTTTCTACCGTGTTATAAGTTGTCCATATAGCAACAAATTTTCCATTTTTACTAACCTTAATCCAAGTCCAGAACCCACCCCAATCTCCAAGACCAACCAATGTAATTTGTGCAGAAAAACTTTAGGGGTAAGGTAGGTGAGGCCAGTCCAGCAGAAAAACAGAAATAGATATCAAAATAATTCAAAATCCTTACACCATATCAGAAGGTTACATTTTGACAAAACTTACCTACATATGTTGCAAGTGTCTAGAATATGAGTGACAATACGTTAGTAATCTTTTTAGTGAAAGGGAAAGGGGCGATTAGTTTAGGTTTTTGACTGCTGAAACGTTTTTGTCAAATATCATTTTCTTTTTATAGTTGGTGTAACTTGATTCAGTAGGGGTCTCTTTATTTTTGCATTGAGGTATTGTTTTAAGAGCCTAATGTTTTAATTGCGGTTCATGCTCAAATCATATTATAAGCAATTCTGCGTTATATCACGTCTACAGTGTATTGTAATTTCCATTAAAGTTCAAGATCATTTCCCTCGTCCTTATGATATACAGGATTGAGAGTCTGAAAAACATATTCTGCTGAGTTTCTAAAAAGCCCAAATGTTTACAATATTTTGATTTACTGATAATCCAAAAGTGTAAGACGATAAGGTTTCATTGGGAATCTGTTCCTTGTAATTCCATGATTTATGAGCTGTATAATCTTTCATGAAATATTTCATCAAGTTATATGTAAATTGTCTTGAGAGGATATATTATTTTTTTATTCTCCACAGGAATAGAAGTTAATTTTGGAAATTAAAAAAAAAATAAGCGTGATGCTTTATTGTGATAACAATAGTTTTTATTTTGCATTATTTTCCATTGTATTTCTTTTTGATGAATAACTGGAAACATTTTGAGTTTTTTATTTAAATCTCCAGAATATAAGTGTTGCTTTTATATTATTAACAGTCATTCTTATTCTTTAATTCTGCATTATCTGATAACAGATACACTATATTTAAATAAAAGTAAGGTATTTGATAAACTGGTAAAATAAATTTCTTGAAGATAAAATTCAAAAAGTTCTGAACTTCTGAGTTTAAAAAAAAAAAAAATTGATCTTATTTCCTATTATGGAAAACTGAAAAACGTTTCTAAGAAAAATTGATATATTTCAATTTATCCAGCATTTAATCTATTTAGTTTTAACTTCACAGCTTTGTCTTTGATATTTTATCTTTTAATACAAGTGTAATACAGGGCAGTAAAACATTTGCCATCTTGAAAAATATTATTCAGTCTGAATTTTTTGATTGCCTACTAAACCAGAAAAATTGTAAAACAGTCATCCACCAGAAGACTTTGCATTCTAATGCTGTCTCCATACATGGTTGTATCATTTGGTTATAAAAGCACAAGTTATGAATTTAATAATATGCTTTTTCAGTCATGTTAGTTATCATTTGATCACACTGCATTCCGCTTCTTTTCAGTGTTCAGTCAGGAATGTCAGCTTAAAGTATTGATCAAAAATAGTGTCAAGATGGTACTTTTTTTTTAATTTGAATCATTTTACTGGCATTAAAAAAGATATCAATATTTAAATATGTTTGCTTATTGTAATATATTCTATTCAAATAGCATTCTGGCTACTTAGTGTTTTGTTAAAATGTTTTGATTCTTTTGTTTCAGAGCAGAGACAAAATGAAAGAATCTGACTCAGGTATTACAAAATTTTTTTTTTTTTTTTTCACTGCAAAGATTTTGATTGATGAAACTACTTGATAAAATAGTAAAGCAAAAATGTATTATTTGCTCTGACAGCTATTTGATATGATTTCGGGAATCTTTTCTGCTTTATTCTAATCTAATTATCCTCATTTAGCCTCCAACAGAAATAAATATAACCACTCTGTGGCTGTGAGCTTTGAATGAATAAGGTTACTGGTTAATATTGATTGAAAAAATAAGAGGCTTTCTCATAGTTTACTATTCTAACATTCTATCTATCCATCTAATTCAAGAAAATTAAGGAAATACATTCTAGATCTCATCAGGTTCTATTCCAAATAAGGCAAAATGTGGATTAAATTTCATAGCTATTTGCAGGATTTGAGTTTGTATGTATTCTAATGCTTAATTGCTATACATTAATGTTACAGTATCTTAGCAATACACATCTTACTTGATGCATAGTGATTTCATCAGTGATTTGTATATTAAAAATTTTTTCATCTGAAATCTGAGACTTTTACAGATATTTTATATCAGTCATTTTCAAAAGTAAGACAAACAATATTTTTTATTGTTATTATTTCATGAGAAAAATGTTTTTGTGCAGATTTGATTTTAGTAAAGTGTATATGTGTGTGTGTGTATATATATATATATATATATATATATATATATATATATATATATATGGCTCATCTGAAATAAGGATAATGCTTTCAACTGCTTACTGTTTTATTTTTGTTTTGTTTTTTTGATTGATTGATTTTGTCTTTGACAAATTTGTTTCCCAATTTTCCAGGTCTTCTTGGATTCTGCCTCCATGACTTAGAGCTGAGCAAAGCAACAGCTTGGTCTAACTTCCGACTGAATTTGGAGGCCATTTGGACTGGGCTTCCATGATTTTCTATTCAGTAGAAAGTTACCATTTCTCTATTTGTATTGCTGAAGAGTGCTGTATCGTAACAGAGGTACCAAATATGAGCAAAGAAAGAATTGATCACTTTGATAAGTAGAAGGTGGAAACAAATGAATGAATGAGCTAACATGCTCACTTTGTCACCTGGCAGTTGAGTGGGTGTTTTTGCCAGAAGATGTTCCTAGTTAGGAAAAAAATGAGCCAAAGATTGTAGAATGAGATAGACAGTAATCTACTATCTCTGATGTATGACAAAATGTCTGATCCTGAGAAGTGCAGAGAGCTGCTGGCTGGTTCTCTGAAAGACAAAACTGAACAGGCTGAAATGTTGGTAAATCAATTATCTTTGGAAATTATTTCAGAAATTTAGATATTTTAGAAAAATATATAATAATCATTATTGTGATGTAATGTCAAGAAAGTCATATTTTTCTTTAAAAATGATCCATAATTATTGATACATTAGAACTAAAACTGACCTAGATTATTGTTGCATTTGTTCAAAGATAGAAAATATTCTCAGGGTTAGTCAGAAATATCTTCTAACTTTTTTTTTTTTTTTTCTTAGAAAAATATAGAATGGTAACATGCTATGTCTTTATGTTAAAATGCGCCGTCTGTTTTTTGAAAGATGAGATTTGGTTAGGGCAAATGGCCAAAATATAGAGCTTTCTAGTTTTAAGTATAAAAGTATTGTTAGTATAAAAGTTGATGTATTGTTTCTTGTTGCTTGTGAAAGGGGGACTCGAAAAAAAATGATTTCATATATCAATCTTATTAGATATTGCTCATTAGATATCTTTCATCTCTTAAAAATAGATTTTTAAATAAGTTTCATAAAATTAACTTAGTCAAAATCAAAAACAATGCTGCTGTTTGATGAAAACATCAAGGTCACTTCTTAAATTCATCATTAAACGGTCAATATATTTAATTTTATACTACTTGTAATGTAGATTTGAGGAATGTCGTGTTTTCCTTTCTTTTATTTGCATTGATTTTCCTCTTCATTTTAAGCATGTAAATCCAGCTGAAACTAATATTCATTGCATTCAAATAATCTAGATCCGTCACATGATCAATATTTCATCTAATTTTTCAACCATCTAACCTTTATTTTATTTTCTTGCATTCTATTCCTAAGTCTGATTCACATTCATTCCTGTCTTCCACATCTAACCATAAGACTTGGTTTCATCAAATTTAATGTTGCCATTTTTGAAATAATCACATTCTCCTCAATAGAAAATCCCACTAAATTTTTTAGCTTTTGTCTGCAATGTTGATGGAACAAAATCTAGAATTTTTGTTTTCCCCATTTCCATGACTCTGTGGTTGTTTTAAGTAGAATTCGTACTTACATTACTATTTCAGTCTTGGACCTAATATCAATTTTGAGATATACGCCTTTTAGTTTTCTTTACAGTTCTGAAAATATTTTGTTGAAATTTAAATTTTAGTTTACAAAAATTCCAGGAAGATATTTTTCTTGGTGTAATCATTAAATGTTTCCCTCCAGAAAACCAAATATTTAATATCCTGAGAGATACGTGATACTTTACGAGGCAAAAGGCTTATGCTCATTATCATATACATGCCCTGGTTAGATTACAAAGATTTTTATGGATGAAAAATCTCAGTTATGTTTGTAAAGAGAGTATTTTCATATAAACCTGTGAGTTATTAACTGTACCATTATTTTGTATTTGTGAACATCTTGTTAAAATTGTAAAGTCTGGAATTGCTTTTAAATTCAGAAAATGTTCCCAATATTTTATACATTCTCATCATGTGACTGGGTATCTCACTTCATTATTTCAACATTTGCTCAAGTGAAACAACTTTTCAGTCTGCTACACTGCTTGTCCTTATCTTCTTATAAATTTTACTTGCTTATAACAATTTCATTTAATAATCATTTAATTACTCACAAATTTATGTTTTATGGATTTTCCACCAAAGAATTGCTGCAGTTTTTTTTCAGAGAACGGCTCTAGGGCAATTTAAGAATTCATCAAAATAATCTTAAAATTATTTCTTACTGAAATATAATTCAAAAAGATGTTCTCTTATACAAATAGAATCTGTTGAATGTAGTTTGTCAATATACTATTTTTTTTTTATTCATTACAATCTTTTGTAGTTACTATTGAACTTAGTCTTAGTCTTAATATACCTGAAAAAAATATCGCTTGATAAACATTATACAAATGTTGAGTTAGTGCAGAGGCTTGTGTTTATTATGTACTAGTTTACATAAATATGATTTACATATATGTGCTTGTATGTAGAATGGTTGATATGTATTGGCTCTTCATCTGCTATAGAGTGATGACTGGATAGTCATCAAACAATTTAATGTCAGATTTTAAATTATGAAAAAATAGATGGAACCAATCAGGCATTTATTTTCTTTGGGGGGTTTTATTCTGCAAGTGTTGCCCTGATAAGGATGTATATAAATTGTTAGGACTGCTTTTAAGCAGCCCTTGTAAGTTTTTATGATAAATATTGCTAAGAATTGATATAATTATTTATCTATATCTAAGTTATTGTACTAAAGTAAGATTACAAAACACACTCCTCTATTTTAATCATAGAATTTGTCTTTGATATTTTCAACTTATGATTATAAAACCCAAATGATATGAAATGCAAATAATAGAAATACCTGGTGACTGTTAACTTACTCTTGTAAATGTTGATTACTTTCTTGGAATGTAAGTTGGCAACGTTGGACTATTGACACAGAGATTTGCCCATAATTAACTCTGATTTTTGAGATGCAACCTTAAAGAAGAGTAACTCTTACCTACTGCCCAACAGTTTGCTCATTTATAAAATTGGCAAAAAGCAGATAATTTGAGATTTTCTACCTTTTTATATTTCATATTGTTTATTAGTACATTGAGTTGCTTTTCCTTTTATATGGCAGACTTACAAGAACATATCATTCACTGAAGTTGGAGTTATGCTTTACTTTCCTTTTCTTTTTTTTGCCTCTATCAATAAACTAATCCCTGGCCCTTTTAAACCAATTCCACTCTTGTGAAGAGGTGAAATATCATAGAATGTGGCCTCAAGCAACAGAGAATTTAAGAGAGGTTGCACTCCATTATCATTTGCTGCAATTTATTTTCTTCAAATGCGTTTTTTTTCTCTTTGTATCTACTATCTTGAAACAAAATTATTTTCAGAGTTGATATAATCTTTTTGCTTTGCCTTTCCCTTTATCTTTTATACTTCTTATTGGTTATTTATTCAGCAAAAAATGTTTCATGCTGTACTTTCATTTTGTCATACTCTCAGGTATTCCAATCCTATTCCTTCAACGTTGTATTATGATTCCTAACATCATTTTCTATTTGTGAAATTTACCTACTGTCAACAGATCTGAAAATATCTTTGAAGGTTTGAGTAAAGATAATGTATAGTATTTTCTCCTGGTAAAATTGTTTTCAAATTACCTGTGGCTAATAACTCATGAGGTGTGCTATTATCTAGTTAGTACCATCATCTCTTACATATGATTGAAGAACATAGGTGGACTGTTGATTTTTTTTTATTTCTCATTATACATCCTACAAAAGAAACAATTTTAAATAGATATACTATTTATGTGAGGAGGCATCATCCTGTATATATTTGGACCAATATTACTGCCACTTTCATTTTCTGATCATTATCAAGAAATATGTAGCTCTTTCATCTTATCTGGTATATGGTAGTCCACAACCTGTCCTTTGATAATGATCAAAACAATATACTGATCAAAATTTTGCGATGAAAATAGAACAAAAAAAGTTTGGGACATTAGCCCAAATATACTTTAAAATTAGTGATGAACTAGCAAGTTTTTTATATTCTTCCTATTTCATGGTTAAGTTTCTGGTTCATATTTTGTACTACTTTTTTTCTTCTCTTTCTTTTATTTACATGAATACTTCTCAGTATGTTGACAACTCATTTTTGTCACTCTTTCCTGGCAGGGTATGAACAGATGACAGTGCCTGAGGTTGGGTGCTATTTCTAATTGATTGATGATGGGAACTTGAATGCTGTATTTAAATGTGTCATTAATTTATTGTGTGTATGTTAATATGATCATTACGTACAGAATAACTTCCAATAATTGTTTGTTGTTTTTTTTCTTCATTTTCAAATCACATTATTTGCTTTTCCTTCCATCATTGAGTTCTCACTCACCTTTTAACATTGTCTTCATGTCATCACAATATTTTTGTAAATAGATTTGTGAAAATTTCTCAAGATGTTGACAATGTTTCCATTTCGAGGAAATTTTTTTTCCTCCCTTTCTGATATTTCTTATCCCTTTCATCTCATAAAAATCAACTCTTCATCATCATATGGAATATTCGATGAGTGATTCCTTATTACCAAGGCCATTTTGCCATTAATAGGAAAATGCTCATCTGGTATTTCAAGGATATAGCATGTGATTTTAAACTCAATTTTTGATGACAGAAATTCATAAGATTTCAAAAGACAAATGGTGAATTTTCAGCCAGTCGTCTCTTTATCCAGCAAACAAGAAAACAGGGCATTATAGACATTCAGCCTCTATGGTTTGTATTTTGTTTGGAATGGTTCTTGGTTTTTATTCCATTTGTGGTCGATTAAAAGATTATTCCTTTCAGGCTAGATTCAGGTTGATTAAAATTGATTTCTGGATTTCTATATGAAAGATGTTCTCATCAAAAGTAAATCATAAATTGTTCAACACCCTAAAATCTTTTTAATAGCTTCTGCCTTGACAATGGCAATTTTCTTTTTTTCTGTTGAGCTTGTTCTGTAAGTGAAGATATTTGGTCTGACATAATTTCTGGGTTTGTTTTTTTTCTTTTTGTTTTTTTGGCTGCAAGAGTTTATTTGTAAATATTTTAAAAAGGTCTTTTGTGGTATGCAGTAACATTTGCAACTGAATTGTTTCCTAGAAAAGCCATGGGATTTATTTGTGATTGATAATGAAACTTTACCAATGGAATGGAAGTTTTCTGGTTAAAACTTCAATTTTCCATTCTCAAAGTTTGTAAATTTGGAAAAAAAATAGGTTTTTTTTTCCACAGTTCTCCCTTGAACTTCATGTCACTACAAGAATTTGAATAACATGTATGCTTAATGGCTTTACTACAAGAAAATATTAATAATTGAAAAGTTGGCTGTTGATTTTCTAGTGAAAGATTTCATAATATACTATTCAAACAATATAAGATACTTAATTCACTGGTTCTTTTCTCTTTTTCACTAAAACCATTTTATATAAGCCCCTTTTTTCATCTGTAGAAGATGTTTTGATTGTTTACTATATTCAGTATTTACCAGTATGCTGAAATTTCTGAAAAGTGATAATTGTTATGTCCATAATAGAATCGCTCATTTCAATATTATCAAATTTTGTTCATGCAGAAGGGAATTTAAGTACTTGATTGATATTAATGTGAATATTGTCAGTCAGATTTCTTTACTAAAAGATATAAGAATTCGATTTTGCTATCTTGTATAGTTGGTTGCTATTTTTTCATGTTACCAGTCGTCTATGTGATAAACATGACATGATCTTGTTCACATTCTTTCTATCAGTAGCTAAGAACCTTTTGAATCAAAAACGTTTTGCTTGAGTAAACCTGATAATTTCATCTCCCTCACCCCAACAGATGGGAAACTCAGATTGGGAATCTATGAATATAACTCATTTGAATCATTTGGTAATATAAGAAATGATGGTGCTCCATTTACAAATTCCCTTTGCAATAAGATGAAACTATAGACAAGTGGCTCCACCTTTTTAATTGAAAAACTTTGCCTCCTTATTCTTGATTTTATTGTTGAGGTGAACTATTGTGATTGATAAAAGTATTTTGTGGATGTACGGAATATTCACTCCTGGGCTTTTTCATTTTCATGATTATCTTTTCTATTGTTACTGTTGGTAGTGAACTGTAACTTGTCAACTAACATCTCTTTCTCTTTATAAATACGCAAGTTTTTTTTTGTTTTGTTTTGTTCTTTCAACTTATGATTTCGACATAAAAGGGACCACTGCCAAAAATGAGTAAGAGACTATCCTTGCATGTTACTTTGAAGGCTTAAAATTTTAATTTATTTAATGTCACACATTCATGCAAGTTGGTTTGGCTGTGTGGTAACTGACTCGTGAGATGAATGTATTTTTTTTTTCTCTTTATTGATCTCAATATCTGCTGTCCATCAGTGAGATTACTCAATGGCCACTGAATGTTCGGGGGACATTGTGCCTTCATCAGTTAGTCTTGAGTATAGATACTACCAGTTTTCTCGCAATTGATGGTAAGTTGTTCTGAATATCGAACCCAAGAGTTATTTGCCAGAATAATGAAATTTGAGAGTCCACCTGGATCTGTGAACAAGGAAAAACTATTAGCCCTGAAATAGTTTGTATGCAATTTATCATCAATATCTTCTCAATACTAAAAAAGACCAAGCTGATCCTGATTATGACTGTTTTTTGGATTGTTTTTTTGTTTTTTTTGTTCTTGTTGATTAACATCATTAGCTTTACTTTGTACCTAAATTGCTGCCATCTACATCCTTGGAATGTCTTTCACACTTGTCCACCTGCTTTTCTTAATGAAATCTGTGATACCAAGCAGTATAATAGTTTCCTTTGACTGCCCACATTTCAAAGATCTTTTTCTTTTCAACAGGGCATTTGGATAAAGTACAAAATAGTTTTGATTACAAACTTTGACTAACTTAGCAGCTTTTTGGACCACTCTACATAAAAAATTAAAACAAATTTGTGGTGCTGTCTATCCTAATGCTGTGAAATTAAGAGTTCCCTCCCTTTAGTCTCAAGCTTTATGTCCATTAATTAATGATAAGTTTCGAGTTTTTGTTCTCAGCATTTGCAAGCATTGATTTTCATTTATTTAGTTGTATAATGAATGTTTGATAGTAAATACTTTTTTTCTATTTTAGAATTTCTGCTGAATTGTATTCTTATGAAAAAATAGTTGCCTAAATTTGAAGCTATTATAAATCAATAGGGACACTTGCATTCCTCTGGGGGCCAGGCATCATTCCATGAAAATCACTGCAACTATCTCTGCCAATTATTCTTGGTTGCCACAAACTTGCCTACTGTGCATTCCTCCTCTTCCTCCTCTTTAATCCTGTTTCTCACCTAAATTGATCTCTCTCCTGCATCGGGTTTGTTTACTCTATCAGGAAACAATCCACTCACACTGACCTAGCTTGGTTAACTTTTCAGTTAGGGCTCAGAAATTAATTACATTATTCATATTGGAGTTCCTTTTGTGTTTACTTCAATCTTAGAAGTAAAACAAGTTTTTGGAAATAAAAAATAATCAGAACATGGCTTCCATAATTTTAATGTGTTCTAAAGTGTTTCATCAGTATTTTTCCTTGCCACATATTATTTGCTGTCCATATACATTAGGGTTTTACAAGTCTAAGCTTCTTTTTTTCTTTTTCACACACTGAGCACATCCCTTATGTGTAAATTTTTTGCTTTTATTTTCTGATTTACAGAAGTTTTTGATTAAAATGTATGTTTATTTTGCTCTCTACTGGAGTCAGATTAATGAGAAGGCTGCTTATACAATGGACATCTTCTCTTTTTTCTTGGAATAAACATCAGAAACCCTGCCCATCAAAATTTCACATTGAATTAACAGATTCCATTCTGTGAATGGTTGCTAAGCAAAGTTTGTTCTCATTGGTCAATGTTTTTTGCATTGAACAATCAAGCTTCCATAACATTTATTCTCACTCAGCATGCATATTGCCTTTGTCCACATTGGTCATTCATTTGATTTTTACAATTTTTCCTTCTCTTTTTTTTTTTTTTTTTTTTTTTTTTTTTTTTGGGGGGGTCATAAAAGTAATCTTGGAAATTTCATCCTTTTTAATGGTAGATTTATTTAATCAAAGTTTCAGGTATTGTTTTTACTGTCCTATTTTTATTGCTATGTTCTCCAGTCATTTACATCAAAAAGCCAATTAAATGTTACTAGAAATCATGTCTACCAGCACAAAGCAAACAATCTTCCAAATAAATATAGAAGTCATTACTAGAGTTAATTACTTAAAGAAGAATGAAAAAATTTAAGTCTCAATATTTCACACTGGGAATGTCAAAACTTATTACCATTATTCATTTTTACTAACTACTTGGATTACAAAAATAGTTTTCTTGGAGAATTAATTCCAACAATTGACTTCTCCTCAGAATGGTTAGATAAACTCTGAAGATCAGTCTGCTGAGAGGACTGAAATTTCAAAACTCCCACCCAGGTAAGATGTGATCTCACTTGGCACACACAAAGAATCAAATTAATTCTTGCCATAAGCCAAAGATGGACCTCTGTTACACTCCAACAATTGAAATTGTATACTCATTCACAGCTGAAATAAAGAGTACTGTCATGATTATACCATTGTCTTTTTTTGATATTGTTGCTCTTTTTACTCTTACTAATCTTTGACCCTTCCTCAGCCATCCTTAAGAATTATTTACTTTTTCTGAATTATCTTCTTTGATCTAATGATCTCTTATCTTACTACAGTATGTTCATAGTACAAACAGCATTAGTTTTGCTACAGTATTTTTTGACAATTTCTATGCAATATTATCTAATAAAAATTGAAAAGACCAAATAATGAATGCAGATTCTTACCCACATTTTCCTTTTTTTTCTGTTGATGTCTCTGATGCAGAGGTCTTAGTAAAAACCTATTCAAACTTTTGAAGGGTGCATTCTGGTACTGCATTTTGTGTGCAAAGTTAAGATCTTTCATATTGTAGAGTGATAGCACTTCAATCCTGAATGAAACTTGTCTGTAAAACTTGGTGCCGATCTGTCACTATACTCCACAGTACTGAAACATTGGCAATTACTTAAAAGCAACTGTATACACTAAATGAAAAGTGACTTGACCATTTGTACAATTAAAAGAATCAATTCAGCACTGTCTTTGAAAAGTGTAGACATTTTAAGAAGTAGCTACACAAAATCCTTCAAAGTTGGAGCAATTTGTTCACAAATATTTTCTCCACGTTCACAATGATCTAGAGTTTATTTTTTCACTTCAATGGCTTTATCAAGTACCCTTTTTGACAAAACAAATACTTTAACATAAGATTGATGTGAAGTGAATGTATAATTTTTTTTTTTTTACAAAAATGGAAAAAAAATTGAGATTGCAAAGTTTCTATTTGAGATTTGTTATGTAAAGTATACTTGGAGCACTACAGCTCCCACCAATCTTAGGCTTGAATATGAGAAACTAAACTATGCATAATTCAACAACTTATACTGAAAGCACATTTAGTTAATAGGTCATAGAATACTCAGTTTGATACATAAGACTCAAACTTTATGAGTATTGTGGATTTCTTGTTATGAAAATAACATTAAAGAGTTGGAGGATCACAAAGATGTTATCAAATCAAATGATTGGATCATCAACCATAAAATGCAGATAAGTCATACAAAGATCTTTACTCAGAGGCTGTTGTAGATACAGATTGCATTATTTGTCAATACTAACAATAGATACATCCAATTTTTTCCTTTTTTTGATACTGCCTGAGCAGGTAAGGTTTTTAAAGGAGAGTGGATTTCCCATATACTCCCTTGCTCATTCTTTCTATATTTACCATTGTGGCATATCAAGGACAAGATGACTAATAGGACAATGAAGAGGGCATTTTCTAAGAAGTGGTCTCGACTGGATTTCAAACTTATTTTGTTGCTCGTTTGATTTTCTTTTGAGAACTTTATATCCATATATACACTGACTGAAACCCACGTTATCAGATGGTTTCCAACTTGTCCAGTACTGTTAAAATTATTATGCACTTTTTCAAAATTGACATTTCAATTTAAAACCCTATTTTGAGTACAAAGATGTAAACAGTAATATATTTTCTTATGGATTTTGGATTCTACATTCACTCTAGTATTCTGAAGAGGAATTTAAACGATTGTTGACCTCATCCTAACCTGGGACTGTCCGATCTAAGGTGAATTATCATGTCCTTTTAAGAATCTATTTGCTAGTGTGTGTCCATTTAACTTCATTTAAAGTAACAGGTCTTGAATTAAACAGGTTTTTCTAGTAGTTGTGATTACCATGGGATCAGGTAAAGATTTGAGTCTGAAGGAAAGTGTCGGAGTAGAAATTTATCAGAAAGATACCACCTTATGTTACCATGAAATTATAAAAAAGGGAATATCAAGTGTTTCCAACATCAAGAAACTGAAAAATGGTGAAAATTTGTCTCATCATGTTAGAAAGTGAAAACAAAAGCATGTTTCAAATCAGAGACAAAATAGAGTGTTGGTTGCACTTAGTCAAAAAAAAAAAAAAACAACAATCAGCATCATGAAAGAAATTTGTTGTTCAATCCCAGCACTGTAAGAACAAGGCTTTATCAGCTTGGTTTCCAAGCCAGCAGACCTCTCATGGTACCTAGACCAACAGGAGCAAAGATAAAAAAAAGGCTGATCTTTTGAGAGACCTACCAACATACTTGAGGACAGTAAAAGGGTAATTATTGATAGCATTGCATGAAAAATTCTCATAAATCAATTAATATTTTTACCATGGGACCTTGATTTTGTTATTAACTTGAAAATATTTAACATTTACATAATGAAACATGAAAATTCTCGTTTCTGCTTAATTACTTCTGACAAAGGCTCCCTGTAGCAAAGTGAATGAATTATTCTCACTCACTTTACCACAATGAGCCTTTACAGGCCTTCCATAAATGATGCTCATCAATATTTTTTGCCGAAGTCAACCAACATTTGTATTGTCTTTCAAGTTGAAACATGCTTTCGTCAACACTTTCAGACATGCTGAATACACTTCTTGATATTCCCACTTTTTTGCAATTTTATTGCAACTTGGAGGTATCTTTCAGATGAACCACCATTTGGATATTTTTCTTTGGGCTCAAATCTTTTACCAGACCCCATAATGACAAGCACACATACATAATTCAGTCAAGCCAAATACTCACTGTATCATTGTGCAGTTAGTTTGTCCCTTAGAATCCAATGAAACATGGACAACTTTCTCCCACAGTAGATTCTCTTGAATTGACTTTGAATGCTATCCTGGGTCTAGCAACAGTTTTCTTTGTTTTAGATCCTCTCAATAAATCCATTTTCTAATCACCAGTGACTGTCTTGGACAAAAATGATTTTTCGTCAAACTCCAGTGAAAACCTGGAGTTAACTTGGACATAGTTTTTCTATCATAAGAACAATGCTCACCAAACTGAAGGGAGTAAAAATTAACATTCACTTTTTGTGATCTGAAATCACAATCAACTAATTGGTAGGCCTGTTTCTTACTGACTGAATTAAATTGACTTACATATCTATCAAAATTTATGTTAGAAATACACAAGGGTTTATTTCATTCTGATAAATAAATGCGTGTATAAAATTAGCATTTCCTTTCTATGATATGAAATCATGATAAAGTGCATGATAACTAGTTCTCAAACTGTCTGAGCCAAACTCACAAGTCTTAAACATCTCTAAAATTTATCTCAACTGATATGCCAGAGCTTATTTCATTCTAATTAATAAATACTTTAATACTAAAAAAATATCTTTTATAATTCTTTTTATTTATCATGTATATAATATATATATGCAATAAAATTTTTTTCAAAAGTGGCAGTAATCATCTTCAGTGGGAATATAAGTTGGAGTGACGTTCAACTCTGTAGGAACCAGACATTGTTTTCTTTGTCAAGCTTTAAGAAAACAACAAAAAGTCTAAAGGCTGGCCAAGGTTTTTTCCCACGTTAACATGGAACCAATTTTTCTAGCTTCTAAAAAAAAAAAAACACCTCTTTCACTGATTCATGTCTGATTTATCTACAAGTATATGTTGCACATGCTGCATCTTCCTTTAAAAAATCCTCAAATTAATTTTCAAATACAAAGATTTTCCTGAATATTTTTTATCCTCAAGTTCATAACTTCCCTATTTGAACTTCACAAATCATTACTGAAACATGCTTGCACCTACTGAATCATTACAATAAGTTTGAAATTAAAATTACTAAATTTTTTTTCTTGTTTATATTGCTATCCTATATTCCAAATGATAACACAATATAAATTGAATTCATTTCTAAAATTAAAACATTTTCCTGTTTGATGTAATTTGTAGGTTTTCTATTTATTAACCTGAATCTTATGTTACTTTAACAAATATTTTGTATACTCTGATTAAATAAGAAATCCTTGAATTTTTTTTTTTCCTGAAAAAAATTGCAACTTTGATATGACTGCTGCTACAAACTTTCACTGGTGTGTAATCCAAAATGATTTAATAAACTTTCAAATGAAGAGGATGGTTCCAAAACACAATAAGTGCCATTTTCAAAATAAATGTTAAACTGATTTGAAAATCAAATTATGGATTTGAATGTTCTTATCTTATTAGAAGCTTTCCATGTATTTGCGTTTATAAAGTTGTAATAAAGATAAAAACTTTAAATAAAAAAATTGATTTTCAATTCATTTAAACACTTTTTCTTCCAAATAGCACTTATTGCATTTTGGAACCACACTCTTTAAATATCCCTGAAGATAAAAATTTAAGGAGAAAATGGTTAGAAAGATAATAAATCTAAATTATTTCTGGGTGGAATTTTAATGAAACAAAGATGTGATTGGACAAAGCAGAACCTATGGCTCAAGGGAATTTTCCATCATTCATCAAGTCTGTCCATAATATCAAACTAAAGCTCCAGGTATTGTTAAACTCTTCATCATAACAGCAAAATTATCAATAATCATCATTTTCCATTAGTAAGGCCCAAATAGTGGATTTTCGTTTAAACTGGAAATAAAATTTGTAAAAACAAACACAGCATAAGAAAAAATAGAACAACATTTGTTCTTTTTTGCAACAACCTCAATTGCTCAATTTTACTTAAAAATTTGCCTTTAGCACTGATTCAACAGCAAGTTGAAACTCAGCTACATCAACTTTTCCACTGACAGCAGTTAACAATCTTTCAATTCTGTGAGAATCAAGTTCTTTCAAATTACATAATACCTCAACAGTTTTGTTCACCAGCTGTTTTTTCACTGGTGTTGATGTAATTATATCTTCAACAGCAACATCATAAAGTAGTTTCAACAACACCTTCACAAGGAAATCTATATGATTACCAACACGTGGCCAAGCCACTTCAATAATTTTCTGCAGACTACAAAGTATGTTCAGTCTTGCAGTCTCATGAGGTCCATCATATATTTCCAAATAAGACTCAACAATGCGTAATAGAGCTTTCATATGTCGGACGCTAGCAATTCCCATAATTTCAATAAAAGTTGGAATGAAACTTGTGTAGATCCGACGAAATGCAAGTTTATTCTCCATCTCTGAATTGTAAAGTATCAATTCAAATATTTCATCATAATGATTATAATCCATGTTTTTGGAGTCGCAAGGGTTTTTCTCGATAACACTGAGAATAGATAATAGAGAGGGCAAGACATTTCTCAAAACAGATGCTTCCTGGGTGTACAGCTGGTGTTTGAGAGCATCAAAGATGACAGCGTGACGATTGTACCAACGCAATTCTTCTTTGCTGACATTCTCTATAATATGATCTAAACATTTCAAACCAGGGATTTTGTGTTCAGTCATAAAATCATCAACAAACAGAAGAACTGGGGCCAAGACCTGATCAAGATAACAACTTAGATAAGGATGTTTTACTTGCATCAAACACCAACAGAAGGACGATTTCGCAAGTGGATTCTTCGGCCATTTCTCCTTTAGTAACCGCGATCGATTGAGTGTAAGTATTTTACCAAAGATGGAATTAGTGTTCTGGAAATTTTCTGGGTATTCTAATTCTCGAAGAGGGCTCCAAACTAAAAGTTCTGAGACACCATGAGTAGAACAGCACAACGAAAGTGTTTCGAGTAGATCATGAGCTCCCTTTACTGAGGAATTGTTTGTCCATGGTAAACCGTGGCTCGCATGTGCGGCAGCCTTTATAATTATCGGTGCAGTTAAACCTTGGAAATGTTTTGGAGAGAGAAAATCCGTTGGAGATAATCTTTGGAAAAGTAAAGTAAAAAAATTGAATATAGCAGTGGCACTGACGGCAGCCTTAGGAAAGTCTTCTTCGGTGTAGTCATAAAACTCACGATCCACAAACTCTTCGACGTCAGCATGGGATTCAATGCGAAGTAAATCCTGCAAATATTGTTCCTCTTCTCGATAAACTTCAAATGTTAGTTTGTCTTTTTCTGAATCAAATTCTTTGGTGTCAGAAATCCGTAAATAATCGCCAGGACACAGTCTGAGGAATGTAGAAGCTAAATCAATTCTGCAAAAAGGACTACAACGACAAGTGATCACATCTTCGGCAATATGGTGTAGGACAGTTGTGAAAGAATATGATTTGCATATAGAAGAGACTGTCTCTTTCGCTGTACATGTATCATGACCTTCTAAAATGCTCCATATATTGGACAGATTTCTCACATTGGACATGATATTGTCTTCTTCCTTTGCAATATTTAACAATGTTTACATGACATTAAACAACACACCCGTTAGAAGCAAAACAAAAGCGTTATCCGTAACAAAAATTCTTTTTAAACAACTCCGGATTAAAAAAAATAACCCTCGTATTCTTTTAAGTAATTTCTGGCAAAAAGCAAACTATTTTGAATCCAAATAACTTGACAAGTGATCACGAAAATGACAAATATCTTATCTGACATTAACATGCGGTTCAACTTGATAGTATTTCATGAACAGGAAGTAGTTAAGACGGTGTAAAACCAAAATAAAGGCCTTAATACTGTGGGTGCTTTTTTTTCTAAACAAATAAACGAATCAACCATCTAAAATCTTCAAATCAAAATGATTGAAATCGGCCAAGATTACTAAAACTACCTTCTTTTTGTATTTCAGACAAAAGAAGGCGATTAACTCCATTATTTTCAATTATTTTGGTCAGATAGGAGCAAAATTTAAATTGGGGAGTTCTTCATTCAAACCGTTTTTTCTACCTTCGTTCTTCCGCTGCCAACATGGCTTTCACTTTATATTCTCTACTAGAAGCTGCTTTATTATGCTTAAACGCTGTCTGTATTCTTCATGAGGAAAGATTCTTGGCGAAAAGTAAGTAGTCAATTCTTATAAGTGGTATTTAACTTGAAAAAGTGTTTAATTCTTTGTTCTTATGTTTATGACTCATGTTGCTGACGATGGCAACTAACTCCGTGTACTAGACCGAGGAGAGAGAAAAAAAATTGAAGGATTATTTTAGTCAACTTGAACTTCAGGTATCAATTATTTGTACCTCAAGTTTATAATAACACGTATTATTCAAATAACATGTATTGTACATGTACCTTTTTATTTTCTTAATGTAGTTTGAAATGAAAAGTTGTTCTTGTTTTCGTCTCAAATCTTTTTACAGATGCTCCACCAACAGAAACTAAACAGATTTATTTTCTGTACAAGTCAAGTTCAAGAGTTAGAAGTTCAACAATAAGCCCAGAAAACCTCTTTATGAAAAGTTAGGGTGTTTGGGTTTTTATTTTTTGTTTGGTTTTCTCAAAACTGAATTATTTACCCATTGACATCATACTAGTAACTCTACATTGTTATTCAAATTTACACTTTTAAAGCATGAAAATACTTTCTTAATTTTATTTGCATTTAACTGGTTGAGGAGATTTCCTATGAAAATTATAATAATTTTTTGTTTTCTTTATAAACTTATGGCAAGAAGCATTGTGCCAAAAGTGCAAACTTTCAATTTCATTATTACCTTGATAGCCGATGTTAAGAACCACCACCGACACTACTTAATCTTTTTGTTACATGATAGAAATAAATTGAATTACATTGTTTCTTCATTGACTTGAAATATATTTTTCCCCCGTCATTGTCGTTTTTAGTTAACTTTTGAGACACATCCATATATTCCGCTGTACAAGTATTTCTGTTAGTTAGAATGATGAAATGAAATTATTTCTACTAACCTTATCGAAAATAACGTTATTTGGAAAATTAGCGGTAGAAATCTTGTCACTTATAGCCGTTCAAAAATTTATTCAGTTACAGAGCGAGGCTCTTCATGACTAGATGTGTGTCTTACTGACCAAAAAAATCGTGATAGTTACAAGAAATTACGAGACATCCGGCCAACGAAGAATCTTTGAAGCTCTGCAAAGAATGGAAGTATTTTTTCTATCATCATATTCCTTATTAAGTCCTGCTTACACTCGAAAATGAGTGTGACAATGTTTTTTGAAAGTTATCAGTCAACTTACCACTGTTCGACAAATTGTTCCAGTGTCTCTACATTCTTTTTCAAGCTAATACAAGTAAAAGTAGTGAACACCAACCAAACAAAAGTTTGTTTAAATTACTTTTATTACGTTACTTTTTCTTCTCATGTGTCTTCATCATATCTCATTCTAAAAGTTATTTCAACAATAAAATTACAATACATCAAATGAAAAAAAATGCTGACTAAGAATAGAACGGGATACAGAATGTTAATATTTTCATGTGAGGAGATTGAAGTGGGAGGCCTTTGCCAGTAGACTTATAACGACTGATTATGATATGGCTCGTCTCTGTAGGCTAAGCCTATTTTTGGATATTTGTTCAACTGTAGAAGCTACTATAGTTTCTCTCTAGATAATCTCCCTTGCAAAATATCAGCATTTGGTTTTAATGTTACCTATTCCAAACAAATATCTAGATCTTTTGTAGTAGAAAAGAAAACAAAAAAAATCATAATCCTAGGCACTAATAACACTAAACATGATCATTCTGTTATAAGACTATTGGTGCCTAAACAATATTCTGTATTTGAAAGAAATATTTTGTCAAGACTTTTCCACTTCAAAAAAAAAAATTGTATCCTCTAAATGAAAAATTACACCTATCCTAATCTACTGACACACGATAATTGATTTCCTCAATTAAAAGTAGTTGGCAATTAATTTAATTGACAGTTTTTTTTGTTTTTTTTTGTGTTGTTTCGGTTAATTTGTGGCATCACTTTTTTCGGGGGTTTCTTTAGTTTTGAAAGTTTGTAGTGAAGTCAGTTGGTTCTGATTATTGTTTTCTACTCGCTGTATAATTAATTCCATGTACGTTAATAGGGAGAGTTTAAAGAATCGATTCAATGAAAACTATCCTTTTAGTTTGTTTGGAGTTTGGGGGGGGGGTGTATTTTATGTTTGTTTGTTTTTTGTTTTGTTTTGTTTTGTTTTTTGTTTTTGTTGTTTGTTTTTTTTCCAGGAAGTATCCTGATGTGGAAATTCGATAATAATGTTGATGATGCACTGAAAATAATTCTGTGGGAATTAATTTTATCTGAGCAAAACTAGCTTGTCACTGTTCATTTTCCTGATCTATACTCAAGATTATGAAAATAAATTAATCAGCTCCCTTGAAGAAAAAAAAGGATTTGAGGTTGCTTTGGTACTAAAATTGAGCCAAAAGTATCTTTTAAACACTTTGAAGCATCTAGATTAAATACATATGTCTAAAATCTTAGAAGTATATATTATATATCTTGTATGAATTGAATGCGACTTTAATCTTTAGCATCTATTTTATCAAAAAGTTACTTGATTTATCAAAAGTATTTTATTCAACTACTATTAAAGAAATTTCTGTGACCCTGTGTGTGTATGTTGGCCATTGTGCGAAGTTGACATTCATCAGATTTATTAGTCTTCACTCAAAGCAATGCATTTTTGAAGTTTCTTAGATCAATGGTTCTTGAAGTCTAATAAAAACAAATGAAATATTTAGATCTTCATCTAAACTTTGATGTAAAATATCAAAATTGGCAACACAGAAAAGAAGTAACTAAATTACTTCTATACCATAGTTTTGTATGATGTATAAGAAATTATTTCACATTTGATGGTAGGCTGCTCCATACGCCATACAGTGTGGACATGCAGGTGTAGAATAAGCACTGCCCTAGTTACTGTGAAGCTGGCACTGCCTTGATTGCTATGAATTAAATCAAAATATCACTTATTTTGATAAAATTCATCTGAATGGCAATTTCTGGTAATTCATGCTTATTTTGTGCTAAGATGGAGCAAAGATTACAAAAAGTTATCCCCTTGATGGCTAAAAGTGGCAAGAATTTTTTTTCAATTTTTCTATTTATAGCTAAAAATGTTAAGATGCTCAAAAATTCATATAAACGTTCCAAAAATGTTGAGTACCCTATTGATTAATCAATTTAAATCAAATTTGATGCTTGAAATTGATTGATATAATTTTTATTATCAAAGGTAATAACTTTTACAATCTTTATGCTAGTCTATTTCTGATATCTAGATACAACCAAAAACATCTATTATTAGCTAATAAGAAGGTGAACCAGTATGGTCACTCATAATTTATTCCACAATGTTTTAAATACTTTTGAACCTTGAATTCCTGTATTGTTTTTTTCATCCTTACTTCTTTAATCTTCAGCATTCTCTACAAGAATTCAAGCTATATGACTTAATGGTCACTTCCAGTATATAAATTTGTCTGTATCAGTCATCTGAGAACACTATTTCTATTTTGCTTTTTTAAAATGAACATTTTTCTTTTATAAGTGACTTACAAGCTGTTGAAGTACTAAATTATTTATCATCAAATAGTATTTATTGATTTCCAGTTATCCTTAGAATATTTGTACTTAGTTACAATTTTTTTGTTTTTTCTTTGTTTTTTTTGGGGGGGGGTTAATATTCATTTTTGGAATGTTGTTTTCCAATTTTAAGTTTGAATTCAGTTTTTCATACCACTTGGGCATATTATTGCTTTTGGTTTTCAATAAGAAATCGCATATGGCTTCATTCAAATTGGTCTCTTTTATCAACCAAGGACAAAATGTTTTTTCAGCTATACTTTTAACAGCACATGTATGTATGCTCGCTGAATCTAGAATACTATGTTTCACGTAGAATGGATCCATTGGATAACAGAAGGAAATCCAATGAAGTGTGGAGATGTTTGATCTTTTTTAACAAAAGAACAAAAAAAAACTTGACTTTAAAAAATCTTAAGTGTTTTGGATTTGAAAGTTTGAAATGGTAAAACAAATTTTTCATTCAAGAACAAACAAGAGTTTGATATTAGCCAAATAACCAAGAATGATGTTTTGCGCATTGTACTCTGAAGAAAATAAAATTAGGATGTATTTGATCTTTCTTCTCTTTAATACTTGCTGGCCACAGTTATTTTACTCTTAAAATCAAATGGTCCATAAATAATTATTATTAACACACTAGAACATACTGTAACTTTTACTGTTTTCCGCAAAGTTGTGGGTCCAAAAAGTAAAAAAAATACGTAAAATTCTATTCATATTCTTCGAATTCTTAATCATAATTTTTTTTTTTTTTTTTTTAGATTACCTGAATGTTTTTCATTAATGAAAAAGCCTATTAGACTTAATATGGATAAATGAACAATTTCTTCTTTTTCTTTTTTCTTTGATGAAGCCCAATTACTGTATTTTTTCCTTATATTTTCTGAGCAATTTTGTTATTCATAAAGTATTTCAAGTTTAATTTTTTTCTTTTTTCTTTTCTCTAATTTTAGTTGGTTGGTCAACGGTAGATCAGCGAGGATTTGGAGAAGAACCTGGAATGAAGGCTCAAATTATCAACCTAATCAGATCAATTCGAACAGTAATGAGAAGTAAAGTATTCTATTCATTCTCATGCCAATGATATCTCAATACAAAAGAAATTAATTTTAACCCATAAAATAGTTGATTTATTTCAAAATATTCATGTTTTAGTAATACTTTACAGAGGGTTAACATCATGATGACTCCCTAAATTTAACTCCGAAGTGATTTGCAATAATTTGCTTTGTCCTTCACAAACCTTGAATTCAAGGTATTGTGGATGTTTCAAAACTTATACCCAGGACATTTCATCAGTGGAATGGTCAAAATTGTTGCCAACCAAAGCCCTTGTGAAGGCGGGGTGGAGACTCATTTTGGGGGGGAGGGTGTTTGGTTGATAAAAAGTAAGTTTGGTAATTTGCCACATTTAATGAATATCATTCAGTAAATTCGTTAGTTTTCATTGCACCTCGTTCCATTTTTTACCTTAACTTACATTGTTCAGTAAATAATGAGGAAGTTCTTGGCACTATCCCCGTTTCATGCAGCATTTATTTCAAGATCAAAGTGTTGTTTGTTATTCTTGCGTTGACAAAACATAACATTAACTTTAAACATTGTTATAATTGTATTTTAATTGTTTTCATGAATTTTAGCTTCATTTGACTTTTTCCAATTGATAAAAAAAAGTTATATTATGGTTGTATTTCAGTTGTTGAATGTTTTTCTTGAAATTTATAAAACTATTAAAACAATAACTTGCATATGAAACAGTATTTTAATTACAAAAATATAAAACCAACAATTTATTTTAATACAAAATGTAATAATAATTAAAAAGTTGAAAAAGAGTTTAAAAAAAGAGTAATGATGAATTATAACAAATAATGGAGTCAAATTCATCATCATCAGCAGCAGCAGCCTTTGTCCGTTGTTGGACATAGACTTTCTCCAGGATTCACCAGACCTCTCCTTCTCTGGCATCATAAAGCTAATACTTTGTTAACTTGTGGAGTTGGTCTTGCCATCTTATATTCTGCCAGCCACAGTTTTGCAAATGATTTCTGGGGATCCATGTTGTGAGTTTTGATGTTGATCGCTCATCTGCCATTCTTGCAATATGACCAGCCCATTGCCATTTGAGTTTTCTAATTAATTTCATGATATCCCTGACACCTTTTTTTTTTTTTTTTTTACTGTAATATACTACACTGTTTTGTGATGATGTTGAGCATGATTCTTTCTTGTGTACATTGCAGGGTTCTCGGTTTGTGGGTTAGTCTCTTGCTTAGGTTCCATGTTTCAGCTTGATAGGAGACTATCTAGAAAATACATTGGTTGTTGACCCTTCTCTTTAGATCTAATGGGATTTTCTTGTTCTGAAAGGTTGGCTTACTCTACCAAAATCTTGCCATCCTTGAGTGATTCTTGACTCAATTTCTTCTTCTTTTGAGTGTTTCATAGGGAGGTTTTTTCAGGACTGCGTTTTCGATTTGGATTTTCTTGTCTTTGTCCTCTACGTTTGTTCTACATGACACTCTTTTTGCTGAAGATTCATATGTAGCCCAACTTTCTTTCTCTCTTTGTTCAGTTTGTCTTGCATTATTTGGAGATCATAAAGTTTTTTGCAAAAAGGATGATGTCATCAGCAAATCTAAAGTTATTTAGGTATTCATTGTCTGTTCTGATTCCTTTGTTTTCCCAGTCAAGGTTTTGGAATATCATCTTGAGGCAGGCTGTGATGAGTTTGGGTGAGCTGAAATCACCTTGTCTTGGTCATTTTTCAAGTTTTAAGGGCTCTATGAAGTCTAATAAATGAAATGCTATGTCAGTATGTATGTTGCAAGAATCTGATATATACAGGGTCTATGCCTTGTTGTATAATAGCATCAATGACTTTGAAGGTTTCCATTGAATCAAAAGCCTTCTTAAAGTTGTCAAATGCTAAAATCAGTCTGGCATTTTATATTCTGTTACTTTTTCTTTTAGTTGATTTACTAAATGGAGATGGTCTATGGTTGAGTAGCTTTTTTTTAATCCAGCCTGTTCTCTTATTTGGTTTTCATTTTGTGTTTTAGTGTTTCAGTTGGTGATCACTTTGGTAAAAAGTTTTTAGATGCAGTGGAGCAGGTTTATTGGCTTGTAATTGTTTAGACCTTTCAGATTCCCTTTCTCATGTAATAGCATTGATTGTAGTGTTACAGTCTCCTGGGACTTCACTCTTAGGCGTAACAGAGGATGGCTATTCTCCTGGTGATGACTATACCACCTTTTTTGAGTAGATTGGTGGTGATGTTTTATAGATCAGAGGCTTTCTTTTTCATGTTTATTTGATGGCTTGTTTCAATTCCCACGGAGTAAGTTATGGGAATTCTTTGAACTTGTAACTTGTATATCCTGCTTCTTGTTTTGTTATTGGAGGAATAGAAGTTTTTGTTGAATTCTTGAGCTCGTTAGACAATTTGGTCTCTATCCGTTGTTAGGTCTCCATTTCCTTCAAACACTCATATATATATATATATATATATATATATATATATGTTTGCGTTTTTACTTGACTTTTTCTCACATGAGTGAGGTAAACTTTGAAATTTAAAACAGGAATTCTAAGTCACATGATTTTCTGTAATGACAATAAGATTCACAAGAACTTTTATCAATTGAAAGAGTATTTGAATTAGATTAAAAGAAAAACAGTTGAAATATTACCATTATAACATTTAAAACTGAAATGGGAAGTTTATGCTATTACACGAATATGAAAAGAACAGATACTACCCTTTGATCTTGATCTGAAGGCTGGACCATGAAACTAGCATAATGCCAAATTTGTTATTGTCCACATGTTGGCTGCATTTATTAAACTTTGTTCTGTTAATAAGCAGAAAATTTGTTATGATCCATGTGTTCATTAAAGCCAAAATTTGTTATATCGAGACTTCATTGTATAAGTACCACAAAAACACATTGCTCTATGATCTTTCCAAAATGATATGAAATCCAAAACTGAAAAGACGCCCCCCCCCCATCTGTAAGGCTAACCTACTAATAGTCACTCTATGGTAGATGCCTGCTCACATGAAATATCATTACAAATTCTATCCATCATACCATAGTTTGTTTTTGTTTATTTTTGTTTTTTTTCTCTTTTCAGTTCCTCTGATTGGCCTTAATGTATTTACAATCGTCATTATGTTGTTATTTGGCTAAATCCTGCCACACTGGGCTTGCTCCTGTGAATGGACATGAACACTTTTCATACAACTAGACTTCTGGATAAGTGAGGAAGAAGCTAAAAAACATTTTTTTTCCGAAGGCAATTTCTTTCGTGCTACAAAAAATTGTGTATATTAAAAGAAATTTTTAAATTCATACTTTGTCTTTCCTCTTAAGTTGCATGGACATATTTAAAAATCAATCTTATTTCTAATGGTTACTTTTTTTTTTTTTTTTTTTTTTTTTTTTTTTTTTGTTACACTTCTTATTTCAGGGTAGAAAGTGGCAAATTCTTTTAGGATTAACCAAACAAAAAAAAGTAAAACAATATTTCTGCTAATATGAAATTAGGGGTATTTAAAGTTAGGAATAGTATAAATTTAGCTTCCATTCGGGTGGGTTGGTGTCAAACTAGTTTGTGCTACTAAGAAATTAAATGTAAGGCTTGTCCCTCGACATATCTTGGTCAAATTTTGAAGCTTCAAAAATTTCTGATCCATTTTGTTTCTTTATGCATTGCCAAAGGGAAACTGGCCTGCATTGAGTTGCACAACAAAAATAGAAATATAGATGAATAGTAGCAAAAAAATTTAACAAGGATTACTCAATTTTCTTTAACATTTGTTTTTCTTGTAGAGGAAGTGAGTTCATTTTGCATGAACTCCCCTTCCCGTTTGACCATTATGTTGGTATTCTCACACACACATTACTGCTCTTTTAAAATGTAATAATTAAATATACCTTTTTGAGGGTTTAATTTTAGTTATATTGCAAGAAAATAACATGAAGCTAGTAAGAAAAAAAATGTGTATGGTTGTGTATACAGTTGATTTCTGAACAGATCAAGGCCATGTTTACATTCTTAACCAAAAATTATTGATCCTGTCAAAAATCTATCATTTGAAATTTTTTTTTTTTTTTCTTTTTTAACTTTATAATTCTTTCAAAGTTAGTATTGACGTCGGAGGAATCCAAATGAATTTGGTTAATTTAACAATTAATTGAATAAATAACATGGTTGTATCTTGGTAATGTCATATTCATGAATAAATTTCACAAAACTAGTTTTATAACACATTTGTAATTTATTGCTTTATTATTAATTTAATTGGAAATTTTTCCCTAAAACTGAATTCTAATTTTTTAGAAAGACAAAAAAACTTTCCAAATTGAAGATATTTTATTTTCATTGCATCTCTTTTCCTTTTCTGGGCCAAATTTTAAAATATTTTTTGCTTCAAAAATCTAATAAAATTAATTGTGATTTTTTTTTTTTTTAATTGTTTCCTTTATTAAAAAAAAAAAAATACCCATTTCATAGAAAAATTTGTCGAAAGAATAAGTACTGAAAAATTTCATTGAAATCAGCTCATTTGTTGATACAAAACTTTTCTTATTTTACATTTTTGAATATCATTTTTGCTCATGAAAGTATTATTTAATAATTTTCACCGGAAATTAAGAGTTTGAATTCTTGAAAATTATTTCAATTTTTCAAATTCATTTTCATTATACAATATTCATTTGCGAAGAAGGTTAAGATGACTTTTCATCCTTCATTTTTCTTTCTGAGCTGCCTTTTTTTTTCATTCATCCAAGCTTCCTGCATTTTTCTCTTCATCCAAGCTTCCTGCATTTTTCTCTTCATCCAAGCTTCCTGCATTTTTCTTTTCATCCAAGCTTTCTACCTTTCTTTCCTTTTCTTCCTTTGTTTTCTCTGCACTCTTGTCAACTGACAAGTTACTTTCCTGTCCGTGAGGCAATCCACCTTCAGATTTCTCTGCAAAGTTAATCAGTGCTTCCATTTGTAACTCTTCTGGGGCTGGTAGTTTTTGCTGATTTGAAAAATGAATAGAATTATTTTCTTTTAGAAAACAAAGCAAGTGATGAGGAATAAGCAAGATTGAGTTAAATTAAAAGACCCGCTATTTCCATCAAGTTTTTACTTGCTTACAAGGAGATAATTTAAACCCAATTAAGTATCTAAGCATTTATACAAATTTCTTGTCTGTTTGTCGGAGGCCAAATGAGATGCACTAATTGGTTAATTTTCTTGTCTGCATTTCTGTTTTGTATCTGAGACCAATTTGGCAAATTATATGTGCAAAAAGTGGTCTGTTTTTTCAGAAAAAAAGAATACTGAAAGACTTGGAAAATTCATCAAAGTCTACAATGAAAAATTATCATTGAGGTAAGATCTTATGAAAAATGAATCATGAAGTTAACGCTTTTTAAGAAATTAATATATTTAATCATGGATTTTTCTTTTTCTTTTCATTTTTATTTTTAAAACTAGGTTTCAATTACTTGAGTGATTTTGTTCATTATAATGCTTTGGGGTTTTTTTTGTTTTTATTTTTTCGGAATATTTTTCTACTTAAATAATCTTTTGTTATTTAATTAGCTAATTTAGTTGGTGCCTTATTTATTTATAAATCAAGTACTTTTTTTCCCTTCAAATTAACTCAAATCAAGGGATCAGGTAGAAACTTATTTTATCAGAAGTATCACTTTATTATTTTATTTTAAAAAAATTGTACTTTTGGCTAAAGTTTTGGTTAAGTTTACTGTTTCACAAAAACTAGCATTTATCCATAAAAAATGACAGACTCAGATATTCTGACTGTAAGTTGTATGTAAAGTCTTAACTCAACTGGAGCTGTTTTTTAGTATGTATGATTTTTGTATTTACTGACTTCAATAAGAATTAAAACAAAAATCCAAAACTGTACCAAAAAAATTTACTGCTGATGAAATATGACCAAAAATAATAGACCCTGTTGTATATTGAAACAAAATTTTTAAAAATCCACAAATACCTACATTGAAAGAAACATAGAACAACAAAGAAAAGCAAATGTTGTATTTTACATACTTTTTATATATGTTTTCAACTGAAAATGAACAGTCCAATCTTATCTCAATGTTAAATTTTTTTTTATAGAATAAACTAACAAAAGAAGAAAATTTTTAAACCTACGATTATTTTTTAAAATTTAAATGAACAGTTCACAAATGTGAAAAATTATAGAATCTCAACTCAATGTATGAACCTCTTTGAAAGCCAGCTCCTGTTTGATCCTGTGTATTGGCATGACCACAGACATTTCAACAACTATTTATTTTCTTTCTAAAAAAACAACTTACAATCTTATTTTTGCAGATTTAATTCTTGACAAATTTTGTCTGATTCTACAACAGCAATTATTAGAATAAGTTTTTCAAGAAATCTCAACTGATATCATGTGATACAGATATTCATATTCCAAAGAACCACTAGAATATGTGGATAAGTTCCTCAAAACATTACGTAGATATTTTGCAAGGGAGATAACTGGGATATATGCTATATTCGATTAACTACTGCTCGGCCATTTTGAATGTTTGAAAGTGACTAGATTTCTACCGTTGACCAAATATTATTTCCAATCTAAAAATTCTAGTGTGTAGTTAGGGTTAGGTCCAGTAGGCTGAAAGATGCATCATTTTGCTACATGACGTGTCTTTTAGCCTAACCCATACTACACACTGACTTTACTGTAAATAGTATTTTTAGATCAAAAATAACATTTGATCAACGGCTCATATTCTTTGATCATCGGTTCATATCGAAGTACATGAGCCATTTTTATGGTTAAAGGTTGCTCTATTTTTCAAAGTATGTTTATTCTGTAGATTAATTGCCAGGTAACTGTAGATTCCAAGATAGACTTGTATCCATTGGAATCTACTAAATTTATTTAAATTACCTACAACATTGGCTTTTTGCTCTTTAATGCCATATGACAGACATACAACAGTGAAATGTAAATTTCTATGAACAAAACAAAATTGACTGGACCACTATTATAGAATAAGAAATGTTAGAAATAATCAGTGTGTTATGAAGAAAGACATTTGTAAAGAATAAACACTTACCACGTAAGATAATGGAGTTTCAATTAGAGTTTGTAGAACTTGTTGCAAACCAAGAACAGATTCTGCAGTCTTTGAATACAATACTGCTGAAACCTCTTGGAAATTTTTTGCCTGTAAAATAAAAAGTTGTAACAAGTTATAGTAGTTATAGCATTAAAATTTGATAGAATATTTCTGTTAATTGAGTATTTTGTTTTAGTCACACTGCTAGATTAAATATATAAAATAATACCTTATTCCAGACTAATGCTATGGTTTATAGCCCTAAGGTTCGAAATACAAGCAGCAAAGTTAGAAGTGAACTTCATTTTGTTTTTAATTTAGTGTAGTATACAAAAAGGAAAAGGTTGAAATAATTCTAAAATAAAATATTGAACAAACAAGTCACAAAATGAGGCTTGTCATTCAGTCATCTCACCTGTTTGACAGAATTGTAAAGACTTTCTGTTTGGTGATAAGATTCTTCAGCTAACTGTTTCACAACTGCTGGAGTCTGTGGTAATGTGTCGTAGATCTTATTTACCGTATCTTTCACCTGACGTGCCAGTCTTCGTACCATGGTAATTGCTAAATCATGATTCTAAAAAAAAGAAAAAGTTGTGGCAATACGTAGATTCATTCTTGAAAAAGAAAAGAATGCAGACTGAATTAAAGAATATGATTCATCTTAATTTGTAATGGCAGGCTTCCAAAATTATAGTATCAGTTCTTAAAACTTGTCTCCTGTTGTCCTACAAGTGTTTTGAACTGCTTATAAAGTGGATGCTTCTTTGACCAGCTCTTCATTATAAAGTGAACTGCTTCAGGTAGTTTGAATTTGTGTAAGAAAGTAAAGACAACATTAGCTGACTTACAGTTTTCTCTTCATCAGGTTTGCATGCTGAAGGGTCTTCTGCAGAAGTGATATCACTCCATGTTGATACCAGTTTTTCATGCAGATTTTGAATCATTTGTTTTGAAGTGTCATAATTGTTCTGCATTGTTTCAATCTGGAAAAATGAAAATATCCATATTCGCCTTAGGTTTTCATTATCTTAGCTGATCTGGTTATAAATAGTTTACTTTTTAATAGGAAGCAGACTAATTATTTGTATATCTTTTCTAACATGGGATCTGTTTGATTCTCTTTTGTCTTTATTGGCTATCAGTGCTTCAGATTGTGGTAATTGCATTTTTTTCCTTAAAACTCATTCATAGCCTCTGTTGGTCACACCTAGTATCTACAAAACTGACAAGCCATTTTCAAGAATCATTTACTGACTAAACTGCAATTCTTTCTTCCCACTTTTCAACTGACACCAAGGATGTCCAATAGCTCAGCGTCCAACCATACTGCATCTAGCAAGATTATCTTCTTTCTTTGTCTGTTGGTAGTGCTCATTGGAGGACTAGTTGAAGAAAGAGCCATGATTCAATTTAATTTATTGAAGATCCACATCAAAATGTGGGTTTTTTAATGATTGATTTTTGGATTAGTGAAATCTTACTCAAAGGCTATTGAAAGGATTTAAATAAACTTACCAGACCAAGTGAAGCTAGAAGTTTTTCCACAACTTCTTTGGTATTTGCATGAACATTTTTCAAATCGTTCATGGCCTTAGTATAGACATGCTTTGTAATCTTCTTTGATAAATGTCCAACCCGTGCAATACTAGTGTCTTGAGTAGGTTCTATAACAAATTCATTGTATCATTTGTTAGTTTTCTGTATATAACTGGTATGCATTCTAGTTTTGCTTGAGACAATAGATAAGAGGTCAATTTTATAATCCTGAGATATTAGCAGATATAGTTGCCAGAGATTTTTAATTTATATTGCTAATGCACAGACTTACAACATCATTGGTTTAATTACGTGACAAAATCTCATACTAACATAAATGATTTACTACTCTGGTAAAACTCAAAGTACTCTGACAGTTCTAACCTTTAGGTTAATGAAGAGTTGATAACTCAACATAAACTGTTATAAAGTCAACTCAGGAGTTTGACCAAAAAAAATGAATGAAAATCAGATGTGAAAGAAATAAGTGCTACAAATTAATATAAAATTTCTGAAAATTCACCTTCTGTTTCCTCCTCTTCAGCTGGAGGTAAATATTTGTTCAGTGTTTCTTGTGACATTGACAGATATATTTCCACTTGATACAACAGTTGCTGGCCATAGTCTGTCTGCAATAACCATGTTAGTTGGCTTTGAGTATACTCAGTGGCCTTCTGCATCTGCTTTTTACCATATTCTTTGCTGCTTTCCAGTGAGGTCATGTGTTGTTTCACTGAATTCAAAGTTGAACTGCTAAATTCTTTGACAGAGTTTACCTGATATGGGTTAAAAAGTAAAAATAAAGATCAAAACTTTTTTTCATGGCTTTATCTATTATGATTTAGCCAATGTCCATGTGTGACAACTTACTGCAGAAACTACACAACATATCCAAGTTTTCAGAAAATCAGTTTTTGAAAATTCCTCCCCAAAATAAGGTTTGGTTTGTGTAGGGTTTTTTTACAATTTTTGTGGAGGATGTTGATCTACACTATAAATTGATGCTTTGAGTGCAGTTGTTAATGACGTACAACATAGAACAACTTTTTTTTAATCAATTCTCAAAATGATGTGCTCTAAAAAGTATTTGTTATTCAAAAGAATGACATTTTTTAAATTTCTTATTATCAATAGGCCTATGAAATACATGGACAGGTGTTCCTTGTCAAATGTTATGTACCTAATTTCATATTTTTGGTAGTAACTTTTCATGCCCAACAGATATAAATTGATAAGATACGTTGCTGGAAAGCTGATGAAATCCTCTTTCCAACAATATGTCATCAATTCATCTTACCCTATTTTACTGTAAGTTCTACAGTACTATTTTGGAGTGGATACGAATATGGACCCCAAACTATTACTATTGACATTACTATTGGGAATTATCAAAAAAAAAAGACATGCCTGAGAGTCCCCATAGTACATACAGAAAATTTCATGGGGATATGTTTTGTGATTCTTGAGTTACACTGTCATGCTCAGAATCACTGACATACAATTTAGCAAAAGCAATTTTGGCTCTGATTTTGAATGAGCTTACCTGTAATAACAGTAAATGATAAATGACAAACAGCAGATTTTGAATCGGCCCCCTTGAATTATTATATTCCAGCTGCATGACAAATTCTACTCTAAAATGCCTTAACCTGCATAGTTTATCCCAAATCGGAACTAGAATATTAAAAACTTTTCATTTGGATAGTGATTAGTAAAGGACCGCCTATTGGCCTTTTTCCACTGCTAATTAATTGCAGCTTTCTTGAGATCCACTCCTCCAGACAACTTCAAACTCAACACTGCACTTCTTTAGGCCTTTGGCAATGCACCTTCCAAATTTCAACTTAATAAAGTAAATTATTGTTACTGGGGCAGATGGTGGATATTTTGAATTTCATTATTTTCTATTCATACAATTCTTGTAGACTTTTCTCTCATTCAGAACGTATCAAGGATGCAAAATTCATTGTTTTTTCGGGGTTTTTTTCCACTTATTTCAATTTGTTGGAGGTTGACTCCCATTTTTGCATAAAATGCTTGAACTAAGATCAGCCTCCAAATTGAATCAATTGTACAGTTACCTCCCCTACATCGTAGCGATTCGTCAATACCACATAATATGGTATCGCAAAATTTCCAATGAATTTTTGTGGAAGGGTGGGCTGATGAGGAATAGATTCAATTTTGGGGAGGATCCATATACATTTATCTCACCTGCATTGTAGCTATACATCCACATGATATTTCAAAGTTTTCAGTGAATTTCAATGAAATGCTGAGGACAGGTAGGGTCATGGGCAAAGGGAGACTTCGTTAAATTTTGACCTTTTGCCTAGATGTATACTTTGTCTAGTATATGATAAAGCATATTTGAAGGTTGAATTGGGACAAGGCATATGATAGACCCGAACAGTTGGAAATCAAGCTAATCTTTAAAGCATGTCATTCAACTTTAAACTGTCTGCATGATAAGGGATATTTTATTACATGTGATTTGCAATAAAAATCTTTAAATCAATGAGAGAAAAAAGTGAACTGTTTCAAAAAGGAGACAATCATTTAAATACCTTATCTACTGCTGGTTGAACATAGTGACTATACATCTCTTTACCTCCAGTGACAATCTGAAAAATAAGCAAAAAATTATTTCTGTGGAAAATGGACAGAAATCATATTAAAGAACAAGAATGATTACTTATAAGTAGTCAGTAAGAATTAGACAAATTATCATTGGCTTATCAAAAACCAAACTTCATGAAAAAGAAGAACTTTGACTGACCTCTTCTGGAGTTTTCTTTATCACGGGGAATTTGTCTTCAATCTTTGTTAACTGGTCACAAGCAAAGTTATCAGCCTTTGTTACTGGAACAAAAGTTCAATTATTATTAAACTTTTTTATCACTTGTACAAAAAACAAACAAACTTTGTGCTATAAATTGTAGAGTCCAACTGATTATCTAATGAGCTGAGGAAAAATATTCAATATAATTATAGATATATTTCACATTCAGAAAAAAAAAATTAGTGTTCTAAGTACTATGACAATTCTTATTTTCAATTTTTGGAAAAGTATTCAGGATTGTGGTTTGAAGATTATTTACCGAATGTCACCCAAATTATAAATATGGGTTTTCAAAAAGTGAAATTGAATTATTAATATTTCAGGCATTTTAATCTTAAAATTTGGAAGTATGTCCATTTTTTTTTCTTTTGTGCCACCAAATGATTGATTGCTGCTATTCATTTATTTATATGCGAGAGAGAATAAAATCACATCTGATCATAAGTATAATTCTGACATTCAAGTGATATGGATTGTTAGAACTTAGTGCTAATATGGCTGATTACTTACTTTGAGGCTGGTACATGTTAAGAACTGGTTGGGCAGTGTTATACATTTTCATGGCTCCACTTTCAGCTGTTGTTAAAGCAAATCTCAATATGACATTGTAGTCCTTGGCCATGGTGTAATAGGCAGATAACTGAGCCCATGTATTGTCCACAACCGGAAGGCTTATCAACTGATTTATAAACTTGCTCTCGGTTTGATTAGCAGCCATCTTGTCTTCTGAAATCAGGGTTTTGGGCTTTACAAAAATCTGCAACACGAAACAAAACCAGTTTAAGAGATATGCTAAAATCATTTGTAAGTTTTTATGTATGTATATAATATATGAAAGGGAATGAGCTTTCTCTTTTTTGTTTATTCAAGCTCAAATGGTACTGAAGCCTTGATGGTTTCTTACCTCTTGATAGAGTTATGTTTTTGGTCTCTTCTCAAGTTTGTTCATTGATCCACAATATCTCTAAAAATATTGGATGAATTTCAATGAAATTTTGTGGAAGTGTGGACAATGGGGGAAGAAAGAGGTGGAGTTTTTTCGTTTCGTTTTTGTTTTCCACAAATATATTCATGTTCACACATATGACTGCCCACACAATATCTCAAGGTTCTCAATGATTTTCTATACAATATTTTTAGAGGAGTTGACCATAGACTATTTAGGAACTGAGTAGGTTCCGGGGTGGACCATACACAATTATCTCACCTACATCGCAGTTACTTGTCAAAACCAAAATTTTCTCTCCCTGTAATATATCTCAAAGTTCTCAATGAATTTTAATCATATTGTGGAAGTGGGGAAAATAAACTATGAACTGATTAAATTCTAGAGCAAATCCATGCACAATTACCTCCCCTATTTTGTAATTATATATCCAAACCATGTAATATTGCCAAAATGTCATGTGTATCCACACAATATCTCCAAAGGTAATAAATGAATTCCTATGTTATTTTGTGGGAGGGTGGATAATAGGCTACGCAAGAAGTGATTGAAATTTTGGGCAGATCCATGCACAATTACTTGCCTCTGCCAACGCCATTATCAGGGGATGTGTTCTGTCTGTACTTTCTAATTTCTGCCCTGAAAATGAAGTTATTCTATGTCATGTAGCATTTTAGATTGAATTTCTCACTGAAAGGCAAAAGTGATAGTTTAGTGAACAAAACATAATGAAGATAGCATTTCAATTTGTTCCCAGTCTTGCACATTGAGCATTCAGTCATCATCAAACTAGCTATCAATATTTAGAAGGTTCAGCATGTTAATGCACTACAAATTTCCATTAGCAGCACAACACTAGCTGGAACTATATTTAATCATTTTATTTCTACAAAATAAACATCTTCAGTAATTATACAATACTCTTCCAGTTTTGATATTGATAAAATTAGAAAAATGTTGATTTGTTAAACTTAATTCTGTTTAAAAGGCAGCTGAAAGGAAAAAGTTTTTAAAATCTATTCTTGAAATAGATTTTCTGCCATTACTATTGACAACGACATTTCAATATCAAAGCAACCATCTTCAAGTGATCCATACCAATTCATATAATCGAATGCGCAGGAGAGAAAATTCATTAGGTTTATTCTAAAATGATCCTCAATTTAATTATTGATTCAGTTTTGGGCCTGGTGCGATGCAAAATAATACGTATAAAAATGAATGACCATTTGTTGATGACCAATCAAACTAGAAGCTAACTTGAAGTCAAATGACTGTTTCTGACTAAAGAAGGTCATAGTCTTGAGTCAACTATGTGATCTTTTGCATTTGACAATTTTTTGTGGGAAGGGGATGAATGTGTTTTCTGAACAATGATTCTTCCTTTTATTCTTAATTACACCAAACTCTTACAACCCATTCGCAACTATTTTCCCATGCTATATGTTTGCATATGGAAATTATACATTTAGACTCAGCATCACATCAAGTGCTGTTATTTTAACAAATTCAGGCAACTGTTCAAACACCTAGAAAAGTAGCATGGATTTGAAAAAGAAAAGATTTTATTGGCTAGAATTCTTTAAACCAATACAGGACTTGTATAAGAGGTAATCAATCCACAAACACATTATATAAAATGCCCGCTTGTTGTACATGATTGATACAGGCAAGATGGTGTCAAATGAAAACAATTAGCTTTTTTTTTCCCCTTATATTACACAGGGAAAAATTTTGTGCGATCCCAGGCATGAAAAATGGTAATTATATGTTAGGAAGTTATAGTATAGAGAAGAGGGTGTACCCTGTCTCTATAACGTCTCACTGCAAAACAAACACAGCTATTATTGTTATTCACCTTTCTTTGAAAAGGCAAAAAAGAGGCATGAAAAGGAGGATCCGAATGTTAAATCATGGAATGCAGACATCAGTTGCATTACGATATTTCCAATCTAAACGTTGAAGAGAAGAAGAAATTTCAATGATGGGTCCACATAATACTGAAAGGGAAACTGGATGGTGGGGGTACCTCTGAAAGGTGAACTGCGGATAAGGGAAAGTATAAGATATATGTTTGTTTGTTTTAGAATCAGAAAAATATACAAATCATATCTTCAAAAAAAAAATGTAATCTTTTGTTCCATGCTTATGAACGCTTGCTCAATTTTTATATCTATCGCGATGATTGATTAAAAGAGAAAATAATGAAGTTTCAATTAACTGGGACAAACAAAGCTAGTTACGAAGATGTTGGACTCGTATAACAACAAGTAGACCCACATTATCGCAGTTACAATTTCTATTCGTTACAACTACAAGGTAACTTATTAAATGTTTACTTAATTAATTTTGTGATTGCTACTACAAACCGGCGACGGACCTCAATCTGGAAATGCATTTAAAATTTGTTACAGTCTGAATAAGTTCTAAATCAACCAGTACTTCATATCAATGAATAATAAGCTTTGATGTCAATTGATTTCCTGTCGCGTTATTATCAAAGAAAGAATATACGGCGCAATTGTTTGAATATAAACTGTTGAACTGAAAAGCTCTGGGCGAGTTTCATCTTACGCATCTGATAGTGCGAACATCCGTTTTGTATAATATTTTAGAGTGAAGAGTTGTATTTAATTTTCTCAGAGGAAGAAAAAGAATTGATTCAGTGAAAATCAGAAATATAGCTCTTGAATACCGTATTTTTATGGTGAACAACGTAAATTAACTATCACTCGATCAAATTATTCACAGACAGTTCAGCAGTTTTCAAGAAAACCATTTTCATCCCAATGATACAAACAAGAAGGTAATTATCACCATTGTGAAAAATAAGATACTTTAAATGTGGTTTTCCGAATTTATCTACCCACCCCCAATTGGTTGTAATATCATTCATTGAATTTTTAAATTTTGAAAATAAGATTATCTCCCGCTTGGTTTTTAGAATATAGCAAACTTGTTTAGTATGAAACTATTTTACAAGGTTTTTTTTTTCTAGAATAATAAGTCTTTTCAAATTGATGTTAACATAGCCCATAATGTCTTCTGTAAAAAGGTTCTAAATACCTGTGAAAGAATTATTGCTCGTAATTCATAATTGAATCTAGGCAAATGATGTCGGCTTGGGAAACAGAATAGCTGAAAACCTTCCTCCATCTTGATTGATTTACAATCTGACTTATTTGCTTTGGACGATATTTTATTTGAACAATTTAAGGATACTCATCCAGCCCCACCTGGTAAAAAAGTGACATTATGCGAACCTTTTGTTTTCTTACTAATAATCGCATTATTTAGCCGTGAGGAGGGTAGTTTAATCTCCATTTTCATTCATGAGATAATCAGTTTAAGCCGATTTTGTTTTTACATAAAATCAGAGTTGTAAATTAGATTCTCATTTTGAATGTAACAATTGGAGAACCAGCAGGGCCGGCATCAAGGTTTCATGCGCCCTAAGCAATAATTTGTTCAAGGGTTTCATGTATCCTAAGCAAGATTTATAATTTGAACCCCCTCCCCTGTTGAATTCTAAGGACAATTCTTTTTTTCCGGTTTGGATTGCGTCCCTTTGGCCTTTGTGCTCTGAGAACCGGATATTTCATAAGGTGTGGTGGTATGCAATTTAGATTTTTTTTTCTTTAATCAGTTGACGTTTTCAAGATTTCACACTGGAGAGGACGTGGTGCTTGAGTGTAAAATGCATTCAAGTTTGCCGCCCTTAGAAATTAAAATTGATTGATTGTTGGTATAGGATAATTAGGTGTGGCTTTTGTGGTATACATCATGAGCTGAATGCAAATACACAAATTCGGTTGTAAACAAGAGCTTTTTATAACCTGAATTAAATGAGTGTAGGTATATACCGCATTTCAATTACGTTATCTGGTTAGCCTAATTGGCAAGTTGCTATCCATGTCAGACAGAATCCTAAGGATAGCGGACAAGAGTTCCCTCTCGTCGGAAGTTTCTCTACTTCTGCGTTATGCCGCTTGCTTGTCGGTCGTAGCGTCTCAATAAAAATAATAGAACAGAACAGGGGTAAGTTTAAGGATGCCTTGTTTTAATCATAGCTCCTCCCTCAAATTTGGGCAAAGCAGTGCTAGATTTCAGGCAAATCAAGCCAGCCCCCCGCCAAACGAAAGAGTTCTCAAGCACCAATGGTCTTGGTCCTAATTGAATACTCTACACTTGTGGTTTTGTGCCGTACTAAGTTAGTCTTAGTAGATATAATGAAAGTGCCCATCGTAGTGCGACAGTTGAATATTCATCGTGGGAATTAGAGGTCCGTGTTCGAGCTGGAGTTTTTTTTTAATTTTTATTATTATAATAATAAATATATATGTATATATATCACATTTTTTTGTTGACTTTCCTGGCAAATAGAACCCTGTCTACTCCGTTCAACAATCTTTCGGACCCCATTCGGCCTAGACGTGTACTGGTATATTTTCTGAGCGTCCCCGACCCCCAAAATAGTTAGGATGGTATGTCAGAATGAGTCAACGGAGGTAGAGAAGACAGGACTATAGAAGAAAGAGGAAGAATGATGGTGTAAAGTGAACGGGGGCAACATTTATTTGGAGTCTATCAGATGATTTTCTTTCATTTAAAAGAATTTAAAAACAAAACAAACTATTGTTCAAAATGTCTGATAAGAAATATTTTTATTAACAAACTTGTTTCGTCCCGATGGATGAGTCCGTAGAGAACCAAGTAAATCACACTGTTCATTGTATAAGTAGATTCTCCCAATGAGTAATTGTGTTTTTCTGAAGTTCAATCTTCAATAAGTTGTAAAGAAAGTGTTCAGCAATTTGACAGGATCTTTGGTAGACTCTTTACGGGTTAATTTCTAATTGTTATGTTTTCTCTATGAAGTCTTTATATAATTGATTTACACTGATTCGAACTTCTGCACAAGTCAACATTAATGGAATACCCAATAAGGATCAACTATTGCTAGAACATTTCTCTTATCCCGATTAAACAATTGCATACTGATTATTTCGAATTACCTAGTTTCCTTGTCTTTGTTGTTAATCATAACATATCAATCACAAATCGTTTATTTTTGTTATGATTGTCAATATTTATCAATATTTTTCAGGCAAATTGCTTATTTTCTTCTGGTGGGAGTATCTTTCTTAGCATGATTTTTAGTATGTCAAGACTTGGATGAGAATACCATCTCCAAATGAACAGGTGCTATTAAGTGAGATCAATATACATAACAAGTTGATAAATGTTCAAAATTCTAATAATTCAAGTATCTCATCTGCAAACTTTAAATGTTCGCGCATACGTTTATTAATCAAGATAATATGAATAGCATTGATATTGTAGTTTCTCATTTTGTTTTACGAACAATCTATTAAATGTACTACACTATATCTGGTGGCTTCAATTCCTGTAGTCTCTAGCTATAAAACCAACTTCTGTTTCTCTCGCTCACTCCAGTCTCTCCGACCAGCATTGGTGTTTCAACACCATGCGTATCCTATTTTACAGTGATTCACAAGGGAACGATATTTAATAAAAAGCTAATTGATTCTACCTGTCAAAACAAGTTGGTTGGAATAAGTTGACTACTTATGGAGAAACAAATGTTACCTATAAATGATTTGGTTATTATTGGCCTCTAGTGATGAAGGGGTGGTCATATATTTTGATACCACTTAATAATTACAATACGCAAGGAAATATAACCTAATCCGTATTTCGAGAGGAAACGAATCAATTTATTCATCCAAACAAGAAAAATACGTAGCATTGCCACTTAACGGACGATCATTTCTGGTGATCAGCAAGGCCAGCCCCAGAAAACGGGTCAAAGATAAGGGAGCTTGAAACAACGCATTTCCGGACTCACGGGAAATTACGTAACTGGGATTGCTTACGGACTTGTGTATGAATTATAACTAGAGGAACGATAATAATGATTCATGGTGATTTTAACATAGAAAATCAGCACAATCAGTGAAGTGTTAAGATGGTGGAATACATTAAATTAACGAAGTACACATGTATGTGAGCTTCTGTTTGTAGTAAATTTATGGAAGTGGAATTATAATGTCTTTTGTTGAGAATTTTACCCGACTCAATATTATACAAATCTGTTATCCAACTAAGGAACTTACTTAAGGAAAATATTTTTGTTTGGTTGCCATTGAGATATGTCGCGTTGTGACTGCGAAGATAAGGTGTAGTCATTGAAACTTTAGCAACTTTTTGGTTGTCTGGTAGTTGCGGTAACATATTGGACGGTGGAATCAAGAAAGATGGCTGATTTCGATGTAATTGGATATTTTTGTTAATATCATCTCGTTTGAACCCGTCCTGAACAAGGTAAACTCTGTTAATCTATTAATATGTAGGTATTTGCCGTGGTAGCGTACACATAGTGCAACATCCCCAATGGGTTCAAGTAAAAATAGGAATAACTTGATATTTTACTTCATCTGCAACAGACGACGAGGGAATGCTAACAGGCTACGATCTATCTTAAAGTAAGGAAAGAGTTTGAATCTTGAGTTGAATTAGTCAATGAATTGTGATGCAGTATGCACACTTCAAATTCAAGTGGCTTCGAGCGCGTTTGTTTCAATGATTAAAATTTGGTTCTAAAACAAGGGAGATAACCTATCGAAGATAATTGCATCGACTTGTTGCTTCTATTAATTGAAACCCGGTGACAGAAAATACCCATTCCACTAAGGGAAGTATTGGTAGACCCTGATGTTTTCAGCAAGAGTTATAAGAAATCGTTCAATTTTTGGATGATCCTTGCTGTATCGGGTGGCAAGTGTCTTCAAAGGCTACGCTGGTTGGAATTATATTTGAATTGTTGATAATCGCAGAATCGGACATACGTAATGCCGACGACTTTTCGAGCATTAGCATTATTTATACCAGCAAATAAATGGCGAACATTTTTTTCTTACAAAGAACTAGAATTGACAGATTTAAAAGAATAATCAAAGAAATTTATCTCTGAACCAATAATTTATTGAAAAAAAATATGGCACTTCCCGACAGTAGTGGTCTCAAATGGAATGTGAGGGTAATTTGAAGGAACCCATCTTCTAATTCCTAGTCACATAAATGCGATGATGGTAATGTATCCATTCATCAATATATATTGCATAGTACACATTTCGGTCGTACATGAACTTTCCGGTAACTATTCAATTGCCAATGGTGTTGTTGACGATGACATTTTGGAAATAAAAATATTCTAAAATTTCAAATGGTTTCCTTTTATTATGTACACTTTTCAATATCAATTGAATACATCCATAAACTTGCAAATTAATTCCGTTTGCATTTCAGAAATTAATTTTTTTATTCGATCGTAATTGTTTTCCACATCGAGTCATTAGTATATTACGCCATAAATGAATGTTTTTGTTCCGTTTGATTGAATTTGATTTAAATAAATTGGAGGCGAGGATTCGAGTTTTATCACTTATTTTCTACAGTTCGAAAATAACGTTTAAATGACTTTTAAAACCAGTGAAATGTGGACCGTGAAATGACAGGGACATCTGATTTAGACATGCACGTCATCCCACATTCCATCTAAGACCACAACTCTCGAAATACGCTATTCGCACGGGCAGAGGGAGGGCTCCTTAACCTCTAGACCAGTGGTTCTTGACCGGAGGTATCTATACCCGCTGGGTTGTAGGAAGCAAATTTCCGGAGATATGAGACGCGATGGAAATTGAAAAAAAAAATGATAGCTTTCGCCCTTGACCAGTGGTTGTAACCTTGTGTCTGCGTTGTTTGACGTGGTTGATAAATATATTGATACATCTTATCCCTATTATTTAACTGATGGTTCTAATATGATTTATTCCAAAGTTAGACTTGAGGTTTGAAAAAGACAATCAAGACATCAAAATGTACTTCTGTAAACCCTAAACATTTTTCAAGAGAACGATGATGATGATGATGATGATGATGATGATGATTATTTTGATGGTCTGTTGGAGCTGGTATGGGAACATATTGACCAGTACACTGGCGGTATGAGACCATAACAAGGTTAAGAAACCCTGTTCTAGACCGACCCCAACCTCAGACCTGCCCCTGCTTACACGAGGGCCTTGCCCTGTTTCTCTGTATTGTGCAGAATTGAAAAGAGAAATATTTAATAAAAGTACTTTGATACGGACAGCCCGGAATCAAAACCAAATAAAATAAAAAATAATAATAAATTTAAAAAAATATATATCTAGATCACATACATGTACTCAAATCCAAGCTTTTCCATTTATTCTCAAAATAAAATTCTTGATAACAATTCACATTGTTCGAAGGTTTTAAGAACTGATTCAATGTACACACCTCCTGCCACTCAAACTTTGTGTCTATGTCAAGATTATGGGATTGTTTACTCGAGCAACTTTCCATAAATCAGTAGTTGTCGCAAGTTTGTTTTGAATCACTATCATTTTCGGTAAGCAGCGGTTAAGAGCTCATTTGATTCAGCTAAGATTTGGTGCACCGATTTTTTTTTTTCTTTTTGTAGAGTTTAGGTGAAGATTAGTAACTAAGAGGAATATCCCCCCCCCCCTCTGTCAGAAGGAAAAAAAATTACTTTTGATAATAAATTCCCAGTTTGGTTGCGTGGATGTTGTAGAATCAAACTCTACTCCTACTTCTGTTATTGTAACTATTGTATTGTACGAACAGTAAATACATTTGTAAATATATAAGACTTGTGAGTATGGCTTAGTCTGTAGGAGAGCCATCTACCAATCACTTGGTCATGATTTCAAATCATTGTTGGGAGCTTTAATTCTATAGATGTATTTAAGCTCGTGTGTATTTCTAGCACTATCTCGAAGATATGTAAGACTTGTCAATTTTGCTCAATCGGTAACAGGGTCCCCTACTAATAAGTTGATCGTGATTTCAATCCCGGTAGCAGACTGTTAATTTTACACATCGTTTTGGTTCAGTGTGACAAACAGTGAAGAGTTTACTCCCCAAAATTTGGTGAGGATTGTTATTTTCCTTGTTGTTGTTACGATCGAAAAACAGAGTCGACTCCAGACTTGGACTGGCGTTTGGCAATGATAAAATTGTAAAATAATTAGCCTTAAACTATCTGGAGTTGTATGTGATTGGGACCAGTCTTACAATGCCAGATTTTATGAGAGAGAAAAGTTCGATAAAACGGAAAAGGAGATCAATGATTCATTTAGATAAGTAATTAGTGTTATCGTATGGTTACAAAGAGTTAATTTGTTTCATAGACATGTAAAAGATACGATAGTTTAAGTTTTTAAAAGAGAAAAATCAAGTTTCTGTTTCGCCTCTGCGTGAGCGTACACTCTAAAATTAAAAACAAAACAAAAAAAAAAGGACAAATCGTACGGAAAAAAAGACAATAAATATTCCTTACTAATAAAAGAACCATACGCAAGCGGAAACCTTCGAAAGTATGGAGAAAAATTGCTAGGAAAATAATTTCCTACAGTCGGGTGAACAATGGAAAAAATCGCTTACCAAGCAATGAGATATGATTTAGTGCAACTCGTCGTTATGGTAGTTATCAGCAGCGAAGTTCAAACCGCTTAAGTGAAGACGACTGGATTTCGGTGTTTATATAAAGATACACTCCTACTTTTTCTTATGACATCATTGATATTTCATTCTCAATTTAGAAGGTTAAAAAGTAGGATTCCGGATATTGCTCTGAATTTTTACGAAAGTAAAACCTTTCAGTGGGCTATAATCGTATCAATTATAGCTAGCTATAATTACAAAGCATAGTCTATTGGGGCACCTAGTCAAGGGCGAACTCAATACACTCACTAAGTTCTACTAAGTGCTACTCATGGCGTTACGTTATGCTATTGATAATGAACTTCATAGAACACGTTCTTTCGCTGATGTAACGACTTCAATCCTCGCACTCAAGATACCCTACCATACTAAGGATCTGATATTGATCTACCATCTTATTAATGTACGGATAAGCTAAATTTTTTGGTGGTAGTAAAGACCATAGCAGAAGAGCTTCTCATCGTACTAACAATGGTCCGTGAACTGCGACACAAACTTCCGATATCCATTGTGTCAGTCTTACAAGTTTATGTGACTTGCAGCGTGTTAACGGCTCTGAACAATTTACTTGACATTTGGTGACAGTTGATATTACGAATCCTGTGCGTTTTGGTAATTACGTTCTGTTCTGTACTAGTTTATAACTTTAGTTACTGATCGGAAAGATAAAGCGCAGTTGGACGTATCAGTGAAATTCTCTAAATACTTTTGCAATAGGGAGGCATGAGACTGATTCTTAAAAATTATGAAGAACGAAAATTACTTTAGAATTGTATTTACATCGAGGATTTACTTGCGAAAAAACAGGTGAATAATGAAACCAACCGACTTCACCCATGTCTTGCCTTGAAAAATGTCATGCTTACTTCTAACAGACTGAGTATGATTCTTCTGAAATTTATAGCTGATTCCTCGCTTACTTCTTCAAATGACTCGCTTTCAAAACAAATTCTCTAAAATACAGGGAGAAAATATGGCCTTTTGACTAAAAGGGACATTACCCTTATTTATGATTCACAAGTGAGTACATTTGACCAAAAGGGTCATTACCCTTATTTATGATTCACAAGTGAGTACATTTGACCAAAAGGGTCATTACCCTTATTTATGATTCACAAGTGAGTACATTTGACCAAAAGGGTCATTACCCTTATTTATGATTCACAAGTGAGTATATTTGACCAAAAGGGTCATTACCCTTATTTATGATTCACAAGTGAGTACATTTGACCAAAAGGGACATTACCCTTATTTATGATTCACAAGTGAGTACATTTGACCAAAAGGGTCATTACCCTTATTTATGATTCACAAGTGAGTACATTTGACCAAAAGGGTCATTACCCTTATTTATGATTCACAAGTGAGTACATTTGACCAAAAGGGTCATTACCCTTATTTATGATTCACAAGTGAGTACATTTGACCAAAAGGGACATTACCCTTATTTATGATTCACAAGTTAGTACATTTGACCAAAAGGGTCATTACCCTTATTTATGATTCACAAGTGAGTACATTTGACCAAAAGGGTCATTACCCTTATTTATGATTCACAAGTGAGTACATTTGACCAAAAGGGACATTACCCTTATTTATGATTCACAAGTTAGTACATTTGACCAAAAGGGTCATTACCCTTATTTATGATTCACAAGTTAGTACATTTGACCAAAAGGGTCATTACCCTTATTTATGATTCACAAGTGAGTACATTTGACCAAAAGGGTCATTACCCTTATTTATGATTCACAAGTGAGTACATTTGACCAAAAGGGTCATTACCCTTATTTATGATTCACAAGTGAGTACATTTGACCAAAAGGGACATTACCCTTATTTATGATTCACAAGTTAGTACATTTGACCAAAAGGGTCATTACCCTTATTTATGATTCACAAGTGAGTACATTTGACCAAAAGGGTCATTACCCTTATTTATGATTCACAAGTGAGTACATTTGACCAAAAGGGACATTACCCTTATTTATGATTCACAAGTGAGTACATTTGACCAAAAGGGTCATTACCCTTATTTATGATTCACAAGTGAGTACATTTGACCAAAAGGGACATTACCCTTATTTATGATTCACAAGTGAGTACATTTGACCAAAAGGGTCATTACCCTTATTTATGATTCACAAGTGTGTACATGAAATGATCACGATCAGAGTCCAAACGAGTTCCGTTTTATTTTTTTTATTTCAATTTATTTTTGAGTCTATATGTTTGAGGAATTCGTGTATTCATTTGTTTGTTGCTACCAAATGTTTCAACAGTTTCTGCTCAACTATCAAAATTGAGTTACGGAGCCTGAGTAGCAAACCATTACTATAGAATTTGATCCTCACTATGCGCTTTAAAGTTCCGCTACAAGTAATAATAAGTTCATCTGGAAATGTCAGGATTAACAATTACTGGATCTTGCTGCATATTAAACACACTTTTCTCCAAAAATCTGACCCTCAAAATCACTCCATGCCAAGCATTTACGAAATGGTGTGCTTTGGTATTGGATTTTGAAATTTCTCATCAATTTTCCCCGACATACCGAAAACTGGTTGCACATCAACTAATCAATGTGAGGGTAGATTTTGCACTATTTGCTTACAAAAGAAAACTCTATAATGGTTGCCACAACTTGAGAGGTTGACAAATGAATATCAATTTTGATTGTGTTTGTAGCTAGGAAATTGTTTATCGATATATTGGCTAGAAATTTTCAGCTAACAACCCTCCATAAACTAGGAAATCTTCCTTTGCCGTCTCCCATTAACTAGGAAATTAATTTTTGTCGGATCGCTTTAAATCCTGATTGGGAATTTTAAGCAGTTTGTTGATTTTGAAACGCATTTTGCGAGTTTTATTTCAGTTGGCCTTAGATGAAAAGCACACAGCAATCTAAAAATTCTTCTAAAGACCTATCTTGAGGAATATTTGAACCATCTCCCGCTCGTTTGTTTTGTAGGTTTTTAATGAAAGCAATACTAGTTTCTATGATTTAAGGTGTTGTATAATATGATTCCTACCTTCATAAGTGTCATGTTTTTGAAAGCAAGAGGGTAAAATAGAATTCAAATCTTGAATTAGTCGGTGTGATGATACGATTTATACATTCATTGAACGTGGGAAACTTCCCTAGAACTAAGTCAAATTTGCTAATTGCATACTTCAGTCGAAATATGTTCCCTTGAACTAAACCTTGTTACTTTCTTATCTATCCAAATATCTGTCAGGGAAATACTTCTTTTGATTAAATGCGTCAAGTAATGAGTGTTGGCGTCCTATCATCTGTCATAATCCCCGGGGAAAATATTGTGCCAACGTTTATGAAACCACCTGATCATATCATGTACCCTGAGAATAGAGAAACGAAAACAATCATCTGCGTCATGAGCAAATGGCACTCTAGCAAGAATTGACGACTTGAAGTAGTTGATTTCCTGATTAGAAATATCAATTTGTCTTCGGACAATTTTTCCTTCAATTTATGCATGTGTGAAAACTTCGTCAGTGTCGGTTGTTTATGGAGCAACCAATAAGAAGCCAACTCACAGCCAACGCCCAAAAGTAACTCCATCACCTACAGAAATAGCAAAAAATATGTCCATATGTGATGATTTTACTATTTACTAAAATTAGCTCAAATTAACACAACGCAAGGCCAAGTGTGGAAGTTATATGATTAGGAAATTAATCTAACGCTTATCTTCCAAGAGGGTAGATCCTGTCAGCTATTCACTTCTGCATTTGAAATACTAACTCACCTGGACTCGACCACCGATCATTGGCGTTGGAACCAAAAGATCTCACCCTGGAAACAGGCCTATGGTTATTGCTTAGGCTTAACTTAGTCTGACACAAGTCTACAATTGTGGGGCCTGAAGAAATACCGAACTCAGTACAACCGGCGAATTGGTTTGCAGTTTAACTCCCTTGGAAAACTTGAGAGAAAAAAGTCAATCAGCTTTTAAACTTTTGGTGCAAGATAACTGTTTTTATTGACCTGCTTTGTGGATTAGACGGTTTGGTATTTACCACCGGCGTCACTGGTCTGTAATCATATCTAGAGGAAAATGATGGGACTTGGAAAGTTCAAAGCCTGTAAGCCCTTCTAACCTGGAAGGTTGATGCAAGACCAGGCATTTGTGAGAAATAGTTGATTTAGGAGGATATTATCTTGCTAGTTTGAAATAAATCGACGGAAATTTTTAAAGGGAATGCCAAGAGATTTTTATTTGAAGTGTCAGATGAATCGTTGTTTTCGGGTCAACTTTGTTTCACTTGTGGGCTGGGGCGATATGTTCAATGTTGGGTTATTGAAAAAAATATAGGCAAATCAATAAGAATTTTATCATATCTTCTTCTCTACTTATAATATTTACCTCGACTTCTAAAGAGGGTTCAAGAGTTAAAGACAAACGCCTTTCTCATTGGTTGAAATTCGCTGAAATCTGTCCAATGAGAATCCCTAACTAATACATGTGACCAAAAACCCTAGCAACGGGAGGTAAATCCCTTCTTGCAATTTTGTCCTACCAGGGTGTCGAAGGATTCAGACATCCCTCACTCTATTGACCCAAGTATCAAATCACTTTAAGACGCTTACAATAACACTTTCATTTCTCCTTTTTATCATCACTTGGCGAACTGTAAGCACTATTTTCGGACAATCCTTGTTATCATTCAAATAATCATCTTTAGAATTTTACTTCATTTCACAAAGATTTTGAACCTTTTCTTTGTATACCTGGTGTTATGAAAGGAATACAAGAGTCTATTATTCATAAATTATTAGCATTTTTTTTGGGGGGGGGGGTGATTAGTTTCTACTTGATCTCCCAGGGCTAGGTCACGTCGATCTTTACATAATGAATCATCAAAGTCTTCAGTAAAACACAACCTTTTTTTGACTGCTAATGTTATCACAAAAATATTTTTAGAATAGAATATTTCAAGTATATCTGCAATGACTACGCGAAAGTATCAGGCGATAAAAACTTGAATTGAGGTTACTTGAATATTTACCTTACTCCATATTATGAACAAATAACTTTACCTCGTGTCATAATATCAAGTGTTTTAGATATGCTGCATTTTGAATCTCTTCTGTATTCTTAAGAAAACATTGGAAGTATTGCATCATAATTTCTCAAGACATGTAGGCTAACCATTATTTCCTCAAACCCCTGCCAATTTAGATTCTCCTTTTCCATCAAGTTTCACGCTCTTATAGTATGATTCACATTTCCAACTTTTATCTGACGTATCGTCCTTATTTGCGATTAGCATTTTTATGATACACAACCTTTGGCCTAATTTCAAGTATTTCATATCTGAAGGTTTGATTTCAGTTCAATGTGACACTCCTCCTTCCATTGATAAGTTATTGGAAATCACTGAATGTAGAGGAAAGGGAAAAAGTAGAAAGGGGAGGCTACTCTTTGATCTCCCCCCCTCCTGCTATCTAACAAAACACTTAGGTATGGTTGTTGACAAGTTTTATCGAATACTGGGCTACCTAAAAAGTTTTTTCAGTCCTTAGATGACATTAAGAGCATCATTCAGAAAAGTCGCTTTTAATTCTGTTGCGTCAGCTGTCATATACGCGTGCATCTAAAGCATAGAAATTTTTGTTTATCGATTCTAACATTTAAGACGGAAGAAAAGAGTCTGCCCTGAGATGTTTTTTTCTGAAACCTAGAATTGGAACACAAAGGAATCAGAATAAACGACGGATACCTAAGTAACCTCAGATTTGCTGGTGACATCGTCCTTTTAGTCAAGAACCTCCACGATCTTCAAAAAATGTGAAACGAACTAAATGAAGCAAGCAAGAAACTTAGCCCCCACATGAACTCCAGCAAAACAAATGTCATGTACAACATGTTGGGGACGGAGACACAACGATCGAAATGTAAAATGCAGAGCTGGAGAAAGTAGACCACTACATCTACCTAGGACAGCATGTCTCTACGGAGTCTTCAAACAAAAAGAAATAAAGCAAAGAATCACATTAGGTTGGCAAGCCTCGGTAGAGCAAACTCGACTTTCAAGAACACACAAATCCCGCTAGTCCTAAAAGAAGTTTATACAACCAATGTATTCTATCGATAATTACCCATGGAGCAGAAACATGGAACCTAACCAGAAGACTGACCCTCAAACAGACAACCATACAACGTGCGATGAGAGAATCATACTTAACTTCGCATGGAGAAATCATAAGAAAAGAGATATCATAGAAACAGAAAACTCAAATGGCAATTAGCTGGACATGTCAGAAAACTGCTGGTCTGACAACGTGGAACCCATATGCGAAATCGTGGCCAACAGAAAGTAAGATAATGTGACGAGCGATAACTTCAGAGAGTACTGGCTCCATAACGTCCATGATAGAGAGGCCTGGCAAATCTTTGGAAGGTCTATGTCCAACGACGAATGCTAATGCTTTTTTAAGGTAGTGCTTTCATTAAAGGTAAAATGTGATTTGTGCAGCTTATGGATAAGGTGCAGTGAATGATCAAATGCCTCAAAGGTGGTTTGCGAAAAATCTGTGCTATAGGAGAGGTTGATAATGATCAAATCAAGACAATACTTGGGAAATATCAACGTTATACGACACGGGATGTAGACACAAACTCAAAATATTTTTGGAAATCAAGCGTTTAAAATAATCTGCATCAGATTGATTACATTAGTTGCTTTGATGTGTGGCTTCCACGTAAGCGAAAAATATCAACTGGATTGTATTCCTGTGTGTGTGTGTGTGTGTTTAACGAATAGTGAGTGGTGATGATAAATGAATACTTTGTAGCAATGCGGAAAGCAATTGATTCAAGAAGGAGAAGCGAAATGAATTGCCACTAACCATACTAAAGGCAAGCTTTCCTCCAAACTATGCGATGCTGTTTATATGGTGGGATGGGAAGGGACTTTTCGATGTACTCCCTTGGGAGAACCAAAATATAAAACTAATTGAAAACAGCGATCGATAAAAATGCTTCCAAAATTAGTCAAGAGAGAGAGAGAGAGAGAGAGAGAGAGAGAGGGGGGGGGATTCAATATCCTACCAGGATAATGCTAGGTTGCATACTTCTTGATGATCCAGTGAAAATATCTATAATTTTGCTGGAAAATTTTCATTCATTCGCTGTATTTGCACCTTCGGATTATCATTCGTTCCATAATCCATGGAAAAAGAAATCAATTTTTTGGGAGACTGCGAAAGGTAGCTAGAGCAGTTTTTTTCCAGAAAGATTAAAAGTTCTGGGAAGATAGAAATATGAAGTTGCTTGAAAGATGGCTGAAAATACTGGGACAAAACGGTATATATATATAGTTCAATAAAATCAATGTCGAAAGAATGAAAATTATCAGCTCACTTGATAAACTAAGCGAACTTTTTATATACAGTGTGCCAAATATTTCATCATAAAATCATTTCTTGTTTTAGGTTCTAATGGTAAGAATATTCAGACCACAAAATGATACTAACCCGACTACAATTAGGATATTGGCCTTCACATGCTGGTCACACGAAGATCAATGTTTCCTTATTGGATAAGTATGTCTCACAGCAACAGTTGGTGAAATTAATTCAGAATGAATGTTTGTATAGGATTAGGTCGTTCGAAATTGAACATTCCCAACAACTCACCCAAGATAGGGCAAAGGAGACAGCAGCTTCAGAAGATAGACTTCCTCGGGCAGTGGCTGGGGGATACTGTAAACATAGATCTAACTGGAGCACCCGAGTAACAAGTCCTACCAACGTCAGGTAGTTAGATCTAGGTCAAGGGTGGGGAACCTATGGCCTTGGAGCCGCATGTGACTTCCTGTAGACCATCAGATTCGCTCTCCTACGACCTCGTCAAAGAAATTTTGGATTTCGTTCAGAAGAATTATCAATTTACAAATCAGCAATTTTAAATTGAAAAAAAATATAGTCGCTAATATAATGTTTTATGTATAAATCAACATTGAAATACAATTTTTTACTAAGTAAAGTCATCGTTATTAGTTATTATCAGTTAGTACCGAATCAACTTCCGAGCGTGTCGCATGTGTTTCCGTATCCATCGGTAGGTGTTTACTATTTATTTATTTATTTATTTTTTATTCCTGCCCCGTCATGTCTAAGGAGACCAGAAGAACTTCAAAGAAAACAATCGAGCTTTTAATGATGAGTGAGGATTGAAATATTGTCTTATTTTTTATGGAGATGAAATAATTAGTTTATTCTCTGATACTGCAATTTCAATCGGATGTCTTTCCACACAGGTGGCACTAAAATAATTCTGATATCTTCAACATTTCACAGCCATTGAGACACAAAGAAAGACTTTGGAACCATCAACTGCATTGCAATAAAAAGAAAGGAAGCAAAAGCAAAGACAACTGATTAAATCAGTGCCACATCAAAGAATGGCTACAACCAAAGCAAGTTTTACCTTTAAACTGAGAACCAAGCAATGTGCACAGAAGAGAATCATGCTAAGCGTCCCACGGAGAGATTAAAGGACAGCACAATATATCAGCAGAAAAATAGAAGTCTAAGATGTATAATCTATGAAAGAACTTAAATGGCAATGGACTGGTCATGTTGCGAGAATGACAGACAGTCGCTGGATATCATGACTTCCAACGCGATTTTCTAGAGATCACCTGCGAAACCGGAGCTGACAAAATATAAGATGGTGAGACGAAGTAGGTACGTTCAGAAAGTACTGACGCCCACAATCGAGAGGTCTGGTGAATCTTGGATAGGGTCTATGTCCAACGACGGACGCTAAAATGATGATGATGCTAATTTATTTAGGAAAAGGGAAAGCCGTTTAATGATGCAATAATTATAAAAGAATTCGTAATTGAAGTTTTAGGATGCTGAGTTTTTTCATAAGGTTAACAAATATAAAGAAATACTTCTTTCAAGAAGAAGAAAATGCTGATCGGTTGCATGAATTAGTTCTCAATCTAAAAGACCAACTTGAAAGAATGATCCAAAACGAAGCTGTATATTATTTAGTAGCTTTAGATGAATCTATTGATTATACTAATACGGCATGAGTATTATACTTTCTTCGTGTTGTAATAGAATTTTCATTTTAAAGAGTTACTTAATCTAGGCACGCAAATAGGGAATACACGAGAAATAAATCATTATTGTGGGTTATTTCGTAAAGTTCTCCACAGAAATGTCACTTTTTATGTGATATAATTACAAAGTAAAATGACTTGAACAGGTCTTTACAAGAGGAAGGTCAACCTACACATGATATGTGGCAAAAGTAATTGAGGAATATGAGGTGTATTCCATTGAATTCTTTCAGGAATACATATTAGTTACTGGTACAATAATCAAAGAAAACAATGAAAGATTCATAGATTTTGAAAAACATGATACTGCAGTGCCTCTTTTTCATTTTAGCAAAAATTACTACAAGAATAAATTCGAAAAAATGCATTCATAGATGAAGGAATTGCAATGTGTAACCTCACTTCCTGTATTGTCCAACTTCCGTTTCTCGTGGCGCATTTCTCGGTGAGGGTGACGCCCTGGTCTTTCAGCCTGTATTGTGTTTTTTGTTTTTTGTTGTTTTTTTTTACTGTTTTGTTTTTTTCTCCTCGGATAACCAAATCACGTGACTAACACAGCGCTTTTTTTATGATTCGTGTTCACCGGTGTAGGGTTTAATCACAGGTTTTCTCGACGACTTAGATCGCATGTGCCTTTCCTCCTCCCAGTTATTTCGCGAGGAGCCTGTTTTCATCATTTGCTCCTTGGTCTTCAGAGTAATCAGGACTTCTAAGACAGGCATATTCAGTCCTTTAAATACATGACAATGACCTATGTCATGTCTTTGTTAGGATTAGAACTAACAGTTTATGATCTTCCATGTCTAACCTACTTAAAACATCTTGTCTATCGTTTCTTTATGTTTTTTATTTCAGCCTAAACGTATGTAACATTTATATCATCTTTTGCTTGACATTAAATATTAAATGCTTGTCTAAAAATTACTTGCATTTGTCCTCATTTCTATCCATATGAATTTTCGCCTTTATTGTTACATGTAATTTGTGATTTTATTTCATTTTATTTCTGGCACATGTTTGGATATACAAGCTTCATTATTCTTAAAACTGCTGTTAAATGACCCCACCACCAGGAACAGCAAGAGTCAACAGTACCCCTCAAATCATAGTTTATCAAAACTATTTTTAAGTAACTATTTAAATCATAAATTACAGATATTTTGGATCATCTGTTAATAATTTCACGGACTCCAGGCCTTTGGATGGCCTGTCCACAAGTCCTATTTGTGGATCAATAGGGGAGGGATCTGCAGTCCCAGGTTGGATAGAAGTGCTTACAAGGACCCAAGATTCCCAGGACCACAAATCTCCAGTACTCTCTCTGATTGTGGTAAGATGTTGTACATAAAGAAACAATTTTTGCATCGGCCCTTTGGGCATCGGATCTGTTTGCATTGGAACTCATTGCATTGGGCGTGTTTGCATTATTGGCCCTTTTTTCACTGGATGTATTTGCATTATTTGACCTTATTGGATGTATTTGCATTGGACGTTTTTGCGCTTCGGTCGTTTTGTCTTAGGATCATTGGCAATTGACATTATGTCCTACGACTATTAGTTTTGGACATTCTTGATGGGACGTTTTGACTTACTACCTTGGCAATCTGGTGAATGAGAAGTATGGAAAGGGAAGAATGGATTCTTTTGATAAAAGGAAAAATGCAATCTGAACCGATTGTGAATGGAAATCAGTTAGATAGTGAGCAGAAGATCAGCATTAAGTTCTTTATTAAGTTATGTCATAGGTTTATGTAACCAAATCAATAAATATCAGTTCAGAGCCTGGATATAAAAGAATAACCCTCAATGGACGATCTAACACTTGCAAAATGCTGTCATAAGTATCAGCCGTACCAAAACTTATAGAACAGACTATTGCTTGTTTGGAGAGATCGAGCTCATTGAGTGTCCCATGATTATATCTCTATCAGAGTTAAGTGGGTCTTTTTCGTCGAGTAAAAAAGTGTAATTTAATTTTTTTTTTCAATTATGGGCGTTTGTTTTCGGTGAGGACTAGAGAAAGGACTTATGCATTTTATCAAAAGACGAATTTCTCTTTCAAAGAGAAAAAAAAACATTTGCAGCGATTGAAACAATAAAATCAAGTAATTATTTTTTCCATCAAATCTGTTTGATTGCCGTAAACTTTTCTATTTACTTGTAGTTTTTAATTCGCATGCCGTAGATTTTTATTTGTTTACAGTATTTTTTTTAATTTGCTCGCTGAAATTCTCAACTTAGACGGGAAAAAGTGTAGTCCTCTCAAAACTTTCTAAGGGGAATCAATTCAAATGTTTGGACGCATATTTACATTATCAAGTTTTATACTCAGGGATGGAAATGGGGAAGGGACACAGCGTATACCTACTTCTCATTTTCCAAATGTTCTAAATCTATTCATGGAGACTTTACCATATATCTACTTCCAAGACCCCGCCTTACCGTATACCTAGTACCCAGAACCCATTTCGATCACTGTTTATGCTTTGCATATTTTCGCTTCTGTCCATGGTGATGCAGAGCGTATAAGTTGCTCGAAAGGTGTAGCTCATCATGGCGGAGAGAGAGAGAGACGCCATGCTGCATTTAATGCATAGTCGTGCGTTTAACACTCATCTTTCAATAGTGACCTCATGTTAGGTGCAATTATACAGCGGCTACACTCCACGGAACTCCTTTAACGGATCAGGGCTTGTCGTTGACGGAACTTGGCGAGCTATCCCATTCTTAATGACTCACATCTATGCCAGACCTCAACATCTTTATAGGCAGCTTATGACACTTGGCAAAGACGACATTGTGCATACTGTCAACCCCAGGGGGAGGGGGAAGTGCGAGCTGTTATCTCACTCCACGGAGGAGAAAACACATATAACTAAAATTAAAGTTATTTGAAGAAAAAACATGAGAAAAGGCTACGATTTTGTTGGCCAGGCGAGGTCATGTGGCACCATTTTCCGGTACTTGCGTATTCCGACTTTCTCACGCGAGAAAATCTATCCATCTCGTTTCAAGTACCGATCATAAAAATCTGACGCAAGATAACGACACTAGATTTCTCGGGCATTCGAAATACTCCAACCAGAACATAAATATATGAAGCAGATAACAATTTCTCTGCCAGGTTCAGCGTCTGACCTTGTCTTGGGTTATAACTTCACTTGGGAAAATAGCGTCCGTATTCAGTCCAGTGGTAATAAAACGTGATAAAATAACTAATGACTTTTGATTAATTGATTTGGCCTCCCTTCATCATTCTGTTGAGTAACAATTCAAAGTCAAGTGATCGCTTAATGTTGAATCCATCCAGCAGTGCCTTTACTGTTCAATCAAAGGTGGAAAGTAGCCTAAAACAAAGACTGTGTGAAGGAACAAGCAGTTCGTTACACCTATTGATCAGGGAGATCAGTAGTGGAAGATCGTCGTTCAGACATAGGCTTCATGGTCACAGATTCCATAATCTCCTAACTCGCCCCAAATACTATATACCCACTCCTCAAGTGCTATGCCACGCTCGTCATCCAAACTAATTTCCAATATCTAACTGGCAAAGTTGTTCTTGGCAATTTCAATGCCAGAGCTGGTAAAGATACTAGATCTTAGAAAGACGTACCTAACAAGACAGACAGGTGGTCCTGTTATAGTGATTTTTTTCAAGTTTGTGGACATGGCCAGGGGCGCTGGAATAAACAAATAAACACACGCACGTATAAATAAGGATGGAAGCCTCCTTGATAGCTACGTTTATTCAATTCGATATTTGAATCGGATACTTACTGAAGACGTAAGATGTTGGCATTTGAGGTTAATGGCGTTGATTCAAATCAGAACATCGGCTGCTCTCGTCGTTTTCCAAGTCTTCCTGCAACCTAATCTATTGCCAAGCATGTAGAATTTGTAAATGTCCATCATTTTGTGTTTAAAGCAATGTAGAGTAAATAATTTCGTATTGATAGGATAGAGTGTACAGTTTCTAGGATCGTAATGTACTTGAAATGGCTCTGTTGAGGGTGCCCCGTGGGCTGATGTTTGGCAGTGAGCAAACTAAGCTTGTAGATTGTTAGTAACATGTTCTTTCTTCACTGGGGGTGGGGGTCATTCACTTATGACTTTGTACCATACTAAAAAAGCTAAAATGGCTAAGACGTTGAGGGCATCAAATCTTGGCCACTCGAGGAAAGGAGTCTATTTGAAATGAAAATAGCTTCCATTCTAAGGAAAGTCCCTTGTAAATGAAAGTATCATCATCATGTGGAATGGACATTTTCGATGAAGTCACAAGAACAGCTCCCGAAAAACAAAGACGAAAACAACATATACAAGAGCCAGAAAAAGGGTAGAAATTAAACAGGAGTGGAAACATTGAGCAAAAATGGACACTAACTTCATAGTTAATACTACCCTACTTCCTTACCAGCTGGCAGTTGGGAAGAGTGTCTGTCAGCACCCAGTGTGCCTGTCATTGGTCAAGCGAATCAAAACTCTCTAATTAGCCGACCGATTCCATAACTAATTTCCGCTAAAAAAAATCCATAATATTGTATAACAGGAAAATCTCACTTCATCCGGACTAATTGTCCTACATTTCCGTTTTGAAAACCTATCCAAAAACACATATAAACAGGCCATTTTATTCCTCTCTCGATCAAACCATTCCCTGAAATGACTTTTCAAAATGCAAGTACTTCCAACTCCCGCCGAATCCAGGCGTATACAGTCAGTTTGAATGGGTGTTGGTCGGAATTATAGGCAAGTTTCGAAGCGTCAGTCCAGATTTAGCTTCGGAGATCGTTTACCTCTCGAGATCAGCCCTTTCTCCCTGCGCAATAAGAGAGAGAACCAATATCTCTAATGTCCAATGTCCATGCAACGGAAGTTTGGAGATTTGATGAGTCACCGATAAGCCTTGAGGTTGGCTTTTCTCCTCCGCATGTTAGCAGAAGAACTGCACCAGAGCGACCTTCTTTGAGACAGAAGAGTAGCGATATTTCTCAGCCTATGAAGATTGTGTCAAGCAATAATGAAAGGGTCTGCTCGGTAAACGATGATGTTTGGTTTAAGAAGGAGAAGAATGTAACATTCAGATCCTGTTGTTCGGTCTCATAAGATACACCTCTTTTATTTTTTTTTCTCCTCTCTTTTCAAATTATTTCTCCTCTTAGTCCCTTCAGGACTCATTTTCATACCCATACCATGTTATGCTCTCTATTTTCTTGTTTTTGTAGACGGAGAAAATCATTTAACGAGTGGAGCAGACAGGTGCAGAGTAAACGAACTCTCGGGAATAAACGCTGTTCTACCATCAGATTAGCCGGAAAACGATGATCACACATTAACAGTTCTGCTTTATTTTGCTTGTCAAGTTCTGATATTTTTTAATCTTATCTCATCATTTACATTCTGTATACCATACAAATTGTACATACTCATAAAATCTTTCAAAAGAATTCCATTGTAAATATAGATAATGCATATAGTATATATATGTGTATTTTAGTAAAAGGAATAGATACAAACAAAGGCCGTATTTTTGTGGTGAAAGAAAAATGTGTGTTTGGGTCACCAAAGAAACGAACCACGAGTCGAATATTTAATGCAATGCTGCTTTCACCCCAACCAAAACCTTAATGTTGCATTTCACTCCATGTATCATTAAATGACGACGCAGTATTGCAGTAGTTATAGTAACGTTGGGATGAATGACATTTGCTATAGATTAGATTGCAGGCTTTGACAGATTTAGACCCTCTGAGGTGCCAGGCTTAAGATTGATAAATCTGGATGTTTGTATTATCAACCCCTTTTCCTCCCCGTGCTTCTACTTCACGGTTGCAAGTCAAAGAGAAAAATAGGTGAGGGAAGTGGACAAAATAAAATGGCGGAGGATCTTTCATTAAAATATTATTTTTTGTATCTTTTTGGCGTATTTTAATAATCGTGTCTAAGGTGTCTCTTTGTTGCTAACCTGTTCATTAAACATTATGTGCGTAATTTATGTTCGCAGACACAGAAGTCAATGTTTATGCAAGAGAACGTGCAGAAGGACAACAAAAAAGTGGTGTTACTTTTTCGGTACCTAGAAGTGTCAATGACGGTATCAAAGAGAAAGTTTTAGTGAGTGATTGCAATGCTGATTTCTACATCTGTATAGACTGTGAGGGTGATAAGTTGGGTTGCTTACCAGCCTAACGTGGGTCTGTTTCGGGAATCCTAGGATTAACAGATTCAGATTCGCATCCATGTGGATTTGTCTGATGAATTAGACTTCAAAGGGCAAAGGTAACGAGCGTTACGCTCACTTCCTTAAAAGATTCAACTATTGAGCAAGACAAAATGAATCGATGAAAACTTTCGGTTATCACAATTCCTCGTGAAAAAGAAGATTCGTTCGTGCTCCCTAGTAGTGCATCAGATGGATTTTCAGATATGGAAGAAAGTTATATTCAACGCCTTCAATTTGCGAACCAAGTAGTGTAGTAAAACATTTCAACTGACATTTCCAACTATGTTGGGAATGCCCATTCATTTGGTGATACTTTTGGGATCACCAGAACCCAAGGAAATGCTGTTTTTCAATGGCTTTTTGTAGTGTCGAGAGCACTTGATAATGTACTTGAAAGGTATAATTTTCGATATGGTGTTCAAGATTGCCACCAAATCTTTAAAATGTCCATTAGCTACTCATCATTCACCACAGGCAAGTGTTTTCAACGGTTTCTTTTAGTGTCAAGTGTGCTTGGTAACATATCAAGATTCTAACGCAGAAATATCAGCGGAAACGAATAATTTCCCTAACGGTATCAATATATAATGGCCGAATTTTTAATTACTCGTTCATTACTTACCCAAGGCAAGAATAATTTTCTAGATGGCGTCCAAGTTGACAGCCAAATTAGTTGGATATGAAAGCAAATGCACCCTCCTCCTGAATATTCACAACAAAAGGTATCTCTGCGATCTATTGTTGTATCAGGTGCATTCAATAACATACTAAAAGTCTAAACAGTCTGACCACTGAAAAAGTATGATTTTCAAGCTAGCATCCAAAATAGTCGCTAAATCTTCAGTGTCCATTATCCGTTCATAATTCACCGAGTCAAGTTTTTCCAACGGTTTTTGCAGTTCCAGGTACGCTTAATAACATAATGAAAGTCTACCTCAGCCTGGATATCATTTTCGAGAAAGCGCCCAAGATGGCTGCCAAATCATTAAACGCCCATTACTCGTTCATTATACATCCTAGACAAGTAATTTTGCTGCCCAATCTCATGTTTATATATTTTCCAACGGTCAGACTGTTGCAGATCTTTAGTATGTCCTTGAGCAAACCCTGTACTATAAAAGACCGTTGAGAAACTTTTTGATGTGATTCTGGAGGGGATAAGATCGGGTGTTTTTGTTTTTTCTTCATAACCGACTAATTTGGCCGTCAACTTAAAAATGATACCTTCCCAGTAGTCAGACTATGATAGAATTTTGGTATGTTATCAAGCACACTTGACACAAGAAACTGTTGAGAATACTTGCTTAAGATTGAACGAGTTAGGTGCATTTCAACGACTTGGTGGCCATCTTGGACACCATCCTGAAAATTATATCTTTCCAGAAGTCAGACTGTTGTAGACTTTTACTACGTTATTGAGCAAACCCAGTGGCACAGAAATTGTTGATAAACCTTGATGGGAGGTGTTTTTCCTCACAAATGCATTCAATCATATAATAAATATGAAAAATCACTGTAAATGATGATGTCATAAATTCTGGTCTATAAATTACCAACAGCATTGTTGAAGAAATTGGCAACATGGTTTTTTTCTAACGTCGTATGTACACGTACTTTCACATTTTCGGGGAGATATTGTAACATGAACAACATGCTGCCAATCTAGTGCTATATGCTAGCAAACGAATCACCTTTTAAGGGTTTTTTTGGTTTTTTTTTTACTTTGACCTTGATCTTAATTCATTCCTTCGGGTTCTGGTGATCTCAAAAGTATCACCAAATGATTGGGCATTCACAACTTAATTGAAAATTCCACCATAAATGTTTTTCAACATTGATTCCTAAATTATACGCATTTTAACCCAGTCAACTGACAGCTATCTTAAACTTGATCTCTCACGGTCCTCAGAGGTCAGATCTGACCTCCCTTCACACCCCAAAAGTAATGTTATGGTATGTGCCTGTTATGAATTTCGTGCCTTTTTCAAAAAGTGCACAGTTGATCATAATTTGAGAGCTTATCTGTTGTACTATAGGACTGTTGAAATATTAGAGTTAGATCTATGACTCTATATACACATTTTGGAATCAGCTAATAACGTGTCTGGCTAAGAACATTGATCCACCCTCGTAAGTGTTAAGTCAGCCTCTTTTATTGGGACGTTTTATGACAACATTCAGTCTCTAAAGTGATATATTATCAAAATTTATAGAATGTAAGCGAAGTACTAGCATAATTATAATGCTAACTGTTAGATCCACACAAATCTCTCTAATAGAGTCTGTAGGTCGGATGGCCCGTCCCCAATATGTTTGAAATCGATTTTCGGCCCATGGTAGAGAAAATCCTCCTTGCCTTGCAATAAAACTAAAAAAGTAAGTAAAAGACTTATTGCATCGTTTTTATGACATATGGGACGCGGACGCACGTTCTTGTTGAAATAGGAATGTGAGTTTTAACTGAATGCAAAAGAAATTATTTCACAGACATTGTAGGCCCTCAAGAGGGGCAAAAGTGTGTTGAAAAGAATGTACACAGGAAGCAGATTATAGTGATCACTTCGGGACAGGGTCTCTTGAATAGAAATAACTGGCTGATAACATTAAGCGAAGGATACGTAGACGGAGCTGCTGATTGCGATCACTTCAATTAATGTATTTGGGACCGACTGGTTTCGTTTACAATAACTGTTAGATAATGATATCAATGATTATAAATGTTGACTTTTCTGTCCATGAAAGTGCACCAAGTAATGAAAATCGAATTATCAGTGACCATTGAATTTGTTTTTTGTTTGTATCAACCTAGTGAGGAGGATAGCTGATAACATTTGTGCAAAATGATCAAAAGATTAACTAGGTCTCATACAAAAACAACAACATGGCGCCGAGAGTAATGGTGAATTATCTTGTAGTCGTTACAAAGTTAGGTTCATCAAATGATTTCTATCACACTCCAATTAAATACATAACTATTTGACGAACTACTATTGAATTGTAACATTAATATTCGGTATGAACAGTAAAATCAGTTGTAGTATCTTTCATGAAAAAATAATTCCTTGAGGCTGGCTGCAGCTGATGGTAGCTGTTCGTTAAAGAAAATGAAGAAAGGGTTAACTCTATAGTAGAGAGAGAGAGAGAGAGAGAGAGAGAGAAGAAAGATCATACCGTTTCTTTCCCTAATGGCTGTAGATACTACATAAGAAGGCAGCTGACTGCTTAGTTAGATCAAAATGGTGAATGCAAGTTGTGATGTATTGAGAAGGATACGTTTAAAATGTGTATACAATGGTTTAAGATAAAAAAAGACAAGCTTTGAGATAACAAAGAATGTACTTATTGAACTATGTATAACATACCGATTCGATTATAATCGTTAGAAGAAGTAAAGTGTGCTTTTAATGTTGTTTTTCTAATTGTTAGAATAATGTTCAATGTAGTGATATAAGCGCATAATATTCTTATGTTGGTAAAAATAGCCATATGCATTTGCAGAAAGTAGAAAAACTAAAGTGTTGATTAGTGTGTTAGTGTGTGTATGAATGCGTAGGTACGTGAGTGAAAATGGTTGTTGTCGCACAAAGTTGTTAGAACAGCCTAGATTCATTCAGGTGCAGAATGAAAATTGGACGAGAATTGAATCGTGTGCACCAATTTTACAGAAGAGGATAAAGTTCAGGGCATGAGATGGAAAATTCATTGTCTTCTAGGATGGTCTATATCGAAATATTGATACTAATTATGTCAGAAAAAAAAATTTCCCAGACTTTGTGTCTCGAATCAAGCTATTTTTAGAACAAATTTTTAAAATGTACTTGTTGCTATAGATAAAAGGTGTAGGAATGTCTAACTTGTGTGTTCCAGTAAAATGAATGAATGAAACATTTTCTTACCTGACTGAATTTGTTTGGCATTGTGCCTGGCGGTATATTCATGTGTGTTTTAATAAATTGATTATAGAGAAAAATGTCTGGTCAGGTAAATATGTTATTGTTTCAAACGACCAGAGGTATCAATCTATAAAAAGCCTCTGCCAAACCAGGAAAAACCTCTGTAGCCAATCGCTAAAGGTAGCCAGGGGTAAACTGGACTTCCTCTGCTGATAAAGGTGTGAGTTCGATTCACACTGGAGGCTTACTCATCATTTCCGATCACACTGTTGTTCGTTGTCATTAATCAAAGTCGTATAAAAACACCTAAAATTAAGATGAAGGCAAAAACTAGCCAAATATTATTCTAAAAAATGATGTTATTGTCAGTAGGTTGAAAAAATTAATAGAAAAATTGCAAGCTGTTTGATAAACTGTATTAATCAACATTATTGATTTAAATTATTAGCACAATTGGGAAATAATATTTATTGTACTGGTAAATAAACAAGTTAACACTTCTTACATTGAATTTATACTAATTGCTCGTGGCCGGTCAAAAGGCATCGAGACAAAAGGACAACAGTGTAGTACGGACTACTGAGAGTTACAATCGCTTCGGTCAAAAGGCATTAGACCAGGAATGTCAACATTGTTATACGAATATTTCAACTGAATAACTGAATCTTTACTAATAAACTAAAAGAAGCCAAAAAATTTATAAATAAATCGTGAAAAATGAATAAATAAAAGCTTAAGAAAAAAGAAAATTCAACAAGTTGTCAACCAAGATCTCAACAAGAGAAAGAATCAATTTATTAAACTCTAAAAGTCGATCGTTAACCCAACATATTCACTTTATGAAGGCATAAAAAGAATCTAAAAGTACATTTTTAATTACAAGGTATAATCAAACAATATCCATCAGATATTAACATAAAACGAAGATTAATGAATATTACTTAGTTGTAAAACATTGTCCTAAACGAGAACTTATTTCATGCTGAAGTATTTATTTTATTACTTAGAACTTTAGAAAAAATACTTTCACTTTTTCTCCCTGTGACATGAGGTATGAAATAAAAAAATCAAATCAAATCATAATAAAACAATTGAATCAACAACCTTTGGAGTTTCAAGATTCGCAAAAAATCAAGTAATTTCTATTCTTTTATTCTTGATTTCGAAATTATTTCTTTGAATTTTCCATAAGTAAAAACAAGGTTATAATCACAATTGTAAACGAAGTTTCAGATAATAGTCAAAAGGTAACTATAATTAAAGGATGTAATTAAAAACTTTTCAACCTAAAACTTCAGTTAGAAATGTTTTCAATTCAGAGTAAACTATCATAAATAAAAAAAGATCCCGTTTTGAAAAAAAAAAGTAATTAATTATAAAGTATATGGTCGAATATTGTGATACTACCCGACTTTACCCGACTGTAAAGAGGTTGTCAAAATACAAGTCCCAAATGAGAAGATAAAAGGAAGTGTTTTAAAAACTTGGAAAAAAGTTTCAAACCAACTAAGATAATTGAATCTGTGCTAAAAATACTAACAAATTAGTTTCTTTTTTCTTTTTCTTTTATTCAATCATTCATTGAATACATTTGGATCGTTGACTATTTATTCACAGTGTTTAGGCTAGCCCTATTTTTTCTGTAAATTTAGTTTTATAAACAGATTATTGAATGAACCTCAAATTTTGATAAATAAATCACTGCATTTTCTTTCTCAGTAACTGATCACTTTGAATTTTACAAAAAAATGAAAATTTGAAAACCATTGCAGCTTGGAGCCAAATAATAAGGGCAATAACTACTAGGAAAATATCAAAGTTTTCTCCCTTTAATCGATAGAAGTCATCTAAAACTAGCTAGAATGAAGCAGGAATTGCAAATTGATATACGATCGTCGCCTTCTTTTAATTCAAGCGAAATTGATTACAATTGTCATAAGACGAGTGATTGGATTAAGGTGTGGATCTAGGAATTTGTTTCTATTAGGGTGATATTTTTCCGTTTTTTTTTTTGCTTTCTTCCTACATTTCTATATTCTCTCCTGTCCGTCCATAAGATTTATTCAAAAGTTCTCAATTCATGTCCATTCAATTTTGTGCAAATGTGGACCACAGGTTACGGAAGAAGTGATTTCCTTTTGGGATAGATTCGTTTTTTGATTGATGGATACCTTTCATTTTTATTTTTTTTATTTTTGTTACTTTTTTCTTCATGTATTTCTATATCCACTCCTGTTTTTGACTCCCTAGAAAATCTTTCCTCTAAATAAAAAAAATCAACCCTATATTTTTCTCAATCTCCATTAGATGAACTTTTCAAAAATGTCTAATTTCAAACTTTAAACTAAATATTGCCACGGTATGGCTAGATTGAACAATTGGCCGTCTACCAAAAGTCTTTTTTCGTTGACGGACATATTCTTTACTCTAACACAGAAAACAAATTTAAATTATACTAATCACGTGGTGTAAACCAGACTGTCCTATCGTATGGAAACATCGGAACATGTGATTTTAGTGGCACCGAAATTCAATTTGAAAAATGAAAATTAAGTTTCATACTATTGATAGCAAACATAGAAAACCTTCACTGAACCTATGTTTGTAGGATTCATATTTCTTTTTTGACAATTAATCAAACATGTGAACAGGGATGTCGCCAAAGAAGTGATAGGCTACAGCCCATCCCACGTGGGTTAATCCTAATCGGAGAAAAAACAAAAATCTGTTGGGGAATATTAAAAAAAAAAAAATTGCTGTGCTGCCTGGAAAGTTCTTAAACAGAAAAATCTCCGAAAATCTGTAACTACATTTGTAAAAATCCCTGAAACCATCAGTAATAATATCAGTGTCAGCATTGTGTACTGTGACCTTTATATTTTATTTTGGTTGGTGTGATCTCGTATTTCCTCTCTCCAGTCGATGTAAACTTATTTAGACGGTTATCTCAGTTATATTCAAATGAAAATTACCTCCCTTTGTGCTAGAAGACTGTGTCCAGTTTCATTTTTATTTTTATTTTCAATTTCCAAGAATATTCAAGAATATTATTAGTAATTTCAATAAACTTTTACTTTTCAGTAAGAATCACTGTTAAGATGAAAACTACATCGTTGTTATCGTAATAGCAAAGGCCTTTGATACAAGTTTCGAAGTGCATTACGTAAAGAGATATTCAGAACAATTATACCATAAAGCAAACAAAACCAAAGCACATAAGTTAACAGTATGGGTCAGCGTGCCCCTATCGGATGAAGCAAATTATTTTCTTCACCATGATAAACAAAAACAAAAACAAAAAAAGAAAACACAAAAAAGGCCGGGAATACTATTAGGGTGATATTTTTCCGTTTTTTTGCTTTCTTCCTACATTTCTATATTCTCTCCTGTCCATCCATAAGATTTATTCAAAAGTTCTCAATCAATTAAGGTGGGGAGAATCTCCCAACTTTTTATACAGAAACATAACGAAAGTCGTTGGATGGAGCACAATCTGCACTTTATTATGATTCCACACACGAATTTATTATTATATTTGGACGCATGGAAATTTCAGATCGAAGTTTTTAAATCGATTTTTAAAAAAATATTTTGACTGCGAATTCGCTAGAATTTCATACGAAATTAAAGAACACTGATTTCTCAACAAACTCCACTTGGTTTAATGGCAATATCAAATGGGGTAGCCCCCTTCAGACATTTCTTAAAGCAATGCGCAGTGAAAATCTGTGAGAGCATTTCTGGCCACTGTATAAACACTGAATTGAAAATTTGCTATAAAATTCATTTCAAGTCAACCGATGAAAAATGATACTTATAAGATTCAAGTTTGGACATTCTTTATTGTGGCATGCCTAACACTCTTATATTTAGTCAACAGTATGGGGATTGAACATTTTCAAATAGTGCAAAAATAATGTTGCCGGTCACTCAGAGTACCTTTAATTCTCTCCATCTTGTGCTATGGTCATATTCCCGAATATGAATAGTGTGAGTTGGAATATAGCTATCCTGGGGTCCTGAAGGAATTTTTTATTAGAAGTGTGAAGTCAGGTGATGAATTCTAAATCAAGTACTTTAAAAATATGTTGGCAATTTTTCTATTGGACGGTGTGTATGATTTTCAAGATGGCGTCCCAGATCATGAAGTCAACTAACTTGGCAGTCAATTTGGACGCAATCTTAAAAATTATATCTTTCCAGTGATCTGACTGTGGTAGATTTTTTTATATGATCAGGTACACTTGATACTACAAAAAACTGTTGACAAAACTTGTTTGGAGTGGATAATGATGGAGTAATAGGAATAATGAGTATTTGGCGGCCATCTACAACGCCATCTTGAAAATTATAGACACCAGGCAAGAACATCACTGACTTTAACACATGCTAACCATGTCACTTAAAAGTCAACAAAATAATGATTCAAGTAAATTTGATTGAGTCATCCAAATGGTCAGGACAGGATGATGAAAATACGGCTCATGAAAGAAATTACTTCCCTACTTCCAAAACATGTTTTTTATTTTTAAATAAATATAGCAGCTGATGTTGAATATATCTTTCTGGCCAGGCTGGGGGTCTAACTGTGCATATGTCACTCTTCTAGCAGATTTCTGCTTGAAGGAATACGATCTGTTGCAACCGTTCCTTGTTGCAAACGTCACCACTCTCCCTTTTGTATATAACGTTTCCCTAATAATAGATGACTGAGTCTTGATACCATACCATGGGTCGAATAAAATGAGAATAATCTACTTTTTCTGCAAACAGTAACACAACCACATAAATGGCCACGAGAATCTTTTCAAGATATCAAGACTCGAGCTATGTTACTATGGGGAGTAGAAACTGATTTTCAAGGAAAGGGAATTCATCGAGTAAAAAAAAAACAACTTTGATGAACTAAGTCAAGACAAAACAATTGAAAAATGGCGGAAAGCACTTCAAAGTGGATCTTTTTATTGAGTACTTGATATTTTATCTTTTCATGAACGTTTTGTGGCTCAAAGTCTAAAGCCCCAAAGTTTCAAACAGTGTTGACAACGATGAACTTTTCAAATGATCAAAAGTTGTAAGAGATGAATATGTAGCGCCCCCTATACTTTTAGTTAAGTATTAAGTACAAAACTCCTCTTTTAGCTAGATATCCAAAACGTCACTTCCCCTGACAACCCCTATAAAACTCCTGGACGCCCACGGCCCAATGCTCGCCAGCTCCAGCACCCCTAGCTGGTTACGCTTTTAGCCCCGGCCTGTGCGGCCGGCCATTCTCTCTCTTTCCTTCTCCCTGGTCCAGGGCTCATAGGTGCCAGGACCCCTAGCTGGTCATGCTTCTGGCCCCAGCCCCCTGCAGCTGGCTATTCTTTCACTCTCTCTCTCTCTCTCTCTGTTCCGACGGCCTCGAGGTAAGCTCGTCTCTTCTCTCTCTCTCTCTCTCTCTCTCTCTCTCTCTCTCTCTCTCTCTCTCTCTCTCTCTCTCTCTTTAGTTTGGATAGTTAGTATAGTTTTTATAACCACTTTGTTCTTACACACGCATCATCACATATTCATCTCAAGAACTAAGCTAAGCACTCTCATCGTAGTTAGGTCGAACTTCTTAAGATGACTTCGTAGTGGCTACAACTAGGATGACCAAACTGACGGACATTCCATAGACTCTATCTCACATTTACTTAGTGACATTCCCTTCCTTACATTCTTCTTATCTCTACATCTTTTAGGATAAAATGCGATCCCTCCACATATTCGTGTTGGCAGAAACTCAGATCCTCGTTTATTTTAATTCACTCATGAATTAAACCTGGCACTGTTGTTTACTTCTTTGTTTGTTCTTATTTCTTCGTTTTGTTAACAATCCAACTAACTGTGTACTAACCTTGTTTTTGTGCTTAAGCAATGAACACGCTACTTACCAGGATTTATCTCTTTAGATCAATTCTGGTAATTTATATTTTAGGGGGCTAATATATCTAGTAGCCCTAAATCAGGCCCCCGACGCTAAATCTGGCGCCCCAACGCTAAAAACACAACGATAATTTGAAGAACTCATACCCACAAGAAATTATCAATTTTCGAATGGTAATGGGAGATATGATAAAAAAGCGGAAAGCATCAGAGAGCTGTTCAATTCAATTATTTCTGAAAATTTGACTTCGTCTACCAGCTTTCCAGAAATTCTTCACTGATATTTTGTTAACAACTCTAGCTGTTATGGCTGCAGCAACCGATATATCATTTTCAAAGCTCAAGTTGATAAAAATCCAATCCAATGTCAATCAATTTGTTCACCGCTGCAAAGACCCGAAAGAGAAGTTTCTAAGTTAAAGATGGAAAATAGAAGAAACTTTATTCTGGAAAAGTTTATATGACTTTTACCGATAGACACCACTTATCTGAATTTTAAAAAAGTGTTCTATATTTTGCGTTGAATAAAACTAATAGAGCAGGTTTGAGTGTAACAGCATTTTTTTTTTCAACATAAAATTGAAGCCTCCAAAATAATCGTTTCAATCTTTCACTTCATTGAAGGGCGCAAATTGAACGATCTGGCGGGGGGTAGCACAGCCGGGCCTTGTACCAATACTGCTCTATGGAAGGTGCCCAACCTTTTGACTGAGTGAAGAATTATTTTCATGTTATCAAGACTTTAAAATGGATTGACGGTTTCAAATTGATTTGTTTACTTTGGGAGAAAAAAAACTTCAGTATTGTCCTGTTTAAGACAATAAGGAATCAAGTTAAACAATAATTTTAAAATAAAATTTTAATACAGATTTAACGTCTCAAGTAAAGAAAAGTAAGAGGAAAATTGCATTTCATAGACAAAGAAGTTTCCATGAAATTATAAAAAAACTTGGGTTTCAAAATATAAGACTAACAGCAAGAGAAATAATTCTTTTCTACATGAGACTATTGAAGACTAATGTTCAATTCAGTAGTCAAGGTTGGAATTCAGAGGTATAGTAAGTTTTCCTTCTTCAAATAGAGTCAGATAAAACATGAAAGTTTTTGTATTTAAACACCATATACAAACACATGCAACGCACATAGTACTACATGCATATGTACACACACACACACACACATAAATACATGCTGTATTCACACATAAACGCAAACGCAACAACACACATAACACGTACACATGATCCTGCCGAGAAGACACATAAACTTCAGACATACAACCCACATACACACACAGATCATGCACGCATGCATACAATTGCCACATATGCACACCCGAACGCATATACACATGACCAATTCTCACACGCCTACACGCCTACACGCATACACTTAAGCACATATATTATAACGAAATGGATATATAATCCAACAGAATGATTATAAATGCGTTATTTTTTTTTAAAATAAGAAACCCTTTTTGAAGCGACATCTTGTTTTTACTCGGTGAGTATACCAATCGGCCCAGACAATAAATAGAATGAATAATTAAAGAAATGGACTCTGCAAAAATTGAACCTGCGTCCACCAGGTGTCTGTCTTAACGCAATGCCCCTCTTATCATCTGAGTAAAACAGCCAGTCTGCTTATGCGCGTGTGAGTACACATACTCGGACGTATATCTCACTGGACCTTTCAAATGTTGGACGTTTTTGCTTTTAGACGTTTTGACTAGTACCCGTAATAACGCTAGGGTCTTTTACAAGATTTCCTCCATAATGGCCCATTACATCAATATCAATATCACACACGTGCACACAATGTAGCGATATTAACTCCTCGAAGTAACCATCCATCCAACTATCTATCAATAGTGACGGCGCTAAGCCGGAGCAAATTTCAATCTCAACTCATAATAATATGAGTCAAGATTAAATTTTACTCTGGCCTACTTATATAAAAAACTTTGCCCGGCCTCATTGTCTAGTCGAATCTTGTCCGGGCTGGCACAAAATGCTGGCTCCGCCTCTGCTCATCAATGTACTACAAGTTCATTCAACAAGCAACCAAGAACTCATTTGAACTTAAATAGGGATGTGCTAAATATTAACTGCAAGCAATTATCACTCATCAACAAAAACTCAGCTATTATATATTTATATTTATACTGCACATCGATGCGCAAATAAAATACATCCAATTGGTATTGTTAAACTTTAAATCGTGTCTTATCTTTTTAACTTGTTAACCTGCTGCTTCATAGGTCATGTTAACGTTTTCATTTCCATTAAACAGTCGTCTGTCAACAGATTATCGACGCCAATCATATGAGGTAAAGGAAAAACAGCTTAGGATATATATATACCTCTCCTCAGACATTTCAGTCATACTATTAGATGCGTCATTTCCAATGAGCCTAACCCGAATTCATTATTTCTTACAAAACAAATTTTAGTGGGATTAGCTATCTTCTAAATCTAGAGTCTGATGTCAAGTCGTTAAATTCCTCCACATTGTGAATCGGTGGCGAACAGGGCCATGCACAGCCGACAGTAAGCGTGGGTCGGGTGGAGAGAGTGCCTTAATTGCTCATGGTAGGACGTGAGGTCGCTCTGTTCAAATGTAGTGATCACAGAACTGCCAAATATCTCGAAAACTAGTATAGATAAAAAGATGCAGTTTTTACGATTCAATAAGACGTATTTGAAAAATTCATATAGATTTGGTAAACGACACGACTGAGTCAAACCCGGCCCGGTCCCCGAGTCATGCTCTTTGGAGCTAAATAGCTCGAACTCTGACCGACAGCCTATTCTTTCTTCCAGACTTATTACATAATGTCCACAGTATGTCGTGAATCATAGTGTTTTTTCTGAAGTAAGTAATTTTCGTTTTTTTTTTCTTTTACTTTCATGGATGTAAAATACGACAGCAAAGCGTTGTTGTAGGGAAATCTATATACAGCCATGCAAGCAAGGATCATTTAATTTTTAATGTTTTTCAAGAGTGAATAGAGATTTTCTGAACATGATTTTGCCACATTCATTGCGTAAGCGAGGAAGGGTTGTCAATTGGCTTACTTGGAGCAGATTGGCCGACTTTTGATAGATGTTGGCTACATTTCTTCAATCATTAAAATCATTCTCTGACAATATTTTAACATGGAAATATATAAGAGAAGAAAATGTTGGCAGAATGGGCAATTTTTGATGTATTTTAGACAAAACTTGGTTGAAATCACCATAAGCATTTTTCTCAGTCCCATTTTGTTGACTTTGTTTTCCTACCGTAAAAAGAACAACCCCTCACCTAATTTAGGGAGTAAATACTTCACTGTTTTGCTTATCCCGTCACATTAAACCATACACTAAAATCACAGTATTTTCCTAGCGTGATTTGAAATTATTACCGGGTGAGTCACTTATGGAGCTAAAACATGGAACTTAACCAAGAGACAGACCCGTAAGCTGAGAACCATGCAACGTGCACATGAAAGAATAATGCTGGGCCTCACATGGAGAGACCACAAAACAGCACAGCACATCCGGGAAAAGACGAGAGTTAGAGACATCATAGAATCCATAAAAAATCTCAAATGGCGGTGGGCTGGCCATGTTGCAAGAATGGCTGACAATCAATGGACATCACGACTCACAACATGGATTCCCCGAGACCACATGCGCAACCGAGGCCGGCAAAATGTTAGATGGAGAGACGAGCTAGACAAGTTCAGGAAGTACTGGCTCCGTGACACCCATGATAGAGAAGTGTGGCAAATCCTGGGGAAGGTCTATGTCCAACGACGGACGCTAAAAGACTGATGATGATGATGATGACTTGACGGCACTTTTACGCATTGAGCCAAACTGACAAGACCTTTTGTGAAATTATTCATTCTATGCTCAATGGGAAAGTAACACTTCATCTTCAGACTGAACAGAAATAGGCCTGCAGTCTTTATATTTATATGGTAGTAATTATATTTCAAATATATCTATCTGCAAAAGAAAAAAAGGAAAATCCATATGATCCTATAAAAACTTTTAAATTTGGATTTTTGCTAATGATAACGGAAAGGACGACAGAATACCCTAAGACTGTAAATTTTACGCAACAGATATTTGCCAAGAATGGCGTAATGAAACTGTTTTGTTAGTTGTATATAGAGAAGGATTGGGGAGAGTGTGGGTGAGAGATAGTAATGGTAATTAGAGAGGGGGCTGCAGTCAAGGCATGGAAGATTGTCATATAATGTTTTTTTAAAACATTCATCCAACAGATCACTGATAACACCAAGCTGTTTTGAAGATATAATTGGAGATATATCAAGTATCGATATGAAATCCGGAATATTCTTTCATCTTCTATGGCAGGGGTTGGCAAACCTTTTTGGAGGCGGGTCGGCTTAGAAATATTATATCTTGCTGGCCAAGGCCAATAAAATAAATGAATGATGATCATACAAGGCTATGTTTTAAAAAATATTCTTTAATGTGCCGTGTGCGTATAGTTGTGATGCAGGGGAGGTAACTATTAAATATTTCTGGATCCATCCCAAAATGTAAACAGTTTTTCCTTAGCGCACACAATAAACAATGTTTCCCTGAAAATCATTGACAACTTTTAGAGATAGTCTGCTGTGTACATACAATTACAATATTGGGGAGATAAATATAGAATAAATCCTAGATCTGTGCCAACAATGTAAACAGTTCTTCCTTAGGACATTGCCCTTCCTTCATCAAATTTCACTGAAAGTCATTGACAACTTTTGAAGATGTTGCGCTTTGTACATATAGCTATGATACTTTGGTGACTGGAAAATTCTTTTATATGTCCAAAAATGAAAAACTTTTCCTCCATCCACAATATTTCACTGAAAATCATTGAGAATTGTTGGAGATATTGTGTTGTGTACCTGTAGCTACGATTCAAAGGAGATGACTGTGAAGAAATCCTGGATTTACCCTGGATTTTAAGCACTTTTACGTTGTTCCATTGTCTACCCTTATAATTCATTGAGAACTTCCGGAGGTATTGTGCTCTATATATGTATCTCCGATACTGGGGAGGTAACAGTGAAAAATTCCTGGATCTAATCCCAAATTTGAGAATTTTCTCCGTTGCCTATCGTCCACCCACTACAAAATTTCCCTGAAATTCATTCATTCATTGAGAACGTTCGGAAATATTGTGCTGTGTGCATATAGTTATTATGCAGCGAGGTGATTGTAAAAAACATTTCTGGATACGCCCCAAAATGTATCCACTTCTCAGCCCACACTTTCACAAAATTAATTGAGAACGTTTGGGGATATTGAGCTATGTACACAGCGCTACGATGCAGGGAAGACGACTGATCCACCCCTAATTATAAACACTTCTTCCTTGTTACATTGCCCACGCTTCCACAGAATTTCACTAGAGTTCATTGAGAACTTCTAGAGATCTTGTATTGTGTACAAATCGCTACAATGCAGATGGGTGACCTCAGAAATTTCTGGAATCTACCCCAAGACGTAAACACCTCATCGTTAGTCCAGTCCCACCCTTCTATGAAATTTCAATTTTGAGATATGGTATGAACCGGAAGTTAGAGTCCAATATATTGTATCAGTGATTAAACCCTTCGACTAGAACATAATGTAACGGTTGAACACCACCCAGATTTAGTTTATTCTCCAATTTATAGCCCTCCGAAGATGCAGGGCTAAAAACATAAGTCGAGGCTGGAGCGAATGCCATTGTTCAATCGTTGCACGACGGACGCCCATGCTTAATGTTTAGATACTGTTTTGATAATGCTTTAGTCCGATATATCAGTAAAATACAATGTTTAATTATATACAAAAGAAATGCCAGTGAGAAGATACGTAAAGTATTGAAAGTGATATAGTTGGTGCATAAAAGCATACTCCAAGTTGAGATGCATATTAGAATATTTGAATGAGCACATGAAGAAATTCGCCTCAGAGTAAGTATATGCATAGATGGGGAAAAAAAATGCACACTGAGATCGAATTCGTGTGTGACTTTATATGGGACATGCGAACGTTTTATCGTCTGAGATGCTCAAATAGATGTAAACCAAAATGAATTTGATTCTGTTTCTTTTTAATTGTATTTTGTTAGATGTAAGGGTTTTTTGGAAGGTAGCTATCATAACTCTGAGAAGAAAAATATCTACATTTTCCTAAATACACAGTATGTTTCATATTTCAATTTGGAAATTATATAAAATTGTAATTTTGATCAAATCGGACACGGTAAAAAATTGTGTACAAGCTATTTCCAGTTGTTAGAGTTAGACTGTTACAAATATTCTTCTAGCCAGACAAATTGTTGGTATCTGGAAATTTGGTGATAAATAGAAATTGCAGAAAAAAGTTAATCGACAATATATAAAAAAATTATTTCACAAAAAATGCAAAAATGACACGACATTCATTGACACTGAAAAAGTGTTAGAAAAAGGCTGTCAGTGGCGAAAAACAATGTGTGTTTTTATGACAGTTCCTAGATGTGTATGACGGTAGAAGTAGCAAATAGAATGCTGAACGAAACAATACTGCAGGTTACAGATAGTTGAGTAAAATATTGTTAATGCTTGAGAAGTGTGGAATTTTCGTTGCAATGTTTGTTTCAACGTATAAATTTGGAAGCTCTGCTCAAGGGAATGAGTAAATCGGTTTATTTTACGTTCTCCGTTTTAGTCAAGAAATTAATCGATTATTGATTTTTTGAATAGAAGTTCTGTCTCCGTTAGAAGCAAAAATTGACCGAGGTGTGTCTGGGTGTTGGAGACTGTCTTTTTCTGTTTCTTTTTCTTTTTTTTTTTTCTCGTCGTAAAGAAGTTGAAACAGTTGCATTTGATGTGTTATTTTAGTCTTTTAGAACAGAATGAAATAACTGTAATAAATAATTACAATCATAACCGTATAGATTTTCATTTAATGAGATCCATTAATTCATGCAAGCAATATTTGACAATTTGACTCTAAATCAATGATTAGAAACCGAAAAAATGGTCAACATGGGTTTCTTCAGTTTTCAAGTCGCTCTGTCTGGCCATCTTATGTATGCATCACACGTACAGGCTGCACCAATGGAGCTAGAGGGCTGAACACTTGAAGTATACTCCTTATATTTCAATTTTGCGTATCTGTTCATCACAATTCCTCCACTCACACACCCTTACCCCTTCATTGTTAGCAAACTCCCTTTCGTATTTTTTGTCCATCTTTCGTCTTTCTCGACATTAACAATAGGTACTCTTTTCTTTTTGAAAATTTCTACAAACTTTATTACAAAAATATAATGATAATAATAATTACTACTACTACTACTACTACTACTACTATCATTATTATTATCATTTGCTCTAAGCTTATTTGGAATGGTATAGGGAAAGAGAGAGAAAATGAAAGAGAGAGAGAGAGAGAGAGTAAGCATACCATTCAACTTTTTATCTTTTAAATATTACATCCTTTTTTTCCAACACCCGTCCTTGTTTGGAATAAACTCCAATCAGCTGCGTGTCGAGCTCTGTGACCACTGTCCAGAGAATTGGGTTGGGTAGGTGAATGAGAGAGAGATAAAATTCACAGTGGTGGGACTAAGAAAATTTATTTTTAGTCAGATTGTTTTATAATGTAAAATTCATATATATATATATATATATATATATATATATATATATATATATATATATATATATATATGTATATATATATATATATATATATATATATATATATATATATATATATATATATATATATATTAACATGGAAGGCAAAATATTGATATTTCTTGAAAAATTTATATGGACAGTTTTGTATGAAATTACTTACAGTAAAGACCATGTGTCTTCAGCGAGACTTGTTAATCAAGAATGATTCGACTCACCGAACTGTCTTACCAGAAAATATCAAGGAAGCCGACCAATGACAATTTAAAAGAGGACCATCCGAAGTGATAAAGCCTTAACATTATCAGTTTTATACAAGACAATGTTTTTATGTTTTTTCTTTAATAACGTTATCCCCCCCCTGCTATATAATCATGTTCTCAATTAATGAAAAGAAAAACGTTATAGAGTTCATTTTTATAAGTCAATAATTCAATGTAATCTTCGAAAGGTATGGAAAATTCAACATACCTGGAATTTGTCAAAATATAATGAATACCATTTTTAGATTTTTCAGATTATGTTAGACAATTACGATTATAACGGCAACTAAAATGTAAAGAGTTAAAGTCAAAGAGTACCAATTAAAAAGGTAAAATTTCATTGGAAATACCGGAATGGGACGAGTTATCCATTTGTTCTCCCACGCTTGGCTAGTTTCTTTTTTGACCCAAACACACGAATATTTTCAGATTATAAAAGAATTGAAGGTTTTCATAAAGATTTACGAAATCGGAAACGAGCAAACTTGCAACACCTAATATTCAAACATTCACTTTGAATTCCAAACTATCGACACTCATTTTGAAAGCATCAATGTCAGTTTCAAGATAAGTTCTAAAAATGTTCACAAGAAGTTGAGCATTGCTATTGGAATAGGAAAAAATGATTTACCCCCAGCCCCGAAGACGTTTCAAAGAAACAGGAGAATTTCAAAAGAAACCATGAAATAAAATTTTGAAAAACAATGTTTACTGATGTATAAAATATAGGCAACCACGCCGATTGAAAATAATACGTATAAAGAAGAGAAAAACATAAGTGCTACATGAAATCGTATCTATCGATTATAGATGAGGTTCTTTATTTTAAACATCATGAGAAAAAATCGTTGATAACCATATTCTGACTGAATCTCAGTCTGACAGGATGAAATGGGTCCTGACCCTAAACCCCTAAAACAAAAGAGAACGATTTGCAGCCGATGATATAATTGAAAATACGATTCGACGTTCATAAAAAAAAAGAGGCAAAGATTCGAACCAAAAAAAATAGAAAACCACTTCATAGTAAAGTTGTTCCTTCTTTCAATTGAAGAATTCACCCACTCCGGTATCATAACATTTTTTAACAAGACCGGGTCATTAGGTCACGGCCTCTTTTAGAGAAATGTAATTTTGCCTGTTCCCTCAGTATTGGGTGGAATTTTTATGGTAGAACCCCGCCCTAAAATTAATGATGTCGAATATTTCTATGTAAAAAAAAACTCGTGAGAACTCCTTCTAGTCTAAAGTACTTTTAATTTGCCATCAACACGGGAATATTCAGAAGACTCATTCTACTGATTCTACTGATTGTACGATCTTCCTTTTGTGCTTGTTTTAATTTTCCTTCGAGTAAATAATATTACCCTGAAGTAATCAAAAAGTTTGATTAAAATCACTTTGTCCCACTAAGGATCATGGGAAGACAAATGGTCTGTGAAGACTTAAATTTCAACATTAAATAAAACTATAGAGAAGGGCGTTATCCTTTGCCAAATGGAAGTTTCTTAAATTTGTGGCACACAGAACAATGATGGAATCGCAGAATCGTTAATAAGTTAATGTAATAAAAAAAAAACGAACAATGATATCTATTAACTTGGTATGGGATAGTTGCCCACTAGCAGGTTTGAACCTGAACTAATTGTGTTTGTGTCTGAATATTTTAAGAATCATTCTTTTTATTCCACTTGCCACTATTGATACTGATCTACGTCATTGATTAATAAGGAATTGTATCGAACGTAGTGACGCAGCTGATGGTGATCCCGAAAGAGAATTTTGCAGACTATTTTCAAGAGTAGAGAGATGTGGGGATAATTGTGTGAGGTTCCAAGCAAATACTTCTACAGGACTAAGGCTCCATTGCCTTAGGCTATTTTAATAATTAATTAACAATATTACAACTATGATTATAATTGGTTACTTTTGCCGTAGCTGATGCTCTGTTCACGCTTAGTTGTGTCAGGAGTATGTAAAGGATGTTCGTGAGTTTGGGATGAGGGTGCGAGGGACACATTCTAAAGCGTAACGGGCGTACATAGGGACAAGCAGAATAATACATTGGATATTTGCTTATCAATAATTTCAAGACGTAAAAGCCAAGTTTAGAGAAAAGAATTTCGTTAGATTATATGGAAATATAACCAAGATCAATATATGTGGTAAAAAAAAAAGATTGTCGGCACCTTTTTCTCTTTATTCTGAAAAAAGGAAGCTAGAATGGAGTTGAGATTTGTTTGTTGTTGTGACTTCCTTTGGACTACATTCGTTGCGTTGTCTTACTCTATGGGTCTATCTCTCGGCGAGTCACATTAACATCTCTACTACTATGTTCGTCTTTCAAGTATTTCTTTAGCTGCGAACTCTCAGTCCTTCTGATACAATCATCAATTGATGGTAACTTCATTTTAATCATTCATTTATATTCTAAAACGTTTGATTTATTTTAATGATACTTTCGTGAAATGTACTTTTGTATTAGCAATTTTGAATTATGTTTGTATACTTGGCAATAGATACATCGCTTACTTGAATGTGTGCGTGCAGATATCTTACTATGACCCTTTTCACACGTTAAGGGGATGATAGACCAAGAGAATAGATGATGAGAGGTCGCTTGGAATCCCCGCAGATAGAGAATCTCTCACAGTCACATGATTAAAAAAACATTAGCAGAAAGAAAGTGAAAAGAGGTTAGAAACAAAAAGGGAATGTGTGTAAGGATTCTCATAAAGGAAGTAAGAAAGATAGACAGTAAGTTTAGCGGCGTGGGAAACGAAAAAAAAGTAGGAGTAAATAGAAAAGAAAAACCTAGATTATCATTTATATTCTGGTATCAAGAAGAAGAAGAGGGTATAAGTTAATCTACTAAAAAAGTGATAGTGATAGAAAGAAGATCGTTGCCTATAAGATAGGGGACCAAAGGTCGGTGTAGCAGAATAGTCGAGTGGCTACAGGTCTACGGTAGTAGTAGGGCTGATCAACAAGTCACTCTAGCTCTCCCTCTCTTTCGACAAGCTCTTTCTTCCTCTCTCTTTTCCACAATCTGAATGAGGATTTCGTTTGATCTTCAAGTGAAGACTGCCTCATGCATTTTACATCATGTATTTTATTCAATTTCGAATCCAAAAAAAGTTTTCTTGCGCCTTCCGTCCCTCCATTATCCAATGCAACCACGATGTTCATACATAAAATGAAACGCAATTCGCCACACTTCAACCTTCTTTGCTCAATCTCCAAAACGAATACAAACCTATTGAGATTCAACAATAACGTTCATTTTCCTTTTAAAACTCTGTCAGTATAAATCATAATTTTCATTCTTCAAGAACTTTGTATAACAATATCAAAATGTTGTGTATCTTCTGTAGTTGAACAGATTGAAAGAATGCCGTTCCAGTATCTATTAACCAGAGGCTTCCCTTTATAATTTTCCTTCAGTATCTACATTATGAAGATCTGATTTCTGTTTGCGGGTTTGTTACTGTAACACAGCAGAAAGAGCCCATCGTAGCGAGATTTTTGTTAGCACAATTCCGTAAAAATGCTCTAACTTGAAGAATAGAGCAATTTCCAGTCCTTTTCATTGCTATAATTATCATTTTCATAATTACCGTTTTTCTAGCTTTCTTTACCCGTCTTTACAAATACGCAAGCTGTACTGTTTTGGGTGAATGTATAGCACTAAACCCAGACCAACCCCAGGAAAAAACGTGTCTGCAAGGAAGCAACAAGATAATTATAGGGTTGGGTCCGTGTTCGTGCTCACCCCGATAATAATGATCTGTTTTTATATATTTATGTTATTTTTTGCTTGTTAGAAAAGCTAAAAAGAAACTTGTATAAGCATTGATAGCGGGGAAAAAATGAAAAGATTACTAATTGCTGCATCATTTCGTGAAGCTTGTAGAATAATAATGAATTTTCTTTAAAAAAATGTTCTGCACATTTTTATACAGGGATACTCTTTTTATAAAACAAATGTATATACACTATATATATCACATCTATATACATGTACACATGTGACACGTGTATTATATGACATGTGTATATACATGTACATAAATGACATTTGCGTGCATTTGCGTGTTGACAGGTAAATAAGCCTCCATATGGCAATATAGTGGAACATAAACAATTTATGACATTCTCTTTGGCCTTTTGAATGATGGGCACCGCTTTCAACAAATTCAGATTAAATCTAATATGTTTTTTACTTGTTCAATCATCGTTGTTATTATAGATAGAGTAGATATAGTTGTGCCCATTATAAAGAGTTCTAGAAACAGCTTCAATGTTCCTAACATCAGTCTTGTGAAGACTGCAAAGGTGCTGGAAAAAGCCCGAGGATACCATAGAGATATAATATCACTTGACCTCCAAAATGATATTGCTTGTATTTGTGATACTCTCAGCAGAGACGGACAGAGACAGGTAGAAAAAAAGTAATGATGAAAATGATAATTACAGCGATGAAAGACAAGAAGAACAGCAATTTAATGTCGCTCTTTTATCCTTTTCATTAGAAAATCATAGACATCATGATTGACCAAGAAATTTACGCAGACGATAAAGTAACAGAAAGACAGATACACACACACACACACACACACTCATATATATATATATATATATATATATAGAGAGAGAGAGAGAGAGAGAGAGAGAGAGAGAGAGAGAGAGACTCGAAGAGAAAGAAAAAAAAGAAATGTAGTTGTGAAAGAGAGGGCTACGTTTTCTTGCTGACTTTCACTTCCCTATTTCCCTGTCGTATATATTATTTAGTCAGTCTTCGATTTGTTTTCTAAGAAGACATAAAAAGAAAGTTTGAATTATTCATGTGGCACCAATTGCCTTCACTTAAGAATGCCGTTGCCGGAAAAAACAGCCTTCCACCACAAAAGCAAGACATAGCAACCGTCGCAGCGGATGTCTTCTAGTAACCGGAAATAATAGAGGATTGGCTCAGATGTCGGCTAGCAATATTATAATTCTAATATTTGAACGACTTCGACACATCTTTCGAGAATGAGCCTCGATTCCATGAATTATTGTTTCAATCATGGGAGAAGCTACTGACTTGCTTATTCATAGAATAAGAATCTTCTTGAAAGTGATCCAGAATAAAATCAATATTTCTATCAGTATTACGTAGTCATTTCTAACATGGACTTTGACTCTGAATTATATCTTAGAGAATATTTCTATTCTTACACCTTATGCAAGTATAAAGTGACTGTTTTCAGTTCCATATCAAGGAATGTCTCTTTTTCAAAAATTAAAATATTTGAAAGATTACTTTTGAATTTCTGTGAATTTTATTCTATTTGCTTTATCTCAGAATTATTGGAAAAGAATAATTTAATCAGCGTGCTGAGTTGAACATCAGGTGTCCATGCTAACGAGTGTTTAACCACTAATTCAAGCACGTGTTGTAATATCATAATTTTAAGTGGGGTTGTTTCACTTCCCACTGTACTGCTGCATCATAATAACTGTAAATCTTCTGATCTCAGGAGAGAGGATGGAAAATGGGGTCTTACTTCTAACTACGGTTTCAAGTAGAAATAGATATTAATAAGCGGACCTTCGGTCAACTCAACGTCATGCAAATATTGGAAGGAAGTTTATGTTACGCCAATCTTTCAGGAGAAAGAGTCCTGGAAATCCGTACTTTTACTTAGACTCTATCATGAAATATTGACGCTGGTGAGAAATACGCAACTACCTCAGCCACCAATCAAGGCCCAATTTCAAGTGAAAATAATCAGCAAACTATTGGAACTGTATTTGAAAATTATTTCGATGCTGCAATTTCATTCACAGTATGCTTGAGTCATTTTCTTTCCCTTTTTTCACGTTTTCAAATTGAGAGCAAAACCACGCGTCGGTTCCACTTACAGCAGCTTCAGTTTCATTAATTTTATGAATTTCGAAAAAGGCCGAATTCAAGAATGAATTTTGAGATCAAAATTCAACCGATTGTCAATTCTAACTTATAATCAATTTTATCAAAAAGTAACGAATAAATGTATATGAAATTCAAATAGATTGTAAGGTGTCTCAAGTTCTCTCTTGTGCGTGTATGCCTTGCGGGTATGTGTGGAGGGAGTTGTTGGTGACCATGTGCTTAGAAGATGGAGTTGATAAGCCGAGTTCAAATTTTGTCTGAAAAAAAATTTGCGTTCACTTTGCACTAATTCCTCTGGGAAAGGTGAGAGAATTTTTCCGCGAAAAACTTTTATACTGACGAAAGTCTCGCTTATAACCAAGCAAGTCGGGGTGAATTCGCATGTGCCTGAAGTTTCACCGGGGTAACAAATCAAGACTAATAAAAAGAGCCGCCTCAATATCGACATCTAGACCAAAACCAGTGACGAACCAATTAATTCTCCTCACAAGTGTTTAGTTGAATAGCAATACACCTGTACGTTTGGTCACACGTTCGACGATCCAAAGATCAAGTGTAGGTTGCAAAAAAACATTTCCGTCTTTTCGACCAAAATGCCAGTGAACAAGAGTTCAGGATTTGCACGTAAGCACATGTGAACAGAGACGAAAATGTCCATTTAACAAATACATTCCACATTTTGCATGATACAAAATTCAAAGGATTTGGTCTGTCAAAGTCGATTTGACACGAAAATTCTGTTCAGGATGAGTTCTTAAGCAGGAATGATATTTTTGAGTTCTTTGTTGTCAATCTTTCCTTTCGAACCCAGAGAAGTCATTTTCCAACGACTTCTCACTTACACGTAACTTCGTGAACTTGGAGATATTTCGTTTTCTACATTCTTTCTCCAGTTTTCGATGACTAGGAGCAGGTCATTTGCCCATGCGCACTCTCTACAAACATTAATCATAAGCTTGGAGATTCCAAAACTTATCCTCTCAAATTTACGTCAAGAACTGAAGAAAGACTTTTCGCGTCTTATCTCTAGCACATGTATTCATGAACTTAAAATCTCACCGAGTTAGATGCAAAATAACCTCTGATAAGATAAAATCAAAACCTTAAGTTTTTCATTTATCCCATTAAATGAGGTGGGGTGACATGATTGACAATATGGCGTCTTATTATAAGATCATAGTCATTCAAAGTTTTTCAAATAAAAAAGCGATAGTTACCATTTTATATTTGTGATATATTGATTCATATTTGAGAGGCCAATAATTTTGAAGATGAAACACAAAGTTAAACGAACCTAAACAAATATTTCTTCTAAATACATGGATTCATCTCTTTTCTCCCAGCTAGGGGTATAATAGCCAATCCAGGAAAGTCTAACTTCTTGCCCAGCGCCGTGAGAAGCTAGAAATGGAGAGAGTAGGGAATCTGTATCCGACAGGGTCTGATGAAGTATTTGCGAGCTGGACATAAGAAATACCCACGGGAATTCATCCCTCGACACCGTCGACAGTACAAGCGAATAATTGACTGACTGCGTGTATGGTGCGTATGTGTGATCCGTAGAAAAATCAAAAGTATGGCACTTGGGCAGACCACTGGCATAAATAATAATGAAGATTTGCCAACGACTGGCAATGTGTTATTCATCTTTATTAGAGTACTTCTTGAGAAAAACAGAGCAACATACGAATGAATCACATTTCCAAAACATTCACTAACAAGAAAAATACTTTAGCCCCTCGTGTATGCAAGGATGTTAAATTGTTGAAAAGTAAAATAATCTTTACTGCTGGATCATTTTTTTTTTCATCAAATATTTGCGGATAGATCAGAACCATTACTGCTCCAGCGATTTGCACTGGGTATATTACACGAGTAGCCAATTTATCTTCAATAAATAAGTTAAAAGTAAGTAGAGCCCTCACACTGGTTCCGTCTTCAGTCGTCTCTGATTGGGCTCCATAAATTACATTACAACTAGATCTGCATGTTAGCAATATGTGAATGGGAGGCAAGAAGCACCTGTGCTATTCTATTCATAGATGGGAGAGAGATGGATTCGTGCCTCTCTCAAGGGTATTAGTACGAAGGTAACGCCAGCTGTCTCATCGGAGCTTGAATTTGACTCACCGAGTCTATACTCTGGGCCACTCTCAGAGACGTTTTCAGATATTGTTATCGAGAAAATTCAACTCTTAAAAATTTTGTTGAAGTGTATAATAATTTGATAACATGACCGGAAATATAAATATAGCCTGCATAGCAGATTTGCTCCAAACATGTTATAAAAAAGAGGAAATATTTTTTCTGAATATTGTAATCGTTCATGATGGTTTATGCCAGCCAACTATGATCCTGCTGATTTGATCAACTGTCAGCATTCCACTTTTTGTCTATTCTGAACAATTCAATCAAAGCAGTCTCTACCATGAATCATGAAATCATCAGCAGAGGGGCTGTCACGTGGTAGAGGCAGTTGCGTTTTTCCTGCGCCAGTATTCAAGCCCAGGTAAGAACAAGCAATTCGAATGTTGATTTCGAAGACATCCAGGTCCTTCATTTTCAACAACAGTAGCCACCTTTTAATGTCCGTTGTTAGACCTAGACCTTCCCCAAGATTAGCCAGACCTCTTGATCGTGAACGTTGCCGAGCCAGTACTTCCTGAACTTGTCACGCCATCTTATTTTTGCCCATCAAAATTTCACATATGATCTCTTGGGATCCACATTATCGTCGTGATGTTCAAAGGTTGTCTGACAACTCATATGAGTTTCAGTCCCACAAAAACATACCAAACGTATCACATAACTGATTGAGTTTCTTCGTGATGTTTGATCAAAATATCCTAAATATTATTCAACATCTCTGATTGAGATGTTTTTGGCAAAATCAAAATTGTTTTAACATGTTTTAGTTGATAGCAGTCTTTCAGTCGTAGGTGCAAAATTTCTGCGAATCTTCTATTTGAAAAAATAGGTTTTCGATTCACTTGATGCGCCAACTTCAACCAACTACTAAAAGTACACGTGTTTGTGTTTTTTGCACAAACTGAAACTCAAGTTAAATTGATAAGAATTATGATAACAGATACAGCTGACCAGAATAAAGTCCATTCTTATCAAATATGTATTTCATGTTGTTTCCCTTTTTTTCTCTTAAATCTAGTTGATAAAAGATATTCCCCAAATTGCAATTCATACTCAATTGCTCGACTAATGATTGTTCTAAGGAATATAGTAGTATAATAGCAATGGTTCATGAGATACGAGATGTGAATACTCCAAGTAAGTTAGTTCAACGCAAATTGGCACAACAGGTAAGTAAAAGAGTTACGACAATTCAAGACAATTTAGGCGCTAAAATCTTTACAGCTGGATGAAACTCATAAAAAATTCTGAAGAACGATTCCTTTACGTTATTTTACTACATACAATACATACAAGATATGAGTAAACATTTAAAGTGTGATATAGTAACTACCTTTACCAATAGATTTAACAATTAAACATTCAAAAACGTATTAAAAATTGTCAGCCACTCAAGGAATTGACAGGACTGAACACATTGTATGCTATAATTCAGCAACTGTCCATCTATCCATCTGTGATCGCAAAACTCAATACTAGCCAGAGCTATGGCCGCTATGGTTATTAATGGTATCACATGGCAGGTTCTTAGCGAGTCAGATTCCGAAAGTTCCACTCCAGAAAAGATTTTGGCTGGGATTCAGTTTGACACGGAATTTTATGCTATATTCGCAACTTATTTTGTCTCCAGAAGCATTCATGCTTACATTATAATTCACTATATTTGTTTTATCAAATGTCATCAGAAGAGCTGGTGGGAGCAGGCTAGCAGTGAAGAGATGAACTCGAGTTTAAATCTGACTGAGACTGGTACTAAGATAGTAAAAACATGGATACTTCTCCTATACCCCAGTTATGGAATAATAGCGTATGGTGAAGTGAGTGACATCGTTTCTGGTATTTATATCCCCGAAATCTATTCTACAAATCGCAACTTCACTTCACTTAACACGACCTGATTTCCATCAAAACATTTTACAAATATTTTTGACAACTGTTCGCTCTGTATGAATTCATGCTGAGTGTTTAAAAAGTGAAAGGAAACTTTTTCCCCACAATTAGGGACCGAAAATAAAAGGAAAATTCTCCCCTTCAAGGACTCAAAAATGAAAGGACCCTGTAAGGTGTGAAAAAAGCAGATCTCCCCACCACTTTAGGGGTTCAGAAGTTAGGGGAGACATTTTTCTCCCTTAGAAGTAGACATTGAGGGGAAAATTTTCTCCTTTAAGGCAAAAGAATACCTTTTTTTACAAGTCTGAAAGCTTCAATCCTTATAATTCTTTGAATATTTAACGCAGCGTGGGCAGAAACTTCAGCTAATTACTATGATTCACCAAATGTCGACTCTGATGGTAAAATCACCAATCTTTCTGTGAATATCAATGCTTTCCCGGAGCAGGATTTTTCGCAAGTTAGTCTTCGAACCCCCCCCCCATAAATTTTTGCTGGAGGGTTGATTTTACCATATTTTTTTTGTTTTTTGTTTTCTGCAAAATTAGTCCATTATTTTAAGCTCAGCAGATTTCACCCGAGCCTAAAAATATAAGTCACTAAATCTCTGTCCGTCCGTTGCAAAATAGAACAACCAGAGGTATGGCCATCGTATTATTCGTGGTTATTGATTGGGCTCCAGTGGAGGGTTTCATCATATTGGATATTGGACATCTCCCTTTCAAATAAGTTCGGAGGGAGGGTCAATTCTGTGTTCATTCACGCTAAATAACAATGCAGTAAAGTGTAATAATGTTTATATTCTTTCAAGTCGTGAAGTGCGCACAAACAATAGGGTAAACAATAGCATATTCGAAATCAACAGGTCCTAATTTACCTACAAAACACATATCAGGTCGAATTTTGAAAAAATAAAGTCGTCAATTTTCATAGGTTTCCCATTCGCGCTCAACCAAACTCAACCTTCTAGTGTTTTTTTTTTTCTTTCTTTTATCTTAGATTCCACCCCCACATTGGGAACCATACCAATATCAACCAAGGAAGCTTTTTGCACTATTCATTTGAACCAAAAATTGTTAAGAGCAGTGGCGTTCCCAGGGTTGGTGTCATCCAAGGCGGTAATACAGGGTTGCCAACTCAGAAGATTTTTTCTCGTTAAATAGACTAAAAAAAGGTGTCAAAACGCTAAAAAGTACTGCTAGCCTTTTTACAGCCATCTTGATATCAGAAAATGGCTTGAAAACAGCAAAAAAGAATTGGCTAAAATCGCAGCAAAAAGGGTGCTTAATGTTGAATTTTCGCGCTCCCAAAACAAGAGACACGCTAGATTTAGCACGAAAAGCGCTTAATTAGCTACTCATGATTTTGTACTACAGGTATAAGTACCTCAAAAGATACATTAAATTTCCTTTTTGTATATATCTGAGGGGAATTTTTTTCATGTATGCTTCTACGTAAGGGTGTTTAAATGTTATAAGACAATAAATATATCATACTTAGGTCTTAGGTGACACGCGATGGAATTTGAAGATACAAAATTAGATTCCGTACTACTATCCTAGTTCTGAGAGTACAATTTGTATTTCAATTTATATTTCAAACATTATTTTCACAGATATATTAGAAAACTATAAAACGATTCCCCATCACTGGGTTGAGATTTGCTGAAAACCTTCGTGACTTCTGTACATTTGTCAGTTTTGAGAATAGACTGAAAATACAAGAAATACTCTTTTTTTTTCCAAAAAATTAAATTTTGTGGTAAGTAACTTTCAAAACTACCTTTTTTTATTTTTTGCTCTAATAATCGGCTTCTACGTGATTGGATTGAAAGCACCAAAAACTCCTTTTTTTAGGGTAAGTAACTTGGGGTTTTTAAAACGACCTTCGATAGAAAATAGAATTTTTTTTCTGGTGGTAAGTAACTTTTGAAACGTAATAAAAATTTTTTTTTTCTCTCTCTTAAGTGCTCATAAGTTGAGGGAGACTCTTTTCCTCTCTTTTAAAGGATTGAAAGTAAAGATAAATTTATTTTTCCTATAAAAAGGTCAAATGCAAAGGCAAACCTTTCCTCCATCGAAGGGTCAACAGTTTTTCTTGCAAATCTGAAAGCTTTAGTCCTTTTCTTTTTACTTCAAGAATATTCAATGTGGTGTAGACGGGTACTTTCTAAATATGAACAAATTTGTCTGCCATTATCATAAAAAATAATATATGCAAAAACGTTTAAAATATTCTTGCATAGATTATCTAAAAAAAAATAACAATAATAATAATGATAGTAATACGTACAATATAAAAAAGACATTTTGGTAAAATTTAAAAAAATAAAAGCCAAGTTTTATATATTTTGTGGGAACGTTTAGGGCCATGCAGAATTGATTACAATAATAATAATAATAATAATAATAATAATAATAATAATAATGATAATAATAATAATAATAATAATAATAATAATAATAATAATAATACTAATAATAATAATAATAATGATAATAATAATAATAATAATAATAATAATAATACTAATAATAATAATAATAATAATGATAATAATGATAATAATAATAATAATAAGCAGCAGCTTTAGATGCTGTTCAACAAAGTAAAAGAATACAGTGATGACATCGGGATGGAATAGAAAAATGTGCAATTATGGTAATGCACAATGACAGAAGGAATCGAACTCCCGGGCAGCAGGGACATCAGAGCACGAAGTGCACACGACCGATACAAATACCTGGGTGGTCTTGAATGTGACACGATAAAACGGGAAGAAGTGAAGGAGAAAATAAAGAGAGAATACCTTTGAAGGATGAGGAAAATATTAGAGACCAAATTAACCAGCAGAAATCTGATGAAAGGAATGAACACCTGGGCTGTATCGGTAGTGAGATACACAGGACCATTCCTGGGATGGACAAAGAGAGAATTCTAATCAATGGACAGGTGAACAAGGAAACTTATGACGATGCATAAAGCTTTACACCCCAGAGATGATACGGATAGATAGGACGTTAAGAGAAAAGAAGGCAGTAGGGGGCTCATCAGCATAGAAGCAAACAGGGAAAGAAAAATGGGGAAGGAAAAAATTGTACGGAGATTTTAAAAGACAGATACAAGATTTGGACATGGCTACGAAAAGGAAAACTGAAGAGAGAAACGAAATCGCTCATCGTGGCAGTTCAAAACAAAAGCATCAAGACAAACTATATCAAAACAAAAATCGACAGAATATAGACAAACACAAAGTGCCGCCTATGCGGTGAAAGAGATGAGACCGAAAACCACATAACTAATGAATGTAGTCAACTCGCCCAGAAGGAGTATAAATACAGACACGATATAGTAGTAACAGTGATACACTGGGAACTAAGTAAACGAATAGGATTCAACCATACAGAAAAGTGGTATCAGCACAAATCAGAAGCAGCCCTGGAGAATGGAAACCAGAAATTACCCTGGGATTTTGACATCCAGACCGACCACTTTATCCAGGCAAGAAGACCAGACTTGGTAATCGTAGACAAGAAGAGGAACATCTGCCAAATAATAGACGTGGCTGTACTTGCAGACCATAGAGTTAAGAGGAAGGGGAGTGAAAAACTGGAAAAATACCAAGATCGAGCGAGAGAGCCGAAGAAGGTGTGGAACATGAAAGTCAGGGTAGTACCAGTAATAATAGGCGCACTAGGAACTGTCCCATGGACACAGAGAGCGAGACTGGAGGAGCTCGGGATAAAAGGAAGGATTGAGACTGTACAGACCACAGCACTGCTGGGAACTGCACAGATACTCAAGAAAGAGCTAGAAATATAAAGACTGCAACAATAATTGTAAGCAGTGGCCCAACAGAGGAAGGAAGATGAAAGCGGAAATGTGAACCACAACACTGACTTGATAGGCGAGGGAGAGAAGAGATGTTGGCTGAAGACCTGAGGAGACTTATTGTCACTCAGCCTTCATCAATTACCACTGGGCAACCGGTGTGAAACTGTAAACAACGGTATTACTGTGGTCTATGAGAATGAGGAGAGAAGGGCCGGAGACTTGAGGACACTTGCTGTCACTCAACCTCTAGCGGTAACCAACTGGCAACTGGTGTGAGATTGCATAATAATAATAATAATGATAATAATAATAATAATAATAATAATAATTGATTTTATTATACACAACCTATAAAATTAAGTCTTTGGTAATTTTTCACCTTTATTATTCTTTAAAATAGCCTTCAGCATTTAATTTGTTATTCGAGGGTCAGTCAATTAGTTGGTAGCCTAACACATAATTATTTGCTGAATTTTGAAAGCTGAAAGTTTCTCTGTATAATGCTCGATCTACGTACGGACTTATTGTTATGACCATGAAACTCAAGGTTTTATAACAAAATGCACAATTCTGTACAGTAAGTAATGCTGTACTGTATTTAACGTTTAAAAATATTTTATTCTATTGGAACATGTTGAAAGCACTGCATGAAGCATTGTGTTTTCTATACTTGTACCAATATACTAATGAAGTTCGAAATTTTCCAAGATTCAACATATGAACTTATAAGAGTATTTTTCAAGTATCAGGATAAGGAAATCAAAGATAAATAAATTGAACTATAATATATAAAATGATACTATGTTGAAAAGAAGTATTAAACTCGCATGAAAACGAGAGTCAAGTCTCTTTGATTATCTTGTCATTTGAACCGCAAAGTGGAGGGTTAGTTTTGAGCCTTACTCATTCTTGTGTCAGGTTTCCCTTGGGTACGTAGAAGTCTACCCAATGATAAAAAGTACCACTGTCATTAACATAACATCCACATCTGACGTTGACTGTTGCGAATTTTCAAGTAGACAGCTAATTTTCGACGCCGACCGACCATGCAAATTGCGTAGAGTGTCAGCTCAGGTTGTCCATTTATAACGTTTCATGCTTAATAATGTCCACAAAGGGTAAAGATGAAAACAATTAGAACTGAACAACTGGGCACAATTTCCT
>OY735199.1:66477925-66757925 GCA_963457665.1 Thysanoteuthis rhombus | reverse complement strand
TCATAAAAGCTACTCCAAAGATGGCTGTAGTGCTGGATGGGCATATAAAGATTGCGCAGCTGGAGGCGATTGTTACACATACTAAAACTGTGACTCTGAATGAGTGAATTTCCTTTTTGGGGGTTTTAATGGGTTAGCTTTTCAGGGGCTGGTAAACAGTTTCTGGGAGCCAGCTGAATTCTAGAAGGTTTTAAAAAGCCGTGTCGATTTGGGATGTCTACGCGTTTCAGGAAACCTAAGGTTGCAGTTTACATTTACTGGAGTGTGACAAAAATCATTTTTTTATGTTGCAGCTTTGAACAAAAAATATATTAAATAAAATTCTGTTGCATTGCAAATTGTTCTACCCTCCGTGTCTAGCACTGAAATATGGATAGATTGAATAGCATCTGTAACATCTGCGCATTGACTCAAGGTAAGCCTATGTTCTATGCATAAACAAACGAAACTCAATAACTGTTATCTGATAAATGAATATGCAATACTGTGATATTGTTGAGCATAAATAAATCTCTATTGATATTACAAAACAATGCATATTTTCAGAATACTACACTTAATGAGAAGAAAAGCAAAAGTTAATTAGTTAAATTTAATGTATTTTCAACATGTTGCAACTGTCCCCGTGGTTGGGGAGTGTTGCAACATAAGATTGATTTCATTCAAAATATTGTGAACAATCTGTCATCCAAGTTTAATATTTCAAAATTTGTTTGTGTAGAAATAGTCTTTGAGTAACTAAGTGAAATGCAAAACATGTTGCAACCGTCCCCACTCTCTGTTTTTAACCAAATCTATAAATTTTACTTTTGCCATACCTTAGGAAAAATGATAACAAGTTGTCAGTCAAACTAACATTTCGAAGAGGTAATTTCTAATATCTTGTTGTATAACTCCCTTCTTTAAAGATTTTATCTTCTATGCCGCAGTAGAATGAACCCCACTCAAGAGCTGTGCAGAGGGGATTGGGAGTGGGGCCATTTAGCCCGAACCTACAATTTGAGGGGTCTACTTCAGACTCCTTGCTCGTATGTTTTTGTCATGTTTGACCCAATAGAGTGATACATATACACATGAGTTTCAAATTATAAAACAATATTGCCTCCTCTGCCTAAAAATGAATCACCGTCATTGTTTCTACATTCTTGTAACAATTGTCTCATTGTATATCTTACCTCTCTGTGACCCACCTACTAACCTGACTCTCCGGACTGTGTTCAAAGGGGTCGGTACGCAGCTGACTGGAATGGTCAATTTCAGACGAGGACTGCAGTTGAAAAAAGGATGCGATTTTCTCAATAAAAAAATTAAATTATGTACTTACACACACACACACACACACACACACACTCTCTCTCCCTCTCTCTCTCCCTCTCTCTCTCTCTCTCTACCTCTCTCTCTCACTCACTCTCTCTCTCTCCTTATTTCATTCCAAATGAGCTTATTGTGAATAATAATAATAGAAAAGTTTACAAGCATTATATTCTTGGAATAAAGTTTATTGGAATTAAGAAAATGAAAACCCATTGGTAATTCTTAAAAACAAGAACCAGAAAACAAAGATTCTGCCAACAATGAAGGGGTGAAGGTGTGCCTTATATAATCAAAACAGACAATTGACAAAAACGTAAAATTGGCGAAAAGTTTAGTGAATAATGATGTTTTAATATATAAGGAGTAAATGTCCAGACCTCTAACTCCATTGGTGCGTCCTATACGTGTGATACATACATAGCCAACAAAACCAACTTAAAAACAGAAGAAACCTATGTTGGCAGTTTTGGTTGACTGTTTCTAATAATTGATATCAAGTCCAAAGCACCAAATATGAGTTAATGGACCTAATTAAAATCTATATGGTTATGACAATATTAACTGCAGTTATCTTAATCTATTTTGAAAGATTAAAAGAACACGATACTTGCAACATTCCAACTGCTTTTTCTTTCGAAAACAACAACAACAACAAAGATAGTCTCCAACATCCGGATACATCTTGGTCAATTTTTGCTCCAAACAAAACACAGCTCTTTTTTTCAAATCAATAATTTTTTAGTTTTCCTCATGAAAACAAAAATTGCAAAAAACCGATTTACTTATTCTTGCATGAAAAATTTTGACCCTTGCAAAAAACCACTCGCTGAAACAGACATTTCAAGAAAAGAATTTAAAATTTCTCAAGCATCAACAATATTATATCGAATGGTCAATTCTCGTCACTTTGAATTTCGCCACTCAACTTTTCGGAAGCCTGCAACAATGTTTTGATCAGAGTTCTATTTGTAACTTCTACCATCATACACATACTGGAACTGTCATAAACACACTCATGAAGGCTCACATTTCCAACAAATTGCTGACCCATCGTTCGAAGGAGCATCCATGTTATCGTAATATACTTGTAAGAACAATACACCGAATACACTTCATGTACATGTACGTACCTAACCCATACATAAATCACATGAGTTTATTACAAAAAATACTCAATGAGCAGTTTGAAATAAGTGTTCTGCCATGTTTGAATAACCATTGTGATTAATGCCCAAGGATAAAAAATGTGCCAATGTGACAATAGAAAACATCAAATTTTGCCCTAAGGTGCGTTTGCAAGAAAAACGCTGTATAGGTACTGATCTTGCTGGTGAAACAGCATCTCACAATAAATTAGCATTCTTTTCTAGATCTGTTTCTGTTTTGTAAGTATACTTGTATGGGTTGCATGTGACCATTCCAACATACACAGAAATATTGGGTACCTGTCGTAGTTTGATAGTTTGCATCTTTGTCAGCCTTGATGATCATTCAGTAGTGTAATGAGTTTGCTCTTAACTGGTTACCTTAGTATTGTTGCTCGATACTAAACCTAATAAATGACTACATAACTTGTACGTATACTTATAAATCAATGATAATTGATATTCAGCAAAGCTTTTGAAAATGTATGTTCAGGATATGAAGTAAGGTAAAAATGTATTTAGTCGGTCTAAATGTCAGTTTTATAAAGCGTTTCTTTATTTGAATCCGTGGGAATGTTAGGAAAAGAGCTGGATCTCTCTAAAGAGGTACTAATTTTTTTGTATTTAATGAGGCAACATTATCCTGTCTTTTTATCCTCATTTTGCAGTTTTATATTTCAGCAATTTCCAATGGATGATCATCTCTGAGTGACATGATAACACTTTACTTAAACTTTCTTGTATACACTGATCAACAAAAACATTATGACCACAAGTATTGATTTCCCATGTGCTCACAAAACAATAATCACCTGATCAGGATGTTAAGAGCAGGTCGTATAACCGCTGCATATCATGTGGTTGAGGTTCTGTAGAGTAAACTTGGCCCAACAATTTCTTTACGTGGTCAATGGGATTGGGATCAGGTAAGATTGGTGGCCAGGGCAACACCCTGAAGCTTTCTTCATTTCCCCGATTTTTATTAAACGTCTCTTCATTTGAATCCGTAGGAATGATAATGAAAAATATGTGGAAGGTCATCGAGCCCGATGTTTTACTTTCTCCTGGATAACATGGACGTGCAGTGTAACAAGGTGCATTGTCCTATTGAAAGATGTCAATGCCATAGAAGAGTGTTGAAAAAGTGTACATGACCTTCAATGATGTTCAGGTAGGTGGTTTGCAACAAAGTACTTTCCACATGAACGTTGGGACCCAATATTTCCCAGCAGAACGTTGCTTTAACCATCACACTACTTCCACCAGTTTGTTATTTTTTCTAGAGTGCATCCTAATGCCATTATTTATCTGGGATAACAATGTACATCTATCCTACCGACTATTTCATTCAGGAGAAAGTGAAATCTCAGACGAGATGACCTTCCATATATTTTTCTATTTACATCCGACTAAATGACCTTCCATTGATACAAGAACCAATTCCAACGATCACTTGCCTATCATAAACGTTTCCAGCAATGGATATTGGTTGGCATGCATGCTCTTTCTGTCCTTCATTTACGCAGCCCTGTATGCAACAGGGATTGATGTACTGTGTGTTGTGACACATTCCCTCTTTTATTTTGAGTAGAAATATCTGCACTTTGTGCCATAGAAGCCCTAGTCTTCTGGCCATAACAATTTGGATTTAATCAAAGTTTCTAAAATCTTTCTTCTTCCCTATAACTGTAGCTTCCAAGTTTGGAAATCAAGGCCAGTTTACCTGATTATATACCTCTGACCTTGCGCCCATTCTTACCATATGTCGCTGGTCATAATGTTTTGGCTCATCAGTGTATAACCTTAATTTTTCTTGCTTCCTTTCAATCATTTAATCGAAAATCATTTCATACCAAATAAAATATTGATCACCAGTTCCAACAGCTGACATTACCCGATTCAGATGTTTGTCTTAACTGTATAGCAGCGTTTACTGTCGTGAAAAGGGATTAATAGGAAGGATATATAACTAGACAATCCTGTGATCCGTTGAGTCACCATCTGAAAGATAAATAGAACATTCTGATGAGGCCAGAATGACAGAATAGATGTTAAATTTAAAGGTTCGATTGCATCGAGATTCTTATGCATTTATAAATACATTAATGGAGAAATAACCAAGAGAGACACTTAATTGTTATTTCATTTGAGAAATCGTTGTTTTAGGGGTTGAGTGAGTAAGCAGACCTCACACTATTATTTTCAAGTTGCAAACCACTCAGATTTGTTTTGCACAATCTAACTTAGTGGATTCAAATGGCATTTCAGTCCAGTACAACTAGCTACAATGTACCGTTTTGGCTACTTACCAATCGCAAACATTTAAACAGAATCATACTTTTATAATATTAGATAGATAGATAAATAGATAGAAATAAGATAATTGGATGCAGACCCCAAACTAACATTATTAAGTTGCAAATTATCCAGATTTTTTTTATGCATCCTCTGGGCTAGCACTTATTAGGGGTATCTTAATTCAATACATCTGGCTAAAATGCACCGATTTGGCTAATCAGAGGTCACAAAAGGATAAAGCAAATGAGATGCTTTAGTATTCTATACTCTATGGCAGTGTCCGTTCAGAAGGTGAATGTTTGGAAGGGGTGGACTTTCTGGTCTATGGAGCTGCCTACCATAATTGCCATGTAAAATGATTTCCCGACCATCGTACAAAACTACAGCTTCGAAGCATTTCGGTTACTTCTTTTCAGTGTTGTCAATTTAGATATTTTATATCTAAATTTAGATGATTGTGAATAATCAAAGGAAATGATTTATAGAGACTAGAAGGAAAGATCTATAATCTTTGAATTTTACTTATTTTTATTGGATTTCTCGAGAACCACTGATCAAAATAAACTTCTAACTCGAGACTGTACCGCCTTATGTGCTGACTGGCGAATTTCAACTTCGAACAATGACCAGTTGTCGAGTAATCGTGGTGCATACACAAATAGATTTCTTCAATTTGTATTAGTTCAACCAATGTCGATTACAAGTAGGATTCAGTAAACTCACTCGTCTTCCGTTTGCACAATGAAAAAATAACCACGAATCAAAAAAGGGACTATAAGCTTCAGATAATCATTTGATTGAAACTCGTGAAAACACTTTCAACAAAAGAATCTCGGGATTTAAAGCAAAACAAATTATCCTCATAGATTGTGATCAATTGAATGTTGGTGAAATTCCATGGAACAAGAAGACGAAATATTTGAAGCGGAATTTCATTTCCGATTTTTGCAATGAACAAATAATAAAGGGAAATATGAACCATCTAAGAGCATCAGAAGGTTTTTGTTTTTGTCCTCTAAGTCTAGATGCTGTATCTGCTGAAGGCGTTGCACAGTTTGTTTTTAGTTACTATTTGGCTCCTATTTTAAGTATTTATTGTTTCAATCTTAAAAGATACATCGTGTACATGAGTATATACGGTAAACATTTAATCAGTCAACCAAAAATGTGTTTTTGTCATTCTCCATTTTTCTCCTTCCAAACAGATTACAATAAAGATATTGTTGCGCCATGTTTTTCGATGTCATTGACAAAAAAAATCTGCCAACCTTCCACTAAAGTGATCATAGTGGTTGTTAAACAACTATGATGTCAGTATAATTACGATAGATCATAAGCTATTACAGATATACAGGTAATTTTGTAAACACTAGATATAATGAGTGAAATCGGATCTAACTTGTTATAATTATGCAGATTTTGCAAATTTTAGTCTTTCTCGCCGTCAGACCCCCCTCTCCTCTCTCTCTCTCTCTCTCTCTCTCTCTCTCTTCTGCAGGCAGATGCCGAAGAAAACCAAAATTTCAAATTTCAATAGCTCTTGCTCTGAATTTTGATTATAGAATAACAGAACTTCAAAATTAACAATCTATTTCTGTAAGATAAGATTTTTGTTGAAAAAAACGTACAAAGTTTTTTGGTAATAATATCTTGTAACAGATTGATATCTCCAGTCATTTAAAGCAATTTACCAGACTACGCATCTTTCTACTCAATTGCTTTATTAAAACATACAGGAACATACCAAAATACTAACAATTCAATAGTAGTCGGTTAAATAGTTTAGTATTTAATTGGAGTCAGATACTAATACTAATAATTTGTTTAACTCGGCGAGGAAACAACTACAATGTACATGTTGAATATTGCAGAAGTAGGGGTGATGGAGCTAAAATGGGTTAGAGCCGAGTTGAGCTCATTGTGCCAGTTATGTCGATGCTTTCATTTGTCAGAAATTTATTAAACAATGACAGGACAATTAATATGAGAAAACAAGGACAGCAAATCTGTTGATGAGGATGAATGATAAAATATAAACGATTATCTTTAGCAAACAGCTATTATATTATTATCGAAATGCGCAGAAGGAAAGATGACAACTCATGCTCTCCCTGTTGTGTGGCATCAATGCGAATATCATTATTCTCTTTGTCTCAACCGCTACGACATAATATAGTGACTCCAGCACTGAGTTGATGTCTCAGTCTACAGTTAAGCGTCCCTTCTCATGAGTCGTTGCCTTATGGTACCGCCGGTCTTTTCGTATCTATGAATTGGATGCGTCTGAATTATTCCGTGTATGAGTTCTTTTCTCTTCAAATTTCATATGCTAAACACACTTTTAATACATTTTCTAATGGCACCATATACAGCAATCGTCAAAATTATTTTTTTAAAATTAACTTGAAGAACTTAGTAATATTTTTTAGATTTACTACCAAAGAATGGATTAATTTATTTATTGATATTTGATAGCTGTGATTATAATTCTGTTTGTGAGTTTATGATAATCTCCAAAATATATCACACTGGAGTTAACAGCATACACCAATAGAATGATTAAGATTTAAATAAGATTAAAGATGGAAAATGTGGGTCTTTACTCCTAATTTCCATTGTGAATGATAACAGTAAAAATGTGATGTGTTGCATTGTAAACAGATCCCATTGCATATTTCATATGCAATATGTTCTTTTCGTTGGATTTACATGCTTTTTAATTTCAAAGGAAAACGTTTCTGACCCTTGGTCATGTTCATTGATGTGCAAATATTATTACTCCATTTTTAGTTTTATCCAGTCTTCTTTTTTATATCACAACACTCTGTGTCAGTAAATTCTTCAATCTATTGAGGAAATAAGGCGAGAAATCGGAAATAAAGTGTCAACTCCAAGCGAAATTAGAGTTCACTCAACACACCTCAGATGTCCGTCTTTCATGAATGTCACTTTAACCTCTTCGGCTTGGGGTACGTCAATGATTAAGCAAAGCATAACCTGTTATCATTCTATCACCCACTCTCCAATTCTGAGCTTCATATCTATTATACTACCTAATGTAATTGGAGATGTTTATTCCTTCTTTTTTTTTTAAATAGTAGTAGTTCAAGTTTTTGCATTGATATTCTGTGAAATAGATATAGTTGAAAGAGCTCTTGAAACTTTTAGTGTTCGTTCAGAACTTCGGCGGGTTGTGACAGTAATAATAGCTTTTAAGCCATCAAGGCATTTTAAACTGAGTAATGTTAAAAACATTATAAATGTTTCCTTTTTTGTCATTATTCTCATACTTTTCTATCTATCGTATCGAGGGTTAAATTTTTACTGAACTGACAACTGCAATAATAAAAAGGGTTCAAACTTGAAGGACTTGGGATCATGAGTTATTCAAAGGAATAACACAGAGAATAGATCTCTTTTGTCTTTGTTATCGGTAATGCAAAAAGAAAAGATAAAGATAATTCCTGACAAAAGGTCGATGATGATTGAGACAGCCTTGTTTACTCAATTGGAAAATACAACATGTCCTTATATAGACTCTCAAAAGAAGTAAGGGTGTGGCTCATGGATTGTGTTTCCCCAGGCTTGCATCGCTGGGAGCATTGGTAGTAGTGGAATGTTCCTGATCAATATTCTACGGTTTTTTCTTTCAATAATTTACCTGTATTTTCTTTCCTCACATTTTGTTTTGGTTTACTAATCAAATTAATTATCAAGTAAATTATGAGTATCTGATTCCAATTAATTAGTCAACTATATAACCAACTACATATTGAATTGTGATCCTACTGTTCTGTACGAAGGGTGAAATCAATTGTAGTATCTCTCATAGAAAAGTAATTCCCTAAGACTGGCTGCTGCTGCTTGTTGGAGTTCGTTCAGGAAAATGAAGAAAAGCTTAACTTGATTGGTGAAAGAGAGAGGAAAGACGAAGATCATGAGCAACAACCACATCGGGGATAAAAACACTAAGATCAAAATCGAGGACACACAACTGGAAGAAGTAGACCACTACATCTACCTAGGACAACGAATCTCCATGAGACCCTCAAAAGAAGAAGAAATCAAGCGAAGAATCACACTAGGATGGCAAGCCTTTGACAGAGCTAGCTCAACCTTCAAAAATAAGGAGATCCCATTAATCCTAAAGAGATGGGTATAACCAATGCATCCTCCAATAGTCACTTATGGAGCTGAAACATGGAATCTAACCAAGAGACAGATCCGAAAATTGAGAACCATGCAACGTGCACATGAAAGAATAATGCTGGGCCTCATATGGAGAGACCACAAGACTGCACAGTTCATCCGAGAAAAGACAAGACTTAGGGACATCATAGAATCCATTAAAAATCTCAAATGGCGGTGGGCTGGCCATGTTGCAAGAATGGCAGACAATTGATGGACATCGCGACTCACAACATGGATCCCCTGAGACCAAATACGCAACCGAGGCCGACAAAGTGTTAGATGGAGAGACGAACTAGACAAGTTCAGGAAGTACTAGCTCCGTGACGCCCATGATAGGGAAGTGTGGCAAATCCTGGGGAAGGTCTATGTCCAACGACGGACGCTAAAAGACTGATGATGATGATGATGATGATGACTTACCCTAATAGCGGCCGGCACAATGATAGGAAGGCGACTGACGGTTACTGATGATAGAAAATGCAAATCGTAATTCATAGCGAAGGGTGCATTTAAAATGTACACGCAACCATTGCTTGCGTCTTGCAATCCTGTTCGTTGTTTTGTGTATCTTGTGTTTTGTGTAAAGATATAAGTACATAATATTCTTATGTAGTTAAGAATGGTCATATGCGTATGCAGGAAGTAGAGAATTGTTGGTTTATGTGTTGGTATTAGTGTGTGTGGATGCATTCGTACGTAAGAAAAATGGTTGTTGCACAAAGTGTTTTGGAACAGTCTTTAGGTGGGGTTGATGTGCTCCGATAGTGACTACCCAAATACAACCCTGCAAGTATCACCAAGAAAACAACATCATACATTGACACCCGCAACGTCAGACCATTTTATACGAAGATGCACCTAACAGATCTCGAAAATTAAATAAAAAGTATCAAATGAAACATAGTCGGTATTAGCAACATGGGAAGACCCAGAGGAGATTTGATTGAACTAAAAAGCAAACATCTGTTTTACAACTTCGGAAAAGTGAAAGTAAAACAAAGTAAAACCATCAACAGTGAACTCAAAGACAACCGGTTAGGTTTCAAAACTGTCTGGAGCAGCATAGCCAGTGTCACCCTACAACTCTCAAAGATGTACTAAGTGAACATCATCCAAGTCTACACTCCAACTTTGCAGTCAACCAAAAGAGGATACAGACATTTTCTATGGTGATTTGAACACCATACTCCAAGATACCAGAAAATACTCCGATGTCATCATGGGAGACTTCAACGTATAGATCGGCCAAAGAAGTGAACGTTGCGTCGGCAAGTTCGGATATAAAGTTCGGAACAACAGAGATGAAGATCTTTCGCAACCGCAAACGGGTTCAAAATTATGAACACCTTCTCCAAGAAGAAACTCCCAAAATGGACTTGCAAGAGCCCCAATCATGAAACTAAAAACGAAATAAAATACATCCCAGCGGATAAAAGTGACACTGTCAAATATATCCAGGTCCTAAATCGAATCAACGTAGAAAGCGACCATAAAATGCTAAGATATAAAATCCTAATTAATGACAACAGAGAACGCAGGAAAATGTTCCACATCAAACCACAATCGCTAAACGTATCAAAAAGGTTCACTCGATTCTTCAAGCTTGAACTGGAAAACGGATATGAACTCTTTACCGAACCAGAAGAGAACCACACCAACATCAACGGATTCAACAGCAAAGTAATAGCATCTCTTATTGAAGTTGCCACTGTTTAACCAAAGAGTATACAGATTATCAGTAAAGTCTCAGATGAAATCAGGAATCTCATTGAAAAATACTGGAGTCTTAAGCCAACAGCAACAAGATTAAGGCAACTGAACTAAATAAAATCATCCAGAAGAAACAAAGAGAGGACACAAAACGATACGCAACAGCAACCATCAAAATAATTATCGAGAAAAGGCTGGGGGGTTCGAAGCTGTTAGAAGAACTTTCAATACAAGACGGAAACCAGGAATACAAAAGAACTAACAGGGTGTGCAAGACGTGAGCAATCGATAAATGAACTAAAAGAGAAAGCAGCAGAATATAAAATGCCATTTGCTGTAGCATTTATCGACTTCAAGAAGCCCTTCCCAAGGTCACTGATGCTCACACTTCTTGGTGTACATTGTATATGTCAGGAAGCAAGAAGGATGCCTTCCACATGATCTTAGAACGAAGTAGAACGAAGGTCATGCACAACAAATATGTTGAATACAAACACACTATAATCAAAATCGATAATGCAAAGCTGGAGAAAGTTGACCACTACATCTACCTAGGACAAAGGATCTTCATGTAATCCTCAAAAGGAGAAGGAATCAAGCGTAAAATCATTCTCAGTTGGCAAGTCTTCGGTAGAGCAAGTTCAACTTTCAAGAAGAGTGATTCTGCGCTTGATTTCCTATTCGTCCAGAAGTGGTATGCAACCAATGCATCATCTCAATAGTCACCTATGGAGCTGAAACATGCAACCTAACCAAGAGTCTCAGAACTATGCAACGTGTACATGACAGAATCATACTCAATATCACATGGAGAGAAGAGATCAAAAGACAGCACTATATATTGGGGGAGAAACAGGAGTCTGAGATATCATAAAATTCATTAGAAAACTCAAATGGCAATGGGCTGATCTTGCTGCAAGAATGAAAGACAACTGCTGGACTCACAACGCAGATCCTCAGAGATCACATGTGATAATGTGGCCGGTAGAATATAAGATGGTGAGACGAGCAAGTTCAGAAAGTACTGACTTCGCAATGCTCATGATAAAGAGGTCTAACGAATCCTAGGAAAGGTCTTCGTCCAACAACGGTCGATAAAAGACTCATAATGACATTCTGATAAGTGCAGAATAAGAACTGGACGAAGATTGAATCGTGTGAACCTATTTTATAGAAGAGGGATGGTCTATATCAAAATCTGAGTACTAATTATCTCTGGAAAAAAGTTACCTTTTCCAGACTTTTTCTTGAATGAAGCAATTTTTAGAACAAATATCCAAACATACTTGTTGCTATAGATATAGGGTTTAGGAATATCTAACTTGTGTGTTCCAGTCAAATGTTCCTTATGAAACATTTTCTTAGCTTCCTGAATTTCTTTGGCAGTGTACCTGACATACCACCATGTGTTTTGATAAATTGATTAGGAAGAAAAATGTGTTGTCAGGTAAATGTGTTATTGTTTTAAATGATCAGAGAAATCAATCCGTTACAAATTTCGAATTGGAAGCAGTGCGAAAATGTGGTTGACTCCAGTAAAACACTTATGTGTCTATTCATTACATAAGTAATTTTCTCAACTTATATCATTATTTGTTATTTTACAACTCAAAATCATTGAATATTAGGTTAAGTCGATATTTTTGCTTGTCAGAAAATTGTGTAATGTGATAAAAATGATGCTTCAGTTCTTTAAAGGACTGATAAGACAACTACATTGCTGTGCATTTATTACAACTAGAAAGTATGACAACAATCTACTATATGATTTTAAACATGAAGATTTTGCAAAGACATGTCCCTAATAATAGTTATTAAGTTATCAGTATGTAGCTGTCAATAAAGCTCGTCTCTGTTTTAATGACTTGAATACTGTATTTGCCTATTTTGAAGAGACGTATGTTACAAGGGTATTTTAGGACTGCTATTGACTACCGACCCTCAACCCTGGCTTAATGCCGCCTTCAAATACATAACACTAATTAATTGAACATAGTGTAATATTTGGATAATATATATATATATATATATATATATATATATATATATATATATATATATATATATAGAGAGAGAGAGAGAGAGAGAGAGAGAAAGATCTATACGCACTTATACATATATATATATATATATGTGTATAGAGAGAGAGAGAGAGGGGGGGATCCTCATTTCCTATAACGCGCTGGTATGACATTAGAGCTAAAGGTTATATGCCTAATTCAAGAATGACACTGACTAAACTGGGCATGTCGGTGACATTCGACACCTAACCTACATAAATTTTCTGTTGCTTCTTGTCAATTTTATCGGAATAACAGACCGACGAAATTGATCTATTCGGGTTGCATCTCCATGAGTAATAAGAAAGAACAAAGAAATAGAATTATCATAGTTTATGTACAGTCTCTCTATCTCAAATCTTTGAGAATCATTTATGATGTATAGTATGTGCCAAAGCTTTCAACAGCTTGGCAATTACCACACCGCATTAATTTTTTCTCATTATTGTTTTCTGCTTGTTTTTATCGGAGATTTCTTTCTCAGAGTGTCCTTTTGATCTCTCAGTGTTTTTTAAGTCTTTTAATTTATTTTTTGCCATTGGCACAAAATATCCCAATTATGGTCATTCATCATCATCATCATCATCATCATCATCATCATCATCATCATCATCATCATCATCATCATCATCATCAGTCTTTTTACGTCCTCTGTTGGACATAGACTTTCCCCAGGATTCGCCACACTTCTCTATCATGGGCGTTGCAGAGCCTGTACTTTCTGAACTTGTCCAGCTCGTCCCTCCATCTAATATTCTGCCGGCCTCGTTTGCGCATGTGATTTCGGGGGATCCATGTCGTGAGTCGTGATGTCCATCGGTTGTCTGCCATTCTTGCAACATGGCCAGCCCACCACCATTTTAGATGTTTAATGGATTCTATGATGTCCCTAAGTCTTGTCTTTTCTCGGATGAACTGTGCAGTCTTGTGGTCTCTCCATATGAGGCCCAGCATTATTCTTTCATGTGCACGTTGCATGGTTCTCAATTTTCGGATCTGTCTCTTGGTTAGATTCCATGTTTCAGCTCCATAAGTGACTATTGGGAGGATGCATTGATTATACCTTTCTCTTTAGGATTAATGGGATCTCCTTATTTTTGAAGGTTGAGCTAGCTCTGTCAAAGGCTTGCCATCCTAGCGTGATTCTTCGCTTGATTTCTTCTTCTTTTGAGGGTCTCATGGAGATTCGTTGTCCTTAGTAGATGTAGTGATCTACTTCCTCCAGTTCTGTGTCCTCGATTTCTCAACTTCACTTACCGTTATGACTATGCTACTAGATCAACTTGAAGATTACAAAACTCATTGTCACCTCATTTGCTTATTTTTACAATTGTGAGAAATAATCTCAAAGTGCTGTGTGTTGTTTGTAAAGGCATGCATCGAGGCATTTTTCTAAAAAATAGTGATGCGAACGTAAAATGTTTAAAACTGTTCATGATAATTCTATTTATAAATTTCTCTATAAGACTTTGAAATTAAATAGGTTACAGAAAACAACATGGTTAGACCGAAAGGGAGCAAAACATTGGATAAATACCAGGACTTAGCTAGGGAGCCGCCGAAGTATTAAAATGCTAAGGTGTCGATTTAGCCTATAATCATTAGAGCTCTGGAAACCATCCAATATACCTTCGAGGGACACGAGTATAAGTAGAAGTGAAGATGATGCAGACAACGGTGCCGTTAAAGTCTCACAGAGTATTGAGGAAAGGGGAATGGATATTTGAGGGGACATTGTCAACAAGCGGTTTCTAAACTGGGGTCTGCAGAACCCTGGAATCCGTCAGATGAACCTTTGAATTAATATCATGAATTTGAAATCAGGAGTACTGATAGATAAGCTCACTATCGAAAAGCTTAATCATTGTACATATATATTAGGATACACTTACCATAAATTAGGATTCAAATACCATATACATGGATTCGAATAAATGTAATCCATTTGAAGAAAATAATTTTAAAGGTCAAAACTTAATTTTTGTCTGAAAGCTAAATGCTGAAAATAAATGTTCGCTGGACTATCTTCTTAATGAAAAGGGTCCTCGAGTTCACGAATTTTGAAGCCACTGCTCTAGAGTGAATATACGAGCAATACCATTAACAGCAAGAAAAACAGGAATTACAATGACAGTAATGATACAAGGTGTATAAGAGTAATGTCGATCATTAAAAATGTAATGTAGAATTAAGATTGTGATGTTAAGTAGATAAGAAGGAAAGCGAAAACTATCAGTCGGCAGATATTAAAGTCCTAACAGATATCAGAGTACAATTAAATGACAAGATGAAAACAAATAAGTATCAGGATCTGACAACGAGAGCAATTAAGATTATGCATCAATAAACAGTCAGAGATTCGAAGATGAGTTGAAACGATTCAGAACGCAGCAAGAGACCAGTCAGAATATTGAGAAGAATCCTGGAAATCCGAGGAGATTTGCTGTCACTTGATCCCCAATGGTACCAGAAATATCTTTTATGAAGCAACAATAAAAAAAATACTGAACTTATGCAATCGTAATCACTTGAATTGCAAGTACAATTATCTTTCATTTTGTGGTCATGCGAATTCAAATAGATATATGATTCCCGACAAGCACCAATGCACAACTTTTTAGACTGGTGAATTCTTTAAATGTTTAATGACAGCAACGTGACTACAAAAGAATACGAACATTTTTATGTTTATTTATAAAGTGCAAAAATGAGTGTGCTGACACACATACACACATACATTCATACATAGACGCACGCGCATGATTTTAGTATCTATATCATTTGTGTCGCTGACATAATTATGGACTGAATTTGATAGTGAGAATTTTCCCAAGGTCGAAATTTATCATCATCATTGTCACTCTGTACACATTGAGTCATACCAGGAATAACTGATAGATTGCACAGAAGATTAAGTGACAACAAGCATTGTCTCTACTCCAGCACTCTCCCCAGTATTTTAGCTGTTTTCAATCGTACTGTTGTCTGGATCGTCTCGATGCTTTCTCGGATTTTTCGTTGTACTTCCAGAATGTTCTTCAGTCTATTCGGGATCGTTCCCAGTACTCCAACAACGATCAGTACAACTATCACCTCCATGTTTCTCTAGATCTCTGGCAAAGTCTACTTCTATGTTTCTTCAGATCTCTGGTAAAGTCCAGATTATTAGCGTTTCTTTCATTTGTACCCTGATGCACTGACACGGGTTTCTCTCCTTGTTCACGATTATTAGATCTGGTCTTCAGGCCTGGATTACGTCTCCCTGGAGGTATCGTGTTTTTCGAATTCTGATTTGTGCACGAATCATTGGTCTCTCTGATCACATCGCAGTCGTTCACACAGTTTCCAGTGTGCCACCCTTCTCCTCAGCCATGCTTACTTTTGTATTCTTTCTAAATTATTATTATTATTATTATTATTATTATTATTATTATTATTATTATTATTGCTGCTGTTGTTGTAAAAAATTCGACTGATTATAAATCAGCCAAACATGTCATGATGAATTTAAAGTTATTCCATGAAGTCTTTCTCTTTAATTGATTAGCCTGCAGGTGATAACAACATTCACCACCGTGAATTCAGAGTCTGAACATTTGCTGCACGTTATAATTATCAATCTCGTCTGCTTCAAATTGCAAATTGACTGACTCATGAGATTTTCTTTCATAAACCGCGAATTTTCATTTCCATGTATTTATAGTAAATTGTTTCCAGCAGTTCTTTACGTTAGTCTAATGCCTTATTGTTGCGATTTTGTTATCAAGCTGAGTTTGACTCAAGGTCAGTTTTATCGAATACTGAGCGACGCTCTGCTCACTATCAATGGCTTACGAGTTCAGTAAGTCTTACACTGCATCACGGATAAATGATTAGCGCTACTTTTATTACATTCAGTAGGCGTTCATTGGAAAGAAAGAACCATTCAAGAACAAAATCAACTTGGCTGAAAGAAGTTTCAGTCTCAATATAGGAATAAATCTGAAAATGTTGCTAAGAAATTTGACATGCTTGAGATTTTTCAAGTGAATATGACTCAGGCAGTAGAAAAGGCGAACATGATATTCAACTGCTTGATTGAGAAACACGATTTGTGCAATACAGCGTTAAACAGAACAAAAAGGGTTTTGAAAGAAAGAAGATTTCTGATTTAAATAGTCAGATATTTCTATCTCACTTCTAAAAAAGGTGGTGAAGTATTTAGCTGAATATTGCAATGTGAAGAGTCACAAACTTATTTACTGATATACTAAGGATGTATCAATTATCTATTTATTTTTTGACTGGAATGTGCAGAAATTCCCGATCCGAGAAATTCAATAAAAACTAAAAATCATGAGAAAGGTGAGTTTAATATCTCCGTTTTAAATATCTACAAGATGATAGAATTTGGATCTGTTGAGTTTTAGCTAATCATGTCATACTGCAATGAATTATTTACAAACCGATGTGATATTCAGAGATATTTGAAGAAAATATGAAAGTTTCCGAGGAATAAATATGCAGAAATTACTCGATACAAGCAAAATTTGGTTCACAGAATCGTCGTGGAAGACATGCTTTCCACAAAATTCGGTATTTAGGATCCATCTTTAACTTCGATTCAAACTCTGGCTGCATGCAATGAAGGTCAATATAATACTAACGAATCCAACAAGGTACAAATAAATAGGGTCTATAAGAATTTCAAAGATTCGAAAGTTTCTAAGATTCGAAGTAGATGAAAAGTTATTGGAGAGAAAAAGTTGTGCATACTTTCTTCAAGAGTGATCTTTTGACTCTCTCTCTGTCTCTCTCTCTCTCTCTGTCTCTGTCTCTGTATGTCTGTCTGTCTGTCTGTCTGTCTCTCTCTCTCTCTCTCTCTCTCTCTCTTTCTCTCTCTCTACCATTGGGCTAACTCTACAGGAGCGAATAAAATTGGGGATCACATAAAAGCATCCACAAACTTGAGTTTCGTGTTAAATATGCGAAGAAACACTCAAATAATGCCGAGAAAAGTCTAATAGAATCGAATGAATGGAACTTCAAGATTAGAAGCATTAATATCAATTACCGAATGAACTATTTGTAATCAACTGTATTGAAGTAATTTAGAATCTCGTACACCACAAAAAGTGATTTAATGAGGGAAGCCGTCTGAAGTTTGTAAACGAGTACTTGGAGAAATCAAATAATTTTGGAAACACACCTTTGATCAGATGAATCGAATATGAAATTCTTTTGGTTATAACTCAGATTCTCATGTGTAAAGATATGGTCGTTGTGCCGATGCTCCAAGAAACATCAGACCCACAAATAATGGAGGAAGAAATACAGTTGTTTTCTTCAAGTGGCACTGATGCATTCAATGTAATTGAAGCAATGCATCTGCCTAGAACAGGATCAAAATCTCTTCAACACAGCAGCCGAAGATTAACCTTGGTTGAACCTTGGTTGGATCTTCTAATGTAAGTCTACAAGGATCACTCAGTGTAAACCGGTCTTGATTATCATTTTAATTCTACTGAAATGAGTGGAGCATTGTTTATATAAACTGAATATATATATATAAATCTTTTAAAACGCTAGCAAAAATAACAGTTTTTGTGATTTTGATTTAATTCAATAAAGTAATTTGAAGATCCGAAACTACTTTCTTATTCTATCACTTTCAACATCTTTGTAGTGATCTAATTGATAGTATTGATTTCGGGGAATGTGTGCAATGAATCAGATATAGCGATAGGAATTCACATTATTTTTACTATATAACCGACAGTAGGTAACGAGAAAGCAAGCATCTTGACTATGGCCAGGAAGAAAAGATTCATCAAAACAAAATGTCGAAGAAACCTGGACACATTGTTGGTGCCAAATTAAGTCTAGTTATACCATATCCACGTTTTTTTCTCAAATAGATATTAAAATCTTAAAATTTAGTCTTGGCTTTTCATTTTGCCTGCAGATCTACGAAAAGCAAATTTCTTCATAACTTTTACCCCGTCTTCGAAAATAAGCAGTTTTTTCAACTCAACGATCGCACGAATACATACTCGTAAACATGGACATTTCTCTGCTCATGTCGATTAACTGCTAAGCAATAGTAGTATCTTGTCTATATAGACAGGTTTATAATCAAAAGGAAATACAATTGATAGACTGGATTAAAAAAAAAAAATCGAAAAGCCGGGTGCGTATCGGCAACGCTCGGGTAGTAAATTCAGTCCGTAACTTGAGCAACTGACTCTAATCTGATTATAGTACGTTCCAGCTGGCATTTCGAACTTATATGAGTCAGATATCTGCATCAGTCACCAGAAAAACTGAAATTGAAGTCTTACAAACCAAAATATGGGAGCCTGTATCGGCTAAAATCAAAACTTCTTCCTAAGCTGATTTTACAAATAGTATATCCAAAATATAAACATTTGTATCATCTTGATTATTATTATTATCATTAATATTATTGTTGGTTGTTTATATTATTGTAGTAGTAGTAGTAGTAGTAGTAGTAGTAGTAGTAGTAGTAGTAGTGAATGATTCATTGGCAACCATCATAAATTTTTGACTCGTTTTTTTTTCCTATTAATTTCAATTACTCTCTTTCCATCTCTATTTATGGTCCAAACTCTTTAATAATGGCCGTAGAATGATGGTCTGAGTAGTTATGATGTGAAACAACTGAAATTAAGATAAGGGAAATGTTAGTAAAAAGAAAAAACATTTTTGCCCGGCACTTTCCTAACCCAGGGTGATTTGGTGCAAAATAGCCTCCGGGTATTTAGGATTGAATCTCAGACTTTTGGTCTTCAGTTAACATTTCTACTCACTGAACCAAAAGTGAGTATACTGGCCCTTTTGTCAGAATATTAGAGCTGATCTAGTTTTACATGCCCCAATGAAAAAAAAAACACTCTTTACTTAATATTACAAATTCTTTTAAACAATTATCATCTTATTGATTAATAAAAGTTATTACATCCATTCAACCAACTGTCTGTATAGTAATCATAACATTTAATAGAGTGCAATGATAATTCTCTCATTGCAGTTATTTTTTTCGGTTCTTTTCCTGCTGAGTGTGGTATTTTAAAAAAATTATTGCATGGACTAATTCAACATCGATAATAATAGTAATGAATACACTTAACATCAGGCTTATGAAAGATATATATATATATATATATATATATATATATATATATATATATATATATATATATATATATATATATATATATATATATATATATATATGGATTAAACCCTTTCAAAACCAAATCCATCTGTCATTTACTCTAAGACTATATCTACAGGTACGACTTGTCGTAATTAGACAGAAGAATTCCAATACAATTTTTGTCTTTTAAAAAACAATTTTTGCAAGCTTCGCTTCATAATAAAATATGACGTTATTCATCAACTATTCATCTTACGAAGAATATACACTCTAATCCTAAAATATCTTCGTCAACAAGCGTACAAAGGGGAAGGAGTCATGTACAACACTTTTTACTTTTTTTCTGAATTATTCTGATTCAATTAGATGAGTAATATTTTGCTATATTATAGTTACACGTTTAATAATTTGTCATATCATAGGAAAGTCATAAATTACATAATGAGTACAATATAGATATATTTTTAGATAGCAGATGTTACAACTGACCCCACGGGTAGCGTCATCTGTAGCATGCTGTGGGGTCAAGTGTAGCACTCTACAGAGCAACCACAAATAAGACAATTAAAGTATTTTAATAAATTAAATTATCAGTAAAAACAAGTTTCATAACTTAATTAATCTTCTCAGCCTATTTAACATTGGCAAACATTTGAAATGTAAAAATATAATCAGACGAGCCAAATGTGCTAACTAGCGTTTGGATGGTCCAACTAGTTAATAGTAGATGGTTGGCTAGCCACTCAGTGACCATATACTGAAACATTGATAATCTTTTGTTCATTATAAAAAAAAGAAAAAGGGTATGATGAGCATTGTCATAGCTGAAGCAGGGGTTGAGCAAGGCGTTACACTTGACCCCACAGCTGCAACAATGGGACAGCCAAGTTTAGTATGTTATTTTTATACGAGACTTGACTTGGTAAATATCATTCCAAGATTTGAAAAATTCCAATTTCAAAAAAAGTATCTTGTCCAAAGGATTTCAGGTGAGAATGTATGTACCTGTTGATATTTACTCAGCTTAGTTTAGTCTAGCACAATGTTACAACTTTGGGGCAAATTGGATTTGCTTTGCAAAAAAATGTTTATCTTTTTACTTAAGCATTCGGGGCTTGAGCATATCTAACACTTTGAAAGAAATTGTTTATATTGATTTCAAAGAAAGCTTTTGCTAAAAGACTTCTATAAAAATATGTTATGTCTGAAATAAATTATCTAAACAGGTAAACTATGACGTAATTAAATTATAAATATATAAAAATTCGTTTATTACACTCCATTTATACATTTTTCCATTTGTATTTTGTACCGTTGCTATTACTTTTTTCTTTCCTTGAGTTTCCTCAATTTTTAAACAACTCACCAGGCCCAGAAAAGTCTGGAAGAAATTCATGCGTGTCTTTCGAAGGACTTCATCGCTTCTGATTTGTATCATTGAGTAGTTTAATAATTGTCAGTCTTACTTGAGCGCTCTTGAATTGAAAAAAACTACAGAATAGATAATAAATGAATCAAGCTGATTTTTCTAGTCAAGCACGTCCTTTTCACTTGAATGGGAGTTGAACGACACAATCTTCATATAGCTCACTTCTCTCCATCTGGTGTTTTGTTGGGTAAGTTACGCGAGGTAAAAGTCTATAATAAATGACTTCGAGAATCAACTGAAACACACTTGATACTAGATGACTATCAGACTAGGTAGGTGACTTGGATAACATTAAATCTTAGAAGTTATATTCAAAAATTTGATCCACATTGAATGCCCTATAAAACGCGATGGTATGCTCTAGTCGGTTCAATACTAATACATTTTTTCCAGAGACACGATAATTTTGGCTGATATAGACCAGGATATTAGAGAAATCAGTTTCATGCCTTTATTTGGGGTAGTTTCTCAAAATGACACTAGCTGTGAATAGTAACAAAAATGAAGACTTGTCTTTGGGTTCCATTTGAAAGACACGGATGATCAACAAAAGACTTCGATTTTTCACTCTCATCGTTTATCTCTCTTTTTTTAAATTCCAGATAATGTAAACAAAAACTCAGAAGAGAGATCAAAGAGCCACTTTTAATAAGTTTTAGATAATCAAAACATGGGAATTCTACAAGTATTATAATATGCACACGTGCTAGCAACGCTGATAGACTATGAATGTCGAATTGTCATCAATTAAAAGTTATTACTACAAATTTGCCGGCCAGAAATGGGATTTATCTGAAAGCAGAAAAAATATCATTTTTACACTTTGTTAATCAAGTATTCATAGCATACTGCATAAATATCTGCTTATTTGTGACACGAGGCAATTCAGAGTTATTTCTTCTTTAACGTTGTAAAACACAAGTTTTCTGCAATGGCGTTCTTGCCATGAATTTCTCAACCAGTGTCTCTATGAAAGCGAGCTCTTATATCAGTTGAATTGACCCTGGTTTGGCACAAAGTGACCTTTAGGAGACATGCAATAATCAACGAACTCAATTACAATAATTGGTGAAACCAGTCCGTTAACCACTGCACAATTAGCTTGAAAAAAAACTTTGATTTAGTTGCTTTTGTTATTAAAACAACCACGCCCTCTCATGCGTAGCAAGAAAAAGAACTTTGGAAACAAAGGTTAGGCCATAAGATATACGAAGTAATCGTATATACATACATCTTATCGGCTAGTTGTAGCATGCACTGATGTCAAGGACTTCGCCCTGAATCAGAGATTATGCTATCTTATTCAATCAGTACATAAAGCACACTGGGAATGAGAGTATCACTTAACATATCGAATCGAGTAGTTATCATAGAAGCTGACATTTTTAGAGTAGAAAAAAAAGTTAAAACTTTTCAAGTACAAAAAAGCCATAGAAAAACCTAATTTTTCACATTAGGGATTTTCTTTTAGAAGTATCTATTGTGGTCGGAATAAGTGAAACAGAGATTAACACAACAAAACAAAATTGTTAATTTTCTTGAATATACAATAAATTGTAATAAGTTTGGGCACCGAGTTGAACAGACAGGAATGACTTATAGAGGATAACCAATCAAAAGTTATTCGGTAATGATTCTAAAATTTATGACACAAAATTAAAATACAATGTTCACTCAGATCTGATGAATAAATAATCGGACTAATGCAGCCCAAGTAGATTTATGATAAAACAGATATCATCAACAAATTAGCGCTTAAAACTGAGATTTTGATGTAGCTTTAATGAGCAAAGGTCAACTCCAATTTTTTTGATCATTCCGTTCTTGTGAAAATCATTTACCCTATGGTTTATAAGGTATGTGAAATACATGATTTTATTTATTCAGTAAATTTAGTGTAAAATTAACAACAAAGCTGAATCTTTACTACAATGATGATAATGATGACGGTAGAGTTGCAAGCGGCGGTTAAACATATAATTTGAATCCCCTTAATAGTTCAAACATGTAAGTAAAGAAAACTCACACATTTATATAATACTCCAAAAATATCTGTTCAGAAACTAACTTTGAAATATCTTTGAAATCTAAAATTTCACGCCAGGGATGTTTTGCAAAATGTTAGGACAGTTGAATAAGCAAGAGAATGGATTGTTTTATTTTCATTTTTCACATGCGAGATCGGTGATTGTAGATGGATACTTGGCGAGATTTCTGGCATCTGTAAAAAATATGAAAATTGGATTATTAAGGCTGTATGAAAATTCACATTTCTGACGATTACATTTCAAGGTGGACTTATTGCTTCCCTTTTCATTTTGAGCTTTTCTCCACCCTGCTGACCATGAATTCACCAGCTTCATTAATCAAAATTAGAACCTCTGATTTTTTGATTATGACCAAATATTTGGACAGAGCAAAGTTAGAATTCCTCTTTTTATGACCGGTTAGTAAGCGTAAGATCTCTGTTGGCTAGATGGTTATGAAAAATGCTCTTCAGGAAAAAATTCTATACTTGACCCAAGCGTCACGAAAGGGTTTGAAAATGTTATCTTAAATTCAAAGAAAATGGCGATTCCCATTTGGTAGACTCCACTTCAAAATAGATTGAAAATCAACAAATAAAAATATTATTAGATTTTTAAACTGCTTCATAGCGTTTTCGACACCCTGTTTATTCCAATGATGTTTTTTTGGCTAGATTTAGTAAGACAGTCAGTTGATATGTGAGGATTGCTACGTAAAAATCTTGGAAATTTGAAGACGATGGTGTGAATAAAACAAGGGCTTTCGTAAGTTTGGTTCTAGATTATTTTATACAGATATCGATGTGCCATAAAAGTGAGTCCATAATAATCCATGATGTAATTCAGCTTGTACCTATCTACATCCAAATGGTACGTTTCCAAGTGCTAATTGGAAAATTTACGTAGTTTAATAAGAAGAGAGGACAGAAAAAAATTAGGTTGTTAAATAAGTGGGTAGGAAGAAAGTGGGTAGCAAAAGTTTGGTAGCTTACTAAGAGGACAGGAATAAACAGAGGGAAAGGAAATAAAGGTAGGTATTTCATAAGGGGACAAGAAGTGACAGGTCAGAGAGGGAAGGTAGTTTACTAACTGGGTGGGAAGGGAGAGGAAAGAAAAGAACATCAAGTAGTTTACTGAAGGGGTAGGAAGATTTTTGCACATGATACTAATAATGTTTGTATAACATTTCGAGAAAAATCATTAACAGACACGAACGTTGGAAGGGATAAAGGAGAGAATGAGGATACACAGGGAAAATGGCAAAGGAAGGCAAAGGCATGAGAGTTGGATAATCCTAATTGTCAATACCCGAGGAACATCCACGAGTTTAGCTATCATTTTTCTATGGCATTAGGAGGATTCTGAGAACCAAATGACTTCGAGAAAAGACTTTCACACTAGTGCCCCTAGGACAGACATAAATCCAACTTTACTACCACTCTACTCCATTGTCATTTATATTGGCCGTAGTCTTGTCACTGGCACGGCACGATAGCAATCAGAGAAAATAGTATGTACAATCCAATCTCCAAGGCGGTGCCAGGTGAATAGCTTCTAAATTTGTTGTTAGTCTTGACAGATCGAGGCTAATGATGATGTTAATATAAAGAACGGAATTATTGAATCAAGATTTTTCAAAAACTGTGTTCTGGGATTGCAATGTGGGTCATTAGGAAGATTTTTCACTTCTATACAACGATATTGGCAATAGCCGACATTCTTCTTTTTTTTAAACAATTAATAAAAACTATCAGTCCCAATGTATTGCGAAAGTAAATGTTACTATTTCAATATATTGTAAAAATGAATAATCAAATAAACTTTTAATAGCTCCCCGGAGAACTTACTCTTTCATTGACTGGTTTCTTTTGAACAATCATTCGAACTTAATGTGAATATTATGTAAATTTCTGATGAAAGCACAATTGAAATTATTTTCCATGAAATAATAGGGTACACTGTGTAACATTATGCGCCTAAAACAGTTGCTTATTTTAAAAGTCTGGGAACCAAATGAGCTTCTGGTGTCAAGAGAGTGACATAGAAATGTGGCCTTGAGTCTGTAAAAGGCATTTTTCGATGCTTTTCATTGTATGCTAAGACATTTGGTAAAATTAATGTAAACCAGAACAAAAGGCATTTAAATCAGAATTAAACACACCCAAAGAAAAAAAAGGAAAGGAAGAAAGAATTAAACTTTAAATTATCTAATAATGTGTATGAAATAAGATTTAAGGCTAAATAAAATATTTACTACCAGGATTTTTTTGTTTTGTTCCTATAACTAAAACTCAAATCTTCCATGACAGTGATTTTTAATACATTATTGATTCTGAAAAGATAATAAACATAATAAGAAGAACAGTTTCTTGAAACGTTAGGCCAGTCAAATGATTTCAAATTTAGTGTAAACTAGACAGGATAAACAGCAATATAATTATCTTGCTGTTTTATTATTTTTAGAATTATCTTTCTTATCAGCTAAAACAGTTGAAATCCCATGTAAGTATGACCATAGACGTATCAGAACTCTTCAATTGAGGCGGGGAAACGTGGTTTGATTTGCTCGAAAATTTAGCCGGTTTTGACCCGAATAACACTGTTTTGCCCAAAATTATACACTCATCATCATCATCATCAGTCTTTCAACGTCTGTCGTTGGACATAGACCTTCCCCAGGATTCGCCATACTCCTCTATCATGGGCGTCGCAGAGCCTGTACTTTCTGAATTTGTCCAGCTCGTCTCTCCATCTAATGTTCTGCCAGCCTCGATTTTGCATGTGATCTCGGTGGATCCATGTTGTGAGTCGTGATGTCCACCGGTTGTCTCTCATTCTTGCAACATGACCAGCCCATCGACATTTGAGTTTTCTGATGGATTCTATGATGTCTCTGACCCCAGTTTTCTTCCTGATATATTGTGCTGTCTTGTGATCTCTCCATGTGAGATTGGGCATGATTCTCTCATATGCACGTTTCACACGCTTATTTTTGAAAGTTGAGCTTACTATGCCGAAAGCTTGCCATCCTAGGGTGATTCTCCGCTTGATTTCTTCTTCTTTTTGGGTTTCATAGAGATTCGTTGTCCTAAGCAGATATAATGGTCTACTTTTCTCAGTTTTGCATCTTTTATTTTGACAGTTATGTCTTTATTCTTGTTGAGATTGTTACACATGACTTTTGTTTAACTGACGTTCATGTGTTGGCCAACTCTTTGCTTTCTTCGTTTAGTTCATCCAGCATCTCGTATAGGTTCTCCGCAAAAAGGACGGTGTCATCTGCAAATCTTAGGTTGCTCAGTTTTCGCCGTCTATTTTGATTCCTCTATTCTCCTAGTCCAGGTTACGGAAGATCATCTCGAGGCAGGCTGTGAAGAGTTTGAGTGACCTGGTATCACCTTGTCTTACTCCTTTTTGGAGCTGGAAGGGTTCAGAATCTTTATGTTGCCTGATAAAAGAGTTGCTGTGATTGTATATATGTTGCAGTACTCTAACATATACAGGGTCAACACCTTGTAGAATGATAGCCTTCATGACCATGGGAATTTTTACAGAGTAGAATGCCTTCTTGCTACAGCAAGTGGCATTTTGTATTCTGCTGCTTTCTCCTTCAGCTGGTTTATTGAATGGAGATGGTCCATGGTCGAGCAGCTTCTAAATCCAACCTTTTCCCATGGTTGGTTTTCATCTAGTATTTTAGGTTGTTGATGATTTTTGCGAACAGTTTATAAATTCAGTCGAGTAAGCTTATAAGTCTGTAGTTGTTGAGGTCTTTGAGGTTTCCTTTTTTATACAGAAGCATTATGATGGTCGTGTTCCATTCTTCTGGGGCTCTACTCTGTCTTAGACACAAGTTGAACAGATCAGCTTTTTTGAGTAGATCGATGGTGATGTTATCTGGTCCTGGTGCCTTTCCCTTTTTTGTTTGTTTGATTGCTTTTTTTACCTCCCGTGGTGTAACTTCTGGGAATCGTCAGCATCTTGTGTATCCTGGTCATTGCTTGATTGGGGGATGAAGTTTTCTCCTGCCCATTGGTTCGAACACCAATGAACTTGGGATACATGCACCCTCAATGTATTTAAAGGCTTCAAAATATTGAATAAGATAAGAGATATTTTTGTGTTTTTGCTAGTGACCTGACATTAACTCCAAAAATAAGCTGGTTGATAATCAATTTCTGGTTAACTAAAAAGAATTATTTGTTTCCGTAGAATTTTTAAAGCATGCTGTGAATATACTTTCTCCGCAAACCTTTGAAGAATATGTGAGTTAACACTGAAATATCAACAAAATCAAACACATCTTTTGGCTGCTGACCCAAAGTTTATAACCCACGTGCATGTTTTCATCCTTTATCTTCTAGAATGTTATCATGGGCAAAGATAGTGGCCAAATAACTCGTTATTTTCAATAGTCTTATAGAGTGTTTCTCTCCCCACTTAATATATCAGTCATCACGCCTGGATGCGAAAGGCAAGTATATATGATTGGAGAAGGTATTGCCGAAAGTATTGCAAATTGTAGTCGGCTGGTCGTTTGTGAGATTTGTTAGGAATACTATATACCTTAATATTGACACTTTTTGTCCTATCGCCAGTCATCTTGACGCAGTTTTGTCACAATCATGGTACTGGGATATAGAAGTAAGCGTTACGAAATTCCTCTCGCACTCTAGTTTCTTCCACATTGACTGTGATCATACACGTAAATAAGGGACAACTAAATTAAGCGTACGACTAAACCTTCATAAATGTGCACTGAGTTTTGGGCACTCGTTGCACTGGCTTCCAAATCCTGTCATCGTCATTCGTCGTCAGTCCATTGATCTACTCACCATGTGTTACTAGGTCGCTAATGAACAAAACATTGATTGATTTTTGAAGGAGAAAACGTATCAAATGTCTAACTGCTTTTACCAATTGCTGACTAACCTACATCATGAAGAAAAAAATCACTGACATTCATTTTATGACTGTAAGCAAAATTTGTTACGAAAATCTTCTATTTTTCATAAATATTCTTTGATATGATATATTTTGCATACAAGTAAATATATACACGGAGAAAATCAGTATCGTCAAGGCTGCAAAGAATAAGTCATAATCTCAAAGTCTTTCCTAGCTATACTTTATCAGATAGAATATTTTGTTTCAAATAGGTACAATTTTGTTATAATGACAGTATGAGTAATCAGAAGTTACAATATTTTTTGTAATTCAATTGGTACACATGTTTCCAGGATCTTTCGCACTTGTTATATCATAGCTCACTTCATTCTATATTCATAGCATGAAAAAGGCCAGCCGCTGGATGAAGCATTCGTATAACTTTTTAGTGCCAATGGTCTATATTCAAATCCAGATTAAAGCAATGATTTTGAATGCTGATTTTCAAAGCAGACAGATTGTAAGATTGTCGCATTGCAATCTTCCTACTTTGCTTTTTGGTTCTATGCTCGATTACGATAAGTACAGAAAATGCTCAATGTAATTGTTCCACATTTGTTTACTGTTTGTATTTATTCATTCTGTGATAGTGAACTTATTCTCCTTTAGGTTATAGTGTGTATTATAATTTGATGAAGCACAGGTCACCAAGTTCATGCAAAAACATTTTATGCGTTTTGCATGTTGGAGATTAGATCATATGATTTATTTCCCATTTGCTTTATTTTCTTTTGTTGTTAAAATACAGATTTGTAAACAATGTTAGCAAGAACTACTGAACTTTAACTATGTATCATTATAGATAGAATAACCCTATTCTGGAAGTAACACTAGTTTTATTCCCTGTCGTAATTATTGTTTCATTTTCCTTTCAGCACTGGAATATGCAATCAGATTGAATTAAAGTTTTGGCAGATTTGTTTGATAATCCTATCCGTGGTATCATGATTTATACAAATATTTTGCGATTTGTACTTAGTTATCCGAATAATAAAAAGAATCAACAATCCTTGAGTATATACAAAGTTTGTTTAGATCTACAGCGAAGTTTTGAATATATGAAATAACCATAATTTAAAGGTAACAATCTGTATATATAAGTGAGAGGTGTCATACTGTCACTCTATCTATCGTGCTATAGAGACCACCTAAACATAGGAGCAACCTAATCAAATTTCCTATGCATACTAAATGGACCAAGGGAAAGGTCTGAGAAATTTTTTTAAAAATGGTCTTAAAGATTGTTCTTTTCACATTGTAATGCTTGAAAATTATGCCAAGTTGGACCCTCTATATACATATCTACATATACATATCTTATTTTGTATGTTTATATATGATTATTTGAGAAAACAAAAGATGAGGAAGATTTCCCCTCTTTAAGGGGTCAAAAATGCAAGGAAACTTTTCCGTTTGAGAGAGTAAAAATGGAGGGACCCTCCCTTTCTGTGGCTAAAAATATAGCGATATATTTTCCTTCCTTTGAAAGGTTTAGTGAAGGTTTTTTTTCCCTCCTTTAAGGATTCAAAAGTGAAGAGAACCCTTGTCCCCTTCACGGAATCAAAAATGAAGGGAAACTTTTCTCTACAAGTTGAAAGCTTTAGTCCTTGTTTTAACTCCTTAAATATTTAACCCTGCCTAGATGAATACTCTAGCTTGTGATTATACAAATCTGCATCAAAGACTAAAAACAAAACAAAGTGGAAGTCGTCTTGATTCGTGTATCACAGTGATCACAACATTAAGGGATTTGTATCTTTCGTTAGTTATAATTCCTGTCAGTTAAAACAATGAAGTTGATTCTCGACTTTTAGGTACTTAACAACCGTTTGTGTGTTGTCTGTAATAATAGCACAATCACTATAGTAGATTGTAACCAAATTATTAGTGTATAGGACGACCAACTCTGTAATCGAGGGAAATAAGTGTTGTCGAGTTTTACTGTTATTATTGAATACCATTCGAGTCTGATCAGCAACAATTCAGTCGTCCCCCACTCAGTGACAGAATTTTTCAGGCACCAGCTCAAAACTAAACTGCTCTTTACATTTTATCGTGAATTGCTCACAGAAGAAGCACAGTTTGTCTTTTTCTTTTGCAATATTTGTTATTTATTTCACAGCAGTTTTTTTTTTGCAAACCTGGTTTTTCCGAAGTCCTTCAAATCGATTTAAACTAAAAATTACGTGACTCTTCTTCTTCTTCTTCTTCTTCTTCTTCTTCTTCTTCTTCTCTCTCTCACACACACACACACACACATACATACATACATATACACACAGATTTCTCGTTTTACACAGGTGTATATTAGCTACTTTTTCTTCCACTCTTCCTGTCCTGTCGCGCGCACGCACGCGCACGCACGCGCATGCACACAACTACGTAGACAGACACACACTCACACACACACACACACACATATATATATATATATGTGTGTGTGTGTGTGTGTGTGTGCGCGCGTATTTAAGTGGATGTGTACGTGCCTAAGAGCTACCTGAATATTTTTAGTTACTTACTAACTATTTTCAGTACGTTTAACATGAGTAGCCAAGAATGTATTATTTAAGTAGACGGGACAATAAAAACAACCATTAATGACCTACCCTCCTACGGAATACTTGAAAATTATTCTTGACTAAAGGTTTTATTTCTAGTTCTGGTACTTAACTACGACAAGGCAGCAGCAAAATTAGTGTCTTCCGAACTAAACTTTGTCTATATCTCTGATCTCATTGAATTTAAAGATGTGCTGTGTGTGAAAAATTGTATCTAGTTAATAAGGCAAACCTTTCGAGCATTTAGTCCATGGGGTGTACGCAGCCTCAGGTAAATTCATTTCGACCTCTAACATGAGTAAAATACTGAGCAATCATCTCATGAAAGTAGTAATGAAAAACACATAAGAGGTTCAACAGATTTTTATGAATCTTATATAAGAAATAATGAATTATATTTTGCAAACAATTTAAAGTCTTTCTGCGTTTCGTTTTCATTCAAAAAGTAAGCATCTTTTATTTCAATTATTACATAACCAGGTAAGTTAAACAGGAAAGTGATGCTGGAATTTTGAGTGAAGCCACTTATTATGAAAATGCATGCTCTCAAAGCAAGTTCAGAATTTTTCAACAATTCATCCGTGTGGTAGTACTTGGTGAAGACGAGGAGAAAAAAAAGAAACTAGGCAAAGTATTAAAGTCAGAATAAGAGAAACCAGTCTTTTTTATTATTTTATTATCAATGGACTTTTTAAAAATCATTTACTATAACGTCATTTTTTTTGATTTAGCGTTTCTTTTGACCACATGAATATCATCTTACAATTGTTTTTCACTTAATTAAATTACTGTTGCTTTGCCTACTTCTTGGGTCAACTTTGGATAGGAGCAGAGTTTTCTGCTGCGCACTTAAGATTATTTTTAAAGCGCCAGCAAAAACGTTGAACATTTAGAAGAGCTCAAATATGTGGAAACGGTCCAAAATAAACTCTGGGTATGAGTTGTAGAATATGATAATCGCTTATACATTATGATTTAAAGTATTGTTGTTCAACATGAGGAAAAAAACAGCATTTCGAAAGCTGATTTTCGAGGTAGACCGGCCTTCCTGAATTGGAAGATTAGTTTAATACTATCTTCTTACCTCCATTTAGATTGTGCTTGTCTGAAGTCAACTCAGATATTAAAAATCACATTCTTAGTCGTATTATCATCTGGGTAACACCCTATTCTCTTTTACTCAAATATTTACGTATTCAGTTTAAGGCTGGACCTCAAAGTATGAAACAGTTGAAGCGAGTATGAGTGCTCAATCGTCACCCTACTGAATTGATTTTAAATACGCAGGTAGAAGTAGCATCGTAATCAAATGTGACTTCAATCCTCATTGGAGATCCCACTCTTGTACTTTGTGTCAGACTTTTTGTCTCACTATCTTATTCAGGGAATCAATGCATTTGCTTCATGTCACATTATCTCTTCTTTTTCTATATATTACCAATGGGCGCTGCAGATCCGATACTTTCTGGACTTGTCTAGTTCGTCTCTCCATCTTATATTCTGCCGGTCCCGATTTCGCATATGATCTCTTGGGATCTACGTTGTGAGTCGTGATGTCCAGCAGTTGTCTAACATTCTTGCAATATGACCATCCCATTGCCATTTGAGTTTTCCAAAGGATTCTATGATATCCCTGACTTCAATTTTTCCTCAAATATACTGTGCTGTTTTGTGATCTCTCTGCGTGATGCAGAGCATGATTCATAGGTGACTATCGGGAGGATGCATTGGTTGTATACCCCCCTTTTTAGGACTAATGTTCTTGTTCTTCCTAAAGGTTGATCTTGTTCTACTTAGAGCCCTCCTTGAATAATCCTTCACACGGTTTTTTCCTCATTCTTCATTTGAGGTTTTCAGGAACATCCGTTGTCCTGGGTAGATGTAATGGTCTTCTTTTTCCTGTTGAGAGATTGCTTATAATTTCGAATCAACGATTTTCTTCATGCGTACAATTTGTATGGAAATAGAGGGTCACTTTTTCTGGTAGTGCAAACCACAATACTACAAAATATTCGAAACGTTCATGGCAATGGCACGATAAATCACGTAGATTTGAATGTGATGCAATAGGGATAATGTATGGAATTATTTGTTTAACAAAAAAGAATTGAAAACATCTCCATGTTGTGGAGTATGGAATAAGATATATTGCATGCCTTTCTAAAATTATGCGACATGCAGAAGAAATCATCAAGTGCAAAGGTATTCTGAAAGCGGCTTCGATAAAGCAGAGTGAGATTAAGGAAACCGTAAGCAAAGAATTCCTCAGACGAACAAAATTAATTGAAAAAAATTGTGCCTCAGATGCTTGAACATACGAATAGATACCGTGTCAGTTTCTTTTGTGATATACTCCTAACCTTTCTTAAATTTGACAAATAGGGTTCTCGGAAACCTACCAAACAAAACAAAAGTGATGACAAATCATAAAACTTTGCCACCAAGAGATGATGCCGATTGATTACAGGTAAAAAGAAAAGACGAAGAGTACTCGTTTGAATCGTGTATTGCATCGACTCTGCTATCAAGGGATTAGAAGATAACACAACACAGGGCGAGGATAGATTAATTATCATAACCAAAGACTACAATAAAACTAACAGAAGAATGACTAGAGAGCCAGGAGACACACAGACGAGGATCCAAAAGTGAGTAGAAAAATAAGTCTACGGACACTTCAGAAGATAAACTCAAGGGATTGCAAATAAATGAAGATAGAAACTACTACATAAAGGAAACCTTAAGATAGATGTTCTCAAGGGCGGCCCAAATTAACGTCATATAAACCAATTATATAAAGGATAAGACAAATAGAACACAGGATTATAGCATATGTAGACTATGAGGGAAAAATGAGACAATCAGCAACACAGTAAACGAATGCAGCGAATTAGCCAAGAGGGACGACGAAATATGCCTGGGTGGTGAGGGTGACCCATTTGGGACTATTCAAGCGACTACATTTTGACCCATCATACCAATGGTCTATGCACAGACCAGGATTTGTCCAACAGAATTAAACTCATAAAAGTTCCAAGGGATCCCCCTATCCTGGCAAAAAGACCATCCCCTTTTATCGTGGGCAAAAAGAAGAGAACGTTAGTGAATTTCGTTATTCCATTGGACCACATAATAAAGCTGAAAGTGAAAAGCTGTATAAATATCTAGACTTTGCAAGAGAACCGAAAAGAATTGTGGAAAATGAATGTAAGGGAGTTGGAAGAACTGGAAATCTGGGCAATAATCGAGACCATTCAGACAACAGCACTGCTAAAATCAGAACTGGAGTATTGAGGAAACTTGTTGTCACTTGATCTCCAATGAAAACCACTTGTGACAACTGGTGCAAAAACTTAACAAGTGCAAGTAATAATCATAATTGTAATGATAATAATTACGCACACTCATATACATATATGTATAAACAAATAAATAAATAACGAGTCTCATATATGCTACGAGTATGAAACTAAACGCTGTCGTCTTTAGAGAGTGCAAGATTTATACCATTTTAGGCGCAAACTGAAAAACTGGGTTTATCAAACTTTACGTCAAACAGCTGGTACACAATACTTGGCCAAAATTCGGTTGCTTTTTAAAAGGTTAAATGCACTAGGATGAACACAAGAAACAGAATCTCACGGTGGAAAAAATCACAGACTGTTTCAAATCCGCCATCGACACAAATGCAAAATATGACTGATTACATTTGGAAACAGCTGTTTACAGTAAGGATCAACTGAAACGTCACCAACATGGCTATTATTAATAGATAGGCGGATAAATAAATGAATAAATAAATACAACAACTGCAGCGAAAACGGCAGTAGTGTATCCAACAAAAACTTCATCAAATGGTGACCCTGGGGTCAGGCACGGTTTCAGAGCCGAAGCCTCATGACCATTAACCTAGGGCACCCCCAGTGCCTCACGATACCACCCCACTTTGTTGGTTTCACATTGTGCGGGTGCCAGGCAACGTGGGTACAATCCCTGTTCGATCCTAGGGCTTCTTGATATATTCTCTGAGAAATATACAGATCGTCTAGCCATGTCGTAGAGATTTCTCTCGCAGATTTGCGAATATTTCCAGTTTGTGTTGATGTGCCCAATTGATATTTCTCTCAAAAGAAACCGTTCATTCAACGATGTAAGCTTTTTAATTAACTTTTATTCATTCCGTGAATATTGAGAAAAAGTGAAACGATGGCTGAAGAGGGTACGGTAAAGAGGTTGGCCACATATTGACTATCCTACTCTTAGCTAGATCCTTTCATGGCTCTGATGTACATTATTCTTTACATCCAAAAAAACACTCATTACTCACATACTTGCTGAATTATCATAAGTCATTTTCTTAATTTAACAGGCCAGATTAGGACACTGGGGTAGAAGATTGGACGCTGGGTTGCTAACATGATCTCAGCTGGAAAAGAAAGACGAAGTTCAAAAACTGCTGCAACAGTCCAGTCTATCCAATCATTAAATCAATGTTCATTTGTGCTTCGGAATTTTATTGGCAACTTTGCAACATTTTTTCGTATCCTTGGCAGGGACCCCCGGACCTGTTTGTATCTCTACGTACATCTTTTTAGAGAATTACCCGCATCGAGGGAGGATGTGTTTGAGGCTAGCAGTCTTTCCACACACATTGGTCAGATCTTATCGACTTTCACAATTTGATGTTCACTGGCCTTTATTAGGTAACATTCTGGAGAGCCAACCAGTCTGATGACTCACCATTCAATTTGTCTTTCAGAAATCATATTCACTCATATTCTTTTAACGGTTTTCATAATAGTTTTTCAGTTTTTATCTCCAAGTGACAATATAATGCTCCCTTGCTACCATGTGACCACAACAATGCTGAACCGGAGACCTAATTTCCACTGTTTTTATAAAAGTACAGATGGACGTATGACTTACTTCCTTTGAAATGATATTATTTTGCATGAATTCTGTTATTTCTTTTCATTTATTTTAATATCATGCACTATGCACCATTTTTAGTGCGAGGTTATGTTAGCTGCATTTCCGTAAAAATGGCAGAAATAAGTACCCACAACAGCATTTTAGTTGAATTGTAATTGTAGATCCACGCATAAAGCAATAAACATTTTTCTCAGGGCTAAAATCTTTTTAGTGGTTGGAAAGTCTAATGGATTAATGCACCTGAAAATAAAAAAAAATCTTCTAAAAGAATTATTCTATGTATATAAAATAGGAAATTACCTAATTTAATGCTGTAAAATAACCCTATAACTTCCACACTTCTAGAAGCAACTACATTTGCAATTGTAATAAATCTTAAGAGAATTGGTGAAAATCCTGTGTTTCTGTCTTCATTAGTGTCAGAGTTATTAAGCATCAAAAAGCGGGGCTAATGAGCCGGTTGGTTTCGTTTTTTAAATCTAAACAAATCTTCAAATCACGTCTCATCGAATGGTAAGCCCAATATCCTTTTAGCTTTAATAGTTTCTGAAATTTGGCCATTTTGTGACCACCACATTTGATAAGAGCGACCTTGCTTCCTGTTCGGTTGCAACAATATCCCTGCTTATCAGTATGATAATTTCTTCCCGGGTCAGTCTTTTTAAGAATATTTTTCAGGTTTCAAACATGTAGACAGTTCTAAAGCTGTCGGTGAGATTCAAATCAGTCGTCTTCAAAAGATTGTGAGTTGCTTAGTCTGGCACTTGACTAAAATAGTTTAATAATAATAATAATAATAATAATAATAATAATAATAATAATAGTAATAATAATAATAATAATAATAATAATAATAATAATAATAATAATAATAGTAGTAGTAGTAGTAGTAGTAGTGAGAATGAAATTAATTTCTCTGGCGAGTGATGAGCGAGATTAGCTTGCTATCTCTCGCTCAATGGCAAACGCGTTAGGTACTAACCAGAAGAAATATAATAAAGACCTAAAATGGTCGTGTTGAAAACTACTGAATACATTATAAGACATCTTACTATTTTTTAGTGAGTATTGAGGACACTTCGTAGGAATATCATTGTTTACTACTAGTTAACAGTTTGCACAGAATTAAAAACTAAAAGTCGTATTGGCAATTATGTCAATTTTTTGCTTGTTTATCCGGATGCATTCTTAAAAGGACACATACACGTTATGCTTTTCTCTTTTTATATGGTTTATATGCCATTGATCAGAAAACAATAAAGATAATTGAAAATAGGGACTGGCACAGGTAAGATTAGATTCATGCCTTTCCAAACGGTATTAGCATGAAAAATGATGACGGCAAATGTGCATCGATTTTTTTATAACTTATCTTGCCAATTAGAATATCTGATCAACGACCGACAAAACCAAAGCAAGGCTCACCTCTCAAGTACGCACACACACACACACACACACACGCGCACATACACGCGCCTGCGCACATACAAATCTATGAATTGTTTGAGGGTTTGAGAGAGAAAACTCATAAAAATTCCTCGTTTCAAAGGAAACGACATGCATAAATGTTGATATTTGTCAACGTATTTGTGTCTGGGAATTGAAATGACTAATTGTTTTATTATTTTTTAATGTTGGTTTATGAACAAAAGCTTTCATTTGCTGAACAGTCCCGTGATTAACAACTTCAGGATTGAGCTTTTTCAAAAATCTCTCCACAATCCAAAATAGAACTTTTTACGTATTAAAAATAACACGTATTTCAACTCGAATATTCTTCTATTTTTACAGTGATAAAACTTTTTAAAAGAAACTCGAGGTTTTTTTGACAATTTATTAACAATTGATATTCTCTCCCCCCTCTCTCTTACACATACACATACTCCCTGACACACATGAATACACACACACACACACACACACACACACACACATATATATATATATATATATATATATATACGCAGATAGATCAATAAGTCTATAGTCTCCTGATGAAAATAGTATTCTTTTTACATAAAAAATACGTATTTTTCTATATGATCTCTTTGTTTGTCCATACACTTGACCCAATGTTTCTCTATTGATCAGATAGCGAAAACATTACACAAAGAAAATTTCTAATTTACCAATAGTTTAGTCAAAATGAATTTCTGTTTGCCCTGGAAAAAACTCTATAAAATACGTTTTGTACCACCAGAACAGAAGTAATCTTCTTTTAGAATCTGAAAAGTCCTTTTTTGTCCTCTCAGGGGAAATTTTTTTTATTTCCGATAATGTACATTGGCTGAGGTGGTTTCCGTGTTTCTCTTTATATTTGTGCTCGAATCCATGAGGTATGATAAAAAAAACAAAAAAAAAAAACGTCAGTAATACCAGTAATGACATCATAAGCCACGCTCTCCATCGCTGGGTGAGTTAGTGAGGATTGATTAGTAATCCAGCTCAAATCTTTTTATAGAAAGAAATGTTATACCTTTTTGAAATGCTCGGGCCACTTAGAGACAGTAAAAATGCATTTATGTATTTTACAAACCAGCTTGAAATATCATCATGAATCTTATGCCCGAAAATCGTTTTAAAATATTTTTGCAGTTCTTTCCCATACCTGCTCCTGTTTGTCCACACGATATCTCTGTATTTTCTCGATGAGAGTGTGTCTTGGCAAGAAGTGATCAAATTTTGGTTGCAGTAAAAGGTGAAAGGGATTGTGGAATTCAGTATTCAAAATAATGACTTTTGCCTTGGCTTGAACACCAACACTGGGGGGAAATATATGACTGACAAAATCTACAAATAATCAGACTATATACTTATATATACGGAGAGAGAGAGAGAGAGAGAGAGAGAGAAAGAAACGGAGATGTACCTGTTCGGTTTTCCGTTCTTCTTTAACGCTAAAATCACCTGGCCTATCAACTTAATATTTGGCATGTAGACTTGCAGAAGATCATCTTCTGAGAAAGGCTACGTCAGGCTGACCAGATACCATTTGCAGTTAATATCCGGTTCTAAAATCTGGAGGCAATCTTTTCACCAGGATTTTCGTAATCATTCTTCTCCCGAATGACACAAACATTTCTTACGATAAAATCATTTTTAACTAATCAACAATATGAATATTAGTAAGCCATCGCCGATGTCAAATTCTATGACCCTTTCCTTTCCCTCTTTCAATCGTACCAACCGAAGCCGTTGTCATATTCTATCACCCCCCCCCAAAAAAAAATTCAAACGTACTAATCAAATAAATCAGGAAAAGATAAAATTGCAGTCGGCCCTCTAACTTCTATCTAATTTTCTTTTTCGCGGATTGGATTATTCTCGCTTTTGTCATCAACAGTTAAATGAGATTTTTTTTTTATTTTGCAGTCTGCTGTGAAAAACCACGGACTACTACAAATACTGTATTTTGCACAGTACTAACATTTATTATCAAAACATATATCTGAGAACGCAGCATTACGTAAAAACTACATACAAAGCAAAATGTAAACAAAGCGATAAAGTTTAGTAAAATATGAAAACAGAAGGCATTATGTTTACAGTATATTACTAAGTTATATTAGCTTAAACCAATACAAAAAATCCATTTAATTATAATAAACATATTAATCCAAATACATGTATACTTTCTCAATCTCTCTGTCTCTGTCTGTCTGTCTATCTGTCTCTGTCTCTCTGTCTCTCTCTCTCAGTATATTTTTACTGTTTCATTTCAAGTACAACACCATGCTGCGTTGTGATAATGTTGAGGTATTTTATGCATGGTAAATGCACAGTAGTATAGGTATTGCATTCTATCGATTACAATACTGTAATAAGTGTTCAGCTTTTGTGGGGAGTCCAGAGAAATTTCGAGAAGATTCTGTGATATTGGATGGCCGACTGTGTTTTATTATTTATTTTTCATCAGATAAAATATCATACACCATTATTACTCAATTTTCTACCATTTAACATCATCTTGATTTATTTAGTATTAATCCCTTGGGGAGGGTGCTTTTAATCAGTGATATCTCCGTTACAAACAATTTTCTTCTGAAAAATATTTCCTTCTGTTGCAGGATTTCACTGGTTAAGCATCCATCCCATTTTTTTAAATTTTATGAAATCTTTATTGAATATCATTTGCTTTCATGTGTTATTACATTCGATGCTTGGGGGGGGGGGTCGACAACGCTGGGTACCCCAGCAAGTCATAATAATAAAACAACAGCCTGATGTTCCATTTCATATATTGTTATTAAGACTCATTACGACAAGTTTACATGGAATTGTTTTATTAGAAACAAGATCACAGAGGAACTGAATAGTCTAAAAAATTATTTAAACTCGACCAAATACTCACCCTACCGAGCTCGATAAAATTGCTGAGAAAAAAATGTTTTTTTCAAGTGATATTTATGACTTTTGGATTTTTCTACAGTTTCAGAAAAATATTGCCTCAAAAATTGTACATAAATAGAGGGCACAAAAAATGGATCCATTTTAGGATGAATTCATGTTGTAAATCGAACGACCCCCCAAAACATATTGGGGAGGAGTTGATCTTCAAAAACTAATTTGCTGAAAATATTTCTGAGGAATCAAATTTGTGCAAACAGAAACTTTCAAGGGGTTCTGTGGTGTGTGTTTTGTAAATTTATACTTTTTCCATGATTTTGGAAAAAAAATATCTTTCCCCCCCCTCTCTCTCTCTCTCTCTCTCTCTATATATATATATATATATATATATATATATATATATATATATATCTCGACCCCTCTCTAAAGTAACCAATGTTCTCTCTCCATCCTTTTTGAAAACGGTACAAAGTACTTAATCATTGAGAGGAGCTATTTTTCTGCACCAATCAAACAAGCACGGCGGGAAAAACAGGCACAAAATATGAGTCCAATTTAGCATGAATTTTCATTCTAAATCGACTCTCCTGAAACTATACTTTCGGAAATTATCTTCAAAAATTGAATTAATGAAATCCCGCTTCAGGGTCTCTATAGTGCACTGAGAAAATTTCTCAAATTTACGTAGTTGGGTTTTTGCGGTGGGCTGTCACATTCAGACAGACATTTTATGATTTTCATCTTATAATTCACCTGTATTAAAGTCAGAATCAACTGAAAATAAAAGCTTGGAATGTTGGAGGTCGTTCTTGTAATATGGTAAGTCCTAGATCATCCAGACCATGGAGTAAACAGTTGACATATAAGTTGTAACTTGAGCTTGCAGGGTAAGATACTAAGGCGCCCGTTAGTGAGGTTACCATGCTAGTTTTGAAAGCCATTGCTCATGACTGTGATTTTTACTCGAGGCCTCATTATTGTCATCTTGTACAAGACTTAGATGGATCTTTCTATCTACTCTACAAGCATCATTCATAATAAGTGAAATTGTAAATTCATACATACAATGTATTTTTTGGGCTCTTTAGCTTTTTAGTCTTAGAGGGCACAGGGCTTGATTTTCCCTGTAAATCTACACGGTGCTGCCCGAATTACATTGGCTCGTCCAAAAAAGTTACCTTGTTTATCCAATTTTTTTTCACCTCCTGGACCGAATGCCTATGCTGGAGCTGTTGGAGTATATGATCTTGCTAGCTTGAAAATATTATTAGGACATTACTAATCGTATGTGTATTATTGAATCTCCATAGTCAGCATCAGCACACAGCAATAGGCAAGGTATTCTTCCCTTTTCACTGGTTCAGCGCTACTGGACACACTGTTTGGCCTCGAACCTTGCGAACTCATGTAAGTTCTCCACTGGACATTGCAAAATCTGTTTCATTCTTTTTTCAAAGAATGATAGGTTTAGTTTTGATTTTTGTAAAAAAGATATTTTTCCACGAAGATAAAAGTCAGGATATCTTTTTGACTTTGGGAATCTTGTATAATTGAGTCGGCGCTACCGGATATACTACGTAGATTTACTTAACGACTGGTGTTGTGGGTCATTACCAATGTTGTTCTAAATTGGAAATCAAAATTTATCTTCCGCCATATTGCCCCATGAATAATATCTAATGAGTGCTGTCCTAAATATCATAATACTTGCCGATATTTTCCAGAACTGTACATTTTGCATTTTATGTCGATGAAAATGAAGTTAAGAACCTATGATCAAAAAGGTTGTTCGACAGATCAAGTTTGCTAGAGCATTCATAGGAACCTTTGTGTAATGAAAATCGGCTGTTCATAAATCACCAAGTAAAAACCTACGATAGGGAACGAAATAGTATCCCATCTTGAACAAATACAAAAATATTCTTTGAAATTGTCGGAATTTAGAAATATATAACAATAATGATAATACCAATTTATTTTCAACCAGCCCTTAGTTATCTATCGATCCAATCACTAAGATGACAGACGGCTGGATCGCCTTGTGTCAAACCAACATTCTCCTCAAGGGTGTTAGATATCGCATGATCCGAACTGGGTTTCTATTCAATCAGATTTGCCAGGAAAGCAAGAAATGAACTTTAATTCAATATGACGTTATGTTTGAGGATTACGTCGTGACGCATCTTATTTTGTTCAATGCTTACTCATAGTTTTATCATAGCGGTTCTCAAACAGAGATTGAAGCAGATTCGCAGCAGTATACAAAACATATGCAAACTTGAATGAGAGCAAAATAAATTTGGTCTTCGATCTTTATTCATGAGATGTTAAGCCCTTTTTAGCGCTTTTCTTTTCAGAGTACCTTTCACTTACTGAGAACTAAATTGTTTCCTTTAATCGCCTTATCAGTTTTGGCATATACAAAGGGTATTTCGTAGCATTTCTAAAAACATTACATTCTATTTGGTTACAAATTTTCCAAAGATTTATTCTATATTACTTTCATGTCGAAGATTTTACTAGTACAAGAGTAATTTGTATTTTACAATTGCACTTTATTTTACATATCTAGCGAACTGTATTATTAGTTGCTTTAAAGTTCTGGTGAGCATATAATTTTCAAGATCAGAAATGTAAAAAACAAAAATAAAAACATTCTGAAACTTGATCAGCAGGTTGACCAAAACTGATGCATGTCATTGTATTTTTGTTTGAGGGCGGGTCATTTTATTCCAAACTACCAATCAATGAGGCGCTCCTCCGACCTGTCTGTCAGTCTGTCTGTCTGTACCCCCTCTCTCTCTCTCTCTCTCTCATTCAATCAATCAATCAACAAATACTCAAAAAAAAAAAAAAAAAAGAATGAGGCGGAGTTAGAATGTTAAACGCTGACCTAGACACGTGCCTTTAGGGCTATGCATGAGTCACGCAGCCAGCCGCAGGGATATAAACGCAACTCCAGACTGCAGAAACAATCCACTTCTGGATAGCCAAGACTAAGAGATCGAAGCAGGTCCAAAGTAGCGCACTTCCAAAACCTACCGGCACCAGTTTTTGTATTCAAAAATCTTTCAAGAATGGCAGGAATTCCACCACCAACCAGGAACCCTGAAATCAAGCACAACAAAGTAAATATTAATTATTTTCTGTCCATATCACTTTTTCTTATTTACACTTATTTTCAATTCTCTCTCAATATATATTGAATGTTAACTTTTGAGTATTTAGGCGATTTAGGCTTTCGTCGACGTTTCGAGGATTTGATACAGAAAATTGTTTCTCCAAAAGATTGCCTATCAAGCTTGTTGAAACTTCATCCGTTACTCTCCATCATTATTATTATTATTATTATCATTGACACCTTTTATACTTAGTCAACTTTGGCACTAAGCCATATTCATGAAGCAATGGTTTTCAAGACTAGCATGAGAACTAATACTCATTAGTGCTAATAATTAGTATTATTATTTGCCGCCACAGAAATTTCTGATGTGCGCTAGTGAAGAGGTAGGAACATCAGTTGCCGGTATTTTTCTAAATATGATTGCCGTCTTTTGCATAAATCGCACTATTTCTATCTTCTTTTAGATTCCTATTTGTTACACCCTTTCTTTGAAGAATTTTGAATCTATCCCTAGTACCTCAACAACTATGGGCTCGTGGCCTTTGCTATATTCTGAAGTTTCATGAATTTATTAAATCCCTTCAAAATTCCTCTGGCTTCTATCGCCAAAGAGTCCTAGACCCCTCTCACGGTCCTTGTCATAAATAACAGTACCGTGATTTATAACGGTCCAACCAATTTTCGAACATTAGTTCTAATCTTCAACGGCGTTCAAGAGATTGAAACGCGTACCAAGAAATCTCGATACTTGTTCTATTATATCATTCAAGTTTCACCGATACTTTACAGGTCTTGATGCGCACAATCTGACAGTTTTTTCTAATATCTCGAGTCTTGTCTGCTTTCTGACTTTGGCTGGGCTACATACTTCGACTGGAATACTCAGAACATAATCATCAATATAGTAAAACTTATCCTCCATCTCGGATATCAGTTGGCCCCTTATTTGCAAAATTGGATCTTATCAGTTGTCTTAAGTTGTGTCTGAGGTTATTTCCGAAACTGATATACCTTAATATATCCAACGCGCTCGTAATATGGATAGCAAAGGCTCGAGCAATACAACTCAGTATAAGGATAAGTTCCAATGAGCAGTTGTTCAAAACATGTCCTTGTAAAACATGCATATCATAGGCCAGCAAATATGCTAGTTAATTTCGTTCGATGGTATTGTAAGGGGGAGGACTAGCTTCCTAATCTTCATTTAATTTTATGAGATTGATGTAATATAAACTTAGATTAAAACGACGATTGACAATCATGACTCATTTAAGAATTTCAGTCCGGATTGTCATGAAATCTCTCTATATGTCTCTTCATCTCTATATAATCCTTATATTGTTGTCCATCTCAGTATAATGAATACATGCATCTGGTTTAGATACTAATAATCAGTCCAATGCAATAACGATGATTTCAGTAGTTGGACACTATCTAACAAAATATTCCAATTTTAATTTAATGATATAAAATCATCCAACGGAAGAATTGAAGGAACCATTTGATTTGATAGTTGAAGTTCTTCCCAATGTACCACAAGCCGAGTACATTTAACTCTTAACTTATAGGCAAACACTGACATTGATAAATTTACAGAAATTGATAGAACCTTAAGAACATGAGATTCTCAAAAAATATTTTGCTCATTTTTGTGTGTATTTGAATAATCATAATTTGCATCACTCTTTTATATAAACTCAGCTGTATAAATTTCGGTCACTCTCTCTCTCTCTCTCTCTCTCTCTCTCTCTCTATATATATATATATATATATATATATATATATATATATATGGAAGAAATAGAAATAAACACATTCTTTATTCGAAGTATTGTTCTTTTTAGCATCAAACTTGATAGTTGACTACGCTTTTCGTCATTATCTATCATATTCAGAACTTCCCGCCAACTTCCAATGCTTGTTTATCCAGCATTGGATTTCGCTAGTCTGACTTTAACAAAGCTTTTGCCTTGTTCTGTAGCTGTTAATTTCTATTTTGTCTTCAATTGAAGGGAGCTGTGTCTTCGTACCTTATCGTTTTGCTTTCACTTCCGGCTCAATATCAATTTTCGCTAGTATTAAGAAATATTGCTATTCAATCCCCAACCCTCTTTTTTAGTTCCTCTCAGTTTTGAGTAACGCTATTTACTAAGCTTACTTTAGTTTTGGCTCTCAAGGCAACGATTGTAGGGCAGCTAGTGAGAATCGAACTCATTGTATAATAGTAATGGTCTATTTGGCCAGCTCGCCAACCATTATCGCACGGTAAGGCATCTTGAATAATGCCAGTGATATTCCATGGAATCGCATTTATCTCCTCTCTCTTTATTTGTCTACGTGTACATATGCGTGTGTGTAGTCAGAATGACAACTTTGTTTACAATGACACAGCTATTTCCCTAACACCAGTTCACTGATGGAACATTCTCTTGTGACTAACAATCAATGGTAGCAGTGAGTCAAAAGCACCTTGTAAGTGAATGGTGTGCTTTAATATTCTCCCCGGTCTAATTAAACGTTTCGTCGGCTGACACACCCAATCCTTTACCGTTTCGTACCCAGCAAGTGGGTGATTATAGAAAGGGGACCGAAGACAGGAATAATAATGAGAGGAATCACGTGCCGTGTACCTTATATGGCTACGTTTGAATAGCCACAAAATCAAACCACGTCACTTGCGTAACATTAGCAATAAACATTGGTCTTCGACGAAAATAGCTTTGCCTACATGTAATCTTGAGATTTTTTCTGAATGAAGTCAGTGAATAAGGCAAAGGTTTAGGACTCTACAATCAGTTTTGAATCTGTCAACAGTGTTCCTATCATTATTGATTGACAGACGCTGTCAGCTTAGCCATGATACCTACTTTACGAAAAACGGATGAAAACACATATTAGTTTCAAAGAAGTGAAGATAACCATCTTTGCAATATCATTTTGAATTTTATTACATTACTATTCATTTTTACCGAAATTTTCTTTCATTTTATTTCTATTATATTTTTATTGCAACTCGCTGGTCTCCATTCTATGGAAGTGAGTAATTCGTGCATATCGGAAATCTTCAGCGAGATTCTAAGTTGCATCCCATTTTCTTGGGAAGTCTTCATATCCTAATCGATAAGGAAGCCCGGGAAAATGGATGAGATTACGAATCTCGCTACAGCATTATTCTTTATTTCCGAAATCGCCCTTCTTACTAACGACCGCAAGTCTGAGAATTGAAATAAAACAGCAACAGGATGAAACAAATGCTTGTAAAATAAAACTAATAATAACCACCTTTCGCATTTATAGCGATGTGACAGAGCACAGGGAGAGATGGATTCACGCCTTCTCCAAAACAAATCTCAACTATGAAATTCATCATATGTAATTTTCATTTTTTTGTTTTTTTGGCAATGATTGCATTTGTACTAGTAAAGTCCCTGGTGCCTACATAGTAAATATAAAAAGTATCTTCAGAGATGGATTATGAATATGAAAATCGAGCGTGGTCTTTGAGACATAAATCTCGGAAATATCGATCAAACTATTTCTAACTCACTCATACAAAAGGCATGAAAACAGTTAAACTTTTGCTTATCAATTGAATTCTGGTGGATAGAAAATTACTCAGTTTTGTGTATTTTAGTGTCTTTCAAAGGTGGTTAAATGTACTTCCATCTTAAGGGGAAAGATAAAGGCTGGAGTTGATAAATCCTTTTTTTTTTTTTTTTCGTTGCAGATTTTCATTAACAATCAGTTTGTGAACTCAGCCAGTAATAAAACTTACCCAGTTTACAACCCTTGTGACAACGAAAAGGTCTGTGATGTTCAGGAAGGTGACAAGGTAAGTTGAAATCCTTATTTGCACTTACATTTTGACAGAACTTTTCTCTCTTTTTAAATATCTCAGAAACGAATTCTATGATTGGAAAATATTCAAAATTGAAAAATAAATATCTGAAGTCTATATAATAACAAAGTTGTTTTATTGAAATTCTTTCCAAGATATCCGACCTATTCATTATGGCTAAATCTAAATATCTTTTTGATCCAACTATTATCAGGTAATTTGACATCTGAAAACAAATTATCTTGTCTTGAAACAGTAAAATACGTGGTTTAAAATGAATTTTGCATGAACAAACGATTTTCCTTAAAGGCACACTGATTTCTTTCTAAAATTAATTTTAGAGTGATATCGACAAGGCTGTGCAGGCATGCAAAGCTGCCTTCAAACGCGGTACACCATGGCGCCGAATGGATGCCAGTAGACGTGGTCATCTGTTGTACCGTCTTGCTGATCTGATGGAAAGAGACATCGCTTATATGGCTGTAAGTATCCAGTAGCTTTTATCGGGGCTCATTTGGTTTCGATGGCTTTATACCGACACTTCAGTGTATGATTCTTTTTTAACCTTGGATAATTGTTGTGTGAAACAACAATGTACCCAGTAATTTTCAGTAGAACTTTAGATTTTTTCAGAAAGTACGCCAAAATCTTACGTTGTTCAATATTTCTTCTTGTGACAAAAGTATGAGAGCTCTTGAATTCAACACAGTGAATCATAATTTCTTCAATAAAAACTCAGTAAGCTATCTACAGAATTTGACATTTTTGTGCGCAAATTGTTTTCCTTTTATGCGCTGGTTGCAAAACGTGTGTGCACACACATGCACACAACATTGAGGGGAAAATCACCGAATGAAATTGTATACTTCCCACGGCAAATATTGAAAAATATTGGTCTAGTCGAAAGCCATTGTGTCAATCCATCCAAATAGCAATTTCAATCAGTCTTTTCAATCTTATTGATCAATAATAAAAACAGTTTTAGCAGCACAGAAAAATATTTAGTTAGCCTTTCAAAATCTGTCTTTTTGTGCGTCTTAGTCTCGAACTAGAGCGTGAATTCAGTCCTTTTTAATTGCTCTTTGAATATGGATTTTAGTCAAATTTTATATAAACCATCAAATAACTATAGCATAGAGTTTGAAAATCTGTACTGAACCTCCAAACTGTAGCTGCAATTTCGTCATTTGAAAGTATTCGTGTGTATATTCTTACCGATATATACATATTTGTATGTGACAGAACAATCTAAATATGATAATTTTATCTAGATACGTATCAAATACATGCAGACACATACACACACACATACATATATATAGCTAGATTTACATATATATGTGTATATCTTTTTTATATTTATAAAAGAAAATTAGAAATACCGTCAATAGAGCGTCTCGTCTAAGGATAATGGTTAGCTGGATAGTCTATCATATCTTTACTGCTGTGTAGTAAGTTCATTCATTTTTAAATCAATAAACATTATGAACCCAGAGTTGGTGACACAATATATGAGCGACACCTGTAGTATTTAGTGACTGACGAGCTAAATGGAGCAAGCAAGGAAGTTGGCCTCTGCATGACCTTCAATAAAGTAAATTGTATGTACAACGAACATATTGAGGACAAAGACACAACGATCAAAATGAAAACACCGAGATGAAGAAAGTAGACCACTACATCTGCCTAGGACAGCGAATCTCATTGAAATCTTCAAAAGAAGAAAAAAATCAAGCGAAGAATCGCTCTAGGATGGTAGGCTTTTGGTAGAGTAAGCTCAACCTTTCAAAAAAAGAAAATCCTGTTAGTCTTAAAAAGAATACAACAAATGCATCCCCGACAGTCATCTATGGGGGTGTAAGATGGAACCTAAGCAAAAGATTGGCCCTTAAAGTGTAAACCATACAATGTACACTCGAGAGAATCGTACTCAACATCACAGAGATCACGAAAAAAGTATATTAGAGAAAGAATAAATCAGAGATATCATAGAATGCATTAGGAAACTCAAATGGTAACGGGCTGGTCATGTTGTTAAATTTACTGACAATCGCTTGACATCACCATTAACAATGTGAATCCCCAAAGATCATGTGAGAAACTGTGGCCTACACAAAATGAGACGACGTGACGAACTAGACAAGTTCATAAAGAATTGACTCTATGACTACCATGGTCAAGAGGCCTGGCAAATTTTGGGGAAGGTCTACGTCGGACGACGCTAAAAGACTGCTGCTGATGATGATGATTGGGTCCGATCCTCACTATGTATATACACTGAGCTAAACTCAGTAATTACCAATAAATATTCAATTCCAAGTTCTTGAACCAAAATGTTCTTTAGTTTGACTTCTTTATCCGAATATTTGTTGGATTTTTAAAATAATCATATTCATGTTTTCCAGAGTCTGGAAACAATGGACACTGGCAAACCATACAAGAACTCCTACCAAGACATGGTCCACTGTATTCAAGTTTTGCGTTATTACGCCGGATGGACCGACAAGAACATGGGAGAAAGTATCCCTGTCGGTAAGTTTTTACTTGTAGATTCCAATATAGCTTGGAAACAACAACTGGTCTGTATTATGAATAATAAGCGATATTTATTTCTATACTTAAGGGTTTTCTTATTCTAAAACTCCACAAACGAATATCACTTAAACCTTATTTTTTGATATTTTTATAGTGATACAAAACAATCTACCTTATTGCTACTCATAAATTGAAAGTAGTTCAAATGTGCTTTTTTCCATTAAGTTCGGAAAAAATCAGTTCGGGTTGAACTGCTGGCGAACAAAGGTTAGATTTTTTTAGAATATAAATAAATATAAAAATTCAGTCTTATCTACTACTAATCTCTATGGTTCAAGGTTGACACTGAAAATAACAGCCATATTTGTTGTAACTGCCTGGGCTGGTAAGGTAACTTTAGAAGAATGGAATGTCCATGCACTCACAATATTCTTTTCTATCTATTATCGTATTGCACCAGTGACAAGATCATGTACATTTCCAAGGGACATTACTGCTAAAGTGATTATAAGCAAATACAGTGAAATTCAGTTCACTTATTCCTGTTATTTCTCCCTTCGATTCAAAGTCTTATCCAAATGGTCATTTAAAACAATGTTTTTAAATCATTTCCTAAATTTTTGCTTTTGATATTCTCTATGATGTTATGATGTACTATATTAGCTGCACCTCATCTGATAATGGAAAATATTGATAAAAATTTTATGAAAAGCAAAATCATCTAATGTTGAACAATTTATAAGTAGTTATGAAATCTCATTCAATAAATAACCGGAATAATAGATTCTTAAGAATTTTCTAAAAAGAAGGCTGATTGATATTCTACTATTCCCTTCAATTCTTTATTAGATGGTGACTTCTTCTGCTATACCAGACATGAACCCGTTGGCGTCTGTGGTCTTCTCGTTCCCGTAAGTTTCTGCGCATTATATTTTATTGATATTGTTTTTTAACACTTTTTATTTTTCTTCTACTTTTGAATAAATCATACTTTTTAATTTAGAAAAAAAGTAATCTGAATAACTATTTCGTATTGTTCAAGTAACATTGTGTAATGGTATAAGATAGATTATTTGAAACATTTTTTAGAAGTAACCCCGTATTAAAAACGCAATCTTAAGTGCAGCCACAATAATTTTCATTTAAAAAGCTGTATTTAAAATAGCATATACATGGCAAATGGAAAGCTTGTGTTCCCTAATAAATGGTCAAATGAAGTATTCTCTCCCTTTCTCTTTTTCTAGTGGAATTACCCAATGTTGATGATGACCTGGAAGATGGCCCCTGCTCTTGCCTGTGGTAATTGTATGATTGTGAAGCCCGCTGAACAAACACCACTAACAGCCCTTTACTGTGCTTCACTCATTAAGGAGGTATACTCAAATTCACTCTTATCAATAAATGACAGCCCTATTATATAAATATAGATTACTTTGTTTTTAAAAAATAAATTCTCAAACTGTCTGATTGATTTTGCCTCATTTTATTTAAGCAATTATCTCCCCTTACTTTCGACTGCTTGTCAATCTATTTGGGTGATGGCCGTCAATCAATGATTAGCAAGTTAGTTGTTGTAGATATTGTTTAGATCGATTCTCAATCACTATTATGGCCCTTTACCTGATTGAGTCAATGTAAATATCCACATACACATGGAACGGAAAGTATCTGCCGTAGTGACATAGTTGGAAGGTTAATGTCACATTCCATTGTTATTGGGATCAATTCTCACAGGGTGACCTACCCATCGCGACCCTGTGCCAGATTAATTCAGGTTAGGTAAACATCTACACTGGGATGACTCGAACAATTCAAAAATATAAAAACGCACATTAACTTTATAATGAATTACTATAAAACATAGTCTATCATAGTATAGTAGTAAAGTTACGTGGGCGCTTGCTCTTGAGCAACTGTTAGCATCCTAATCTCAATGGCCTTTCCTTGTAACTTCTATCTTTACTAGGTGCCTCAAAATTTGTTCCAGATTATGCTTGGCTTTGTGAATACCTGAATCTTTTTATAATTGGCGTGTTCAGATCTTTAATCTCACTTGAAATCGTTATTTGTTTCTTTGACATTGAGTCACTAAATCAGCACAAAATAAGCAGGAGTATTTTGAGAATAATCTTTTTTATATAATACGCATATGAATTCAAATGATATTTCGATGGATGAACACAGAATTTTCACCATTTCATTCATTTATGTGGTTTTGTTCGATTTAGTTTTTGTAGACAACGAGTATAATTATCTGAGTAAATATTTCTATAATGATTCATTTGTTTCAAATACAAATATTTTTTTTTTTATGGTTCAATCTCATAATTCTGTTGTTTTAATTTCAGGCTGGTTTCCCACCAGGTGTTGTAAATGTTGTTCCTGGTTTTGGCAAAACCTGCGGCCAGTACATTTCTACTCACCTCGAGATCAACAAAGTCTCTTTCACAGGTTCAACTGAGGTAAAGTTATACTATATTTTGGGGGTATATAAACTTGAAAACGCGGATATTCAAATATTTCAACTCTTCACCAAAAGATTCACAAGAGCAACATTGTTTATTTTCATGATAAAAACATATTACTTGTATAGTTCTTTCTATAATTTCTTGATAATGAGTTGCCAGCAAAATTTTCACAGCGGTGCTGTTGTTCCATCGCATTCAAGTTTTTCCTCAGATTGTCATAATGATGTCAAAATCTCAGAATGAACGTTGAAAATGATCTGATCAGTTCTTAATTTGATAATTGCTTAATATTTGTTAGTAAATATAAGACCACACGATCATCAGTGAGGTTTTGTACAATATTTTAATATGTAATTATATTATTTACATTAAATAAGCAAACACCGAGAGTGGAAAAGATCATCACAGTTGAATAAAATTAATAATGAAAAAAGTCAAAATTATTATCTGGGTTTTGTTCTTCATGGGTAATTTTGTTCTCTTATATTTCTCTGGTACCTTACTATTCCCGAATAATTTTAGTTGTTACATCCATATTCAGTTTAGTTTAAACATTCATATACAGTGTAATTTCCTGAACTGTTTTGAAATTATCACTATCAATTTTTTGATTGACTTTTTTGAAAAACTTACTATTTTCATCTTTTCTAATATCCCCATCAGAGAATGTTCTTTGTGCAATGCACATTTCCAGTCCTGCCTCATAAAGTCGCCTTTCACTGGAAGCATCTATTGTAACATTACTTCATTTCAGGTTGGAATGACTGTGATGCAAGACGCTGGAAAGAGCAACTTGAAGAGATGTTCTTTGGAACTTAGCGGAAAATGTCCTTTGGTTGTCTTTGAAGATACAGATCGTAAGTAATTTGATCTCTCTCTCTCTCTCTCTCTCCTTCTCAATGGTTCCAAGAATTTTGGAAATGTTACTTAAAGCGTGATTTCAGAATATATTTAGGGTATAAGTTAGCGTTTGGAAAGAATCTGCCTTAGTCAGGATTTTCTGACACTGGGAAACGAAGACATTATAAATTGAATATCTCACTTGACTAATAACAAACTTTATTCCGTTACTTGTACCTGCCTAGTCGTAGATGTATGTAAATATTCCAATATTCTACAAAAAGAATTGCAGCAACATCGTTTTTTTTCATGCATAAGTAACAATGTACCTGAATTAAGTCATAATGAAGAACCATCCGCAAAATGTTCACAGCAATACCATTTTTCCATTGCATTCGGGGTTTTTTCACGGATGGTCATAGTGGTAGTAAAACATTTATCTATGAATAAATAAAAGTTGAATCTAAGAACTCCAACCATACCTCCCTATTTCAGTTTCATTTGCGAATGAAGGCAGAGGGGTTGATTCAAATTTGAGTATCAGATTTAAGAAAATTTATTCTAGCAGATACACGAAAATCGCCAATGTACGTTGCAGGGGTCAGAGTTCAACCAAGATTCGTTATTATAGGAGCTGTAGGGTCAATATTCTCTTAACTAAATAATACTGACTTTTTGTTAACCTTTTTGTTTCTTCAGTTGATTTTGCCGTGCAGCAATCTCATGAAGCAGCCTTCCAGAATATGGGTCAATGCCGTTGGTCTGGCTGCCGCACTTACGTTCACGAAAACATCTATGATGAATTTGTAAAACGTGCTGTTGAAAAAGCCACTAGCAGGAAGACCGGAGATCCCTATGAAATGGACACTGAACATGGACCCCAGGTTCGTATGTTTAAATGATAGTACATAAGGGCTTGTCTGTGCGTGTGTGTGTGTATATATATATATATATATATATATATATAAGCGCAAAATGTCAGCTTTCTAATGCAAACATTCATGCGCCTTAAAAGCAATTTAATTTCTTGTTCACACCCCATTAACTCTTATGAACGCCCGACTGTTAAATGGTTATTTACTTTGACGAGCTTATTCTAAAAGCCTCTGTAGGAGGAGAGTGATCAAGTGAGAATCGAACTCAATACACGTGCAAACCTACCTGCAAGATGAGATTGTTAACCATCGCATTACAGCTGGAGCCAACCTGTTCATATAATTGTTGAAAGCGAGATGTCCTCTTAAACCATCAACAAAGATTTGAAAGGAGCAAATTTTGACATCAAGTCTCATTTTGGGGAGAAGCCAGAGAGAGCTTAATCTCAAATTCTGCTTCTAACAAATGGTTGAAAACTCATATTTTTATAGCTTGATAGCATGTATTTTGCTAATTGAGAGTTAAATCTTTAGTAGGTGTTTAGTGTACGTGACCTTTTGTTTACAATGGGATTTACAAACTGATAGCAGATTGTATAAAGAAAAATAAAGTAAACATTGTCATCCATAAAGAAAAATCAATAATCATGTAATGAAACGCTTGCAAAACGAAAAATGCATAAAAAATGAGATTTAAATGATTAAATGAAAATCAAAAAAACATCATATCAATTTTTAGACAATTTTCAAATGCTGAAAATAATCGGGTCCTGTGTAGTGGCTGGGTGGCTTTATACTTCCCAGTGGGTCCCAGATCAGTGTTGATGCCTGGGGAGAAACAAGGATTTCCAATACTTACATTCACGACCCACTTCGGAAGACTGTCATCACAAATAATTGCAACCTCTACACTCGGGTCTATGCTGAATTGAGAAAAATAGATATTTAATAAAGGAACCAAGCCATAGATGAGTGAGTGCATTGTGCTCTTTTTTAATGGTAAAAAATAAGTATCTTTTAAGTAACCAGTGAATTATGTCCTGAAATCTACAAATAAACAAAAATTAACGTAAATGCTTTGAGTATAATTGCTACATAGTAATCGATTTATCTCTCGTTTAATTGATCAATGGATTCAATGTGAATTTTTCAGATCGACGAGGAGCAATACAAAAAGATAATGGAATTCATCAAGACTGGCAAGGATGAAGGAGCGCAGCTGAAGTGCGGTGGAAACCGATTTGGTGACAAGGGCTTCTACATTGAGCCAACTGTCTTCTCCGAAGTGACTGACGAGATGAAATTTTCCCAAGAAGAGGTAAGAAGAAACCACATGCAATCGATAGTACCAAAGTATCAATAGCAAATGCTACTTAAGGCAAGAAAGTCAGATATCCGAAATAGATCTTTATTACACTAAGACTACACACAAATATACTTCCAAAATCACTACCAGTAAAGATAAAAAGATTCTTTTTTTTTGACAATGAATCATTGAGACGGTAAAATAAATCTATTCTGGCAAATTAACTTTTTTCTCACTAGACACATAGATTTATGGGAAAGAATTAACAAGAATTAATTTAATGGCCTCTTATCTGTATTATGGTGTGTTCTCTTTATGAAATTCTCAGTTTGACCTCTGAAACATGTTGAGAAAAATCCCTTATTGCTCTTTCTCAGTTTATACTGATTGGATTTATGAAAGTAAATTCTTGAGTATTCTTCAAAAAAGATGCCTATCTACTTTACTATTATTTGTAATTGTTCAGTTTCTCTAATTGCTAACATGATCATCGTTACCACTTTATTATGTTGCATGATTATTTCTTGTTTTTTTCATAAACTAAGATGAAAAACGCCTGAAATAATTTCGATATTTAAAATTATTAAATGTACAATCAAAGCTTTACTTGTAAAATACAAAAATAAATTTATAAATTGTAATAATGAAATGATTTTTTCTTAGATCTTTGGTCCTGTCCAATTGATCATGAAATTCCGTGATATGGATGAAGTCATCGATCGCTGTAACAACACTGACTATGGAATGGCTGCTGCCATCTTTACTAATGACATCAACAGATCCATGACATTTACTCATGCCATGTATTGCGGAACAGTTTGGTAAGTAGATAGAAATACTTCAAAACAGTTTTTGATTTTGACTGAAAAGTTTACAAGTTGGGAATCAATGCGGCAAACAGATAGATTCAAACAGAGTTAATCAGCAAATAAAAATACATTCAGTTTCCTTTGTATTTTAATTGCTTTTCAAATCCCATTACGAATATGTCTCTGTCAGATTATATATTCAACATGAGACAAAGGTGGTTTCGTGCTACGAGCAGTAATTGTAAATTAGCGGAAACATTAATACTTCATAATTTTAACATTTTCGTGTGAGTAATATCTAGAAATAACTGCGTGTAATTTGTATAACTTTGTGAAAAATATTTATTTATTATGTTTATTCTATCATTTGTCTAATTTTAATAATTTGATTACACTTTCAGGGTGAACACATACAATCATTGGTTCCCTCAGGCTCCCTTCGGTGGTTATAAGAAATCTGGAATGTACCGAGAAATGTACGTATATTTGTTGAATTATTTCGATTTAATCAAATATCCCGTTATCAGTGACAAGACTTGTCCAATTAACAGAATATAAGAAACCCTTTTTCCCTAAAAAGATGCCTCAGAAATTTACCAAGAGTCTTATATACTACAATTCATGGTCATGGAGAGACTTCGATTTTCTAACAAATCCCAAACATCTTGATTGCAAAATCGTTCAATGATTATCTTATAATTATTTATTTTACCTATTGATTAACTAAGGCTATAATGCATACCACTTATCCTTCCTGATAACACATGAATGACAAGTTGTAAGCATTGGCGTCAATAGATTTTGGTTTCCATTTTCATTTGTGGGGGTTGTGTGGAATCCAGCAGCCATCAATCAATTAGTGGAGACAGCTTTTCAAGATCGGGGGGTGGGGGGCTTGATTTCTTCTTCCACGATATATCGACGCATCTTAGACACGTTGACAAATCGAAGTATTTCCTATCACTGCTCCAAAGCAACAACAACCAAGTTCAAGAGAATAAAAGGAGATAACTTGTCTTTGTAATTATGAAGATTATTCGAAGGAATAATTCGATCGACTTTCTACGATGATTAGCCAGCTAAAACGAACCCGGTCACAATACAGAATCCCTGACATATTCTTTGTGGCACAAAAGATATCTAAAAATGTTTTTTTTTTCTATTTAATGATAATTTTCATTGGATAGGATAACTTTTCCGATCCCCGATTCATGTATTGGAAAAGACTGAGCACTCTTATTACTTCTTACTAGGATCGAAATTCATTCTGTTGTCCTGTATTCATGGATAACTGTCCTTGTTAGTATGGGTTAAAACCTCGAAAGAAGAGCATGGTCATTTTGTTATTGTGAGATTAAAGTGCACATATTTTTATTTTGTTTTAGGGGCAAGTACGCTTTGCAGGAATACACTGAAGTCAAGAATGTGAGTTTTCAATTTTCAATTTTCTAAATTTCCAATTCATTTATAAACTTTCTCGCTTTGTAACTTGGTTCCCAGCTCAGTAGCCCAGAAAAATGTAGTTTGCCTCATGAAGTCGTCTTTAAATGTCTGAAAAGTTTATATCGTTTATCAAAAAATCATTCACCTTTCCAAATAAATGGTAGTTATAATAATAACTCTAGTAAATAGCGAGTGTGTGCAATATCATGTTTGTAACCTCATGTGTTTACATATTGAATTTTCAGTTCAACACGACAGTTTTACAATTATTACAAGACTACAAATAAGATAAAAGAATCACGTTACATGTTAGGTTTTAGAAACTGGTATGCTTGTAAGTTCAAATAAAGATTAAACAAAACATTAGGAAATATTGTCTTCAACTCAGTTTATTTAGTGAGCAACTTACAGTAAGAATAGCGCCGAACTATGTTTACATTTTTTGTGCAGAACTGACTTTTTTCGAGGTTTGACTGACACTTACCATTATCCTGTCTACTGCTACGTTCATCTCTAACTATTTAGAAGTCTGCTGCCGTAACATTAGTCTATGCTTCTATCGAGGTTCAGACTTTAACTTGTTTTAGATATGTAACACCGCTGGCACAACACTAACCTCACTCTACCTCACCAGCATTTTACAAATAATATCCCCATTCTGCCAGTTCGGCTTGCCCTAATTCATAACCACAGACAATCACTTTCACTTATTTAGATGCATATTCATATAAAAACCATGTACAATGTATTTTCATCATAAAATTATAGCAAATAATCAACATAATATATCAGCCGTATTCTGTCTGTGGCGCTTGCCTTATATACTGATCATTGATATTCCATTTTTCATGGTTTTCGTCGCACAAAACGCCGCTTCGGTGCCGGAACTAGCGAAATTCGATGTTTAATCAAGTTTTTCCAAGTTGCTAGAAATATTCAGTTTGTTAGAACGAAAGCTGAGCAGGAATGTGGTACAGTTGCTTTAAAGTCAGTGGACAGCGATGAGAAAAACTGGAATCTTACTTAGATATAGTGGGTTCAAATGCAGTCGGCGCTAGAATACAATCGTGATTACCACTTCATTTTCATCTTGGGAATCTGTTTAGTCACTGAATACGTTACTGATATCATAAATGCTCATCGTATTGTGATACGTGCAGTCATTTAAGTCAAGTTCTTATGCGTTTGTTTAGGAAATCTTTCCCGTAATATCATAGTTTACACAAACAGTTACTAACAATACTAATGCGTATCGATCGTGACATCGAAAATCAAAGAAAAAAACTTGTTTTATTATCATTTTTTTATCTTGTATTACAGATTGTCTACAGGATTCCCCAAAAGAATTCTTAAGTCTCTCCTGACATTGGCACATGAAGACAAGAAACGGACGAAAATTGAAATCCCAAACCCAGAAGCTCAACCCTCCCGGTACAGCATGCTACTGTCTTCTGGTTATTATTATACATGCACGTACACCGACTGTTCTTACGACACTGACACTACACTACTTTTATATAATCTTTTATATAATATAATTTTCCCAACACATGCAAATATAGTCATGTTTGCTGTGATCCTGCAGTATCTTTAACAATATGTTACATCTGTATGCATGTACGGTGACACACTTATGCATCTACTAGAACTTTACTGTTTCCTTCTCCGCCGCAGATAAATTACCCAACTGGTCTGGTGGTGAATTCTGCGTCTTGAAGGCCAAAATTTAAAAAACAAAAAACAAAAAAAAGAGAATTGGGGTATTTGTCGATGTTAATGCTACTAAATTATATTAACATTAGTATCGATCGATATTTCTTTTTATTAGATTAATTTATATCAATGGGAATAAAACGTTAGTAAATCATTAGCAAAGTGAACTAGAATAATTTGTTATCCCAGTAGGAAATGATAATTCAGGAATCAACAAATGATTGAAATCATTTATTAAAGAGTGTTTAGCTGAGTATTTTTCTTTGCTGTATACGTTTCACATTAGCTTGGTTTTTGAAAAAATATTATCAAATGTAAAAATCCACAAACGAAGTATTCTATCCAACTTTGAATTCAGTAGATTCTTGATTCTTGGAGGGAATCGAAGTTAATAAAATGACTCGATGCAAACATGTACTTTACAATATTATTTTAAATATTTTTCATTTAGTAAAACTTTTAGAATAGGTGTTTTTATTTCGTTTCGATATTTAAGGAAACAATCAGACCTCAACGTTTTATTTCTTATCTAAAAGTGATTTTTTAAATTCACTGTGAGAATTAATAAGATTTTCTCTCGGAGTATTTTATTCAGAAAAATATCCGAAGAAATCAGATGTAGTAGTACTTAGTTTCTCACAAAATGCCCATAAAGTGATAAGAAACTAAATTTAATTCAAATCTGCTACTAATTAGCTTACAGAAGAGTTTTAAAAAATCAGCGAAACTTCTTTTGATTTTAAAAAAAATTAAACTAACTGCTCGGATTTATTTCTTTTCTACATCAAAAATCTTTCCTGTTGTGACGATTTTTGAGGCCAAGAAAATAAACCATATTTTAATACATAATATATATCAAAATTGTCAATAAAAATTGATTTTCTCTTATTTTGATTATTTTATTAAAATGAATAACGTGAAAGGGTTCATAAAAGTAAAAACATCCGGCATTATTTTTTGGCAACTAATGATTTTCTCTTCGTCTCTAATGAAGCGTCGATGATATTTGAAGACAATAAAAGCGATATAGTGATTTATTTATCTAAATAAAATAACTGGAGACTTCAAAGAAATCCACGGACCACCTAAGAATAACTACTCTTATTTCCTATTCCCATCGACTACTGGCGCTTAACATGTATGGACGATTATGTTCTGAACGAGTTTCTGTAATGTTACATCTGAGTGTAATATGACTGAAAAAGACTAAGAAAAGGAGCTTATATTAATGTCCCTTAACTCACTTTCCTTTTCATTCTTCAGTTTCAATTTTGAGATATTTTTCACTTTAAGTTTATAGTTGGGGAAACTTGAGAAAGTTGCCAGAATCTTTACTCGGAATCACTGGCTGGTGTTTTCAGTATACGATTACGGGGCACTCGTGATCTCGTTCGAACGAGACTTTACAACTTCATTTTAGTCTGTATGTATTTTACGTTCATCATGCTTCATAACCAATATTTTACTGATGCCTAATTTTTTTCTAGTCGACAAACTTTAGTTTTACACCAATGACTACTAACTTCCTATTGCAAAAATTTCAAAGATCTTATCGTTTTGGTTGAAATGCATAGCTTTTATGTGCTAACCTATCGATAATTTTGACTGGCTCAGAAATTTTTGATATAAAACGAGTTCAATTATTTGAGACGTTTTCCATCAATTAATTTTGGGGGCCAGTTGAACATTGATTACTTCATAAAATCTGAAAAATAACCACGAATATTTACGGATGGAGGTAAAGAAATTTGGTGCTGAAATCACTTTTAGTGACATTCAAGAAATATTGCTCAAACCTAGACGATTGAAGAAATCATGTGGATTAGGAACGGTTTGGTTTGCGTGAAATATTGCGTATATTTGACAAAACTGTGTTCACCTTTTGTATAATTCTTTTTTTTTTTTACGTACTTTCTACGAATCTGTTTACTCTGTTTTCCTCTTGCACGATTTTTGTTTGTCAAGAATATCTGCGGTGGTGCTTTCTTTCAACTGCTTTTTTATATTGGATTGTAGCTTGAGATTGGATAGAAAATAAACCGGTTTGTTTATCTAAACATTGTCTTTTTGTTGTCTTTTATTTTTTAATCAAATCTATGAACCTCAACTTCAATGCAATATTTCAGTACATGGATATTTGATTAAATGATCAGTATCCAAATGTAAATATCTGGAGCTTGTTGACACATAAAAAACGTGTGTGTGTGTGTGTGTGTGTGTGTGTGTGAGTGAGTGTGTGTGTGTGTGTGTGAGTGAGTAATGAGATTGCAGGGATTTTTTTCAAACTTCCAACATATACCAACATATCTCAGTAGCTTCGAAGACTATACCACAACATTTTGAGAAGCCTTAAAAAGAATTAGTATCAGGTGTCCATATAGCAAACACTTCACCATTCGAAACATCAAGTCGATCAAAAGGACATATTAAAAGAGAAAAGAAGAAGAAGAAGAAGAATGGACAAAGAAAAACACATTAATGATGAAGTATAACGCTAATAAAAAAAAATAGAATTAAAAAAAATCAGAAAATACGATCACGCAAACACTTATCCGAAATCATTGATACTGGACACGTTACAGCATTGAGAAATTTTCAGATTTTGGAATGGCAGTCTACCTATATCCTTGTTTAAATGACCCCAATAATGATATATAAAACAGAAAAAACAACTATGAACCAATGAACTGACCTCACAGGTGTTTAATGAAACAAGCAACATACATGTACCGTTCTCACTTCCATGATTGAGAAGTTGATCATTGTCTGGGATTGTCCCTCATCCCGGAATCACTGACCAGCATGCTCAGGCTCATCTTGAGAATATCAACAGGATCCCTTCCGTGAACCAAGTCCTACCCTAATGACTCTGCAAAATCACGTGTCAATACCTAGGAATTCTTGTACTACAGGATTCGTCCTGTGGACATCGTCCAGCTTGTCCTGATGTCCTTGCAAAATCATGCGCAAAGACTCGGGTTCATCGTACCCTGTGCCTGCACGTTTTCGACCATGCGGAACCCCACCTTAATCCGACTTCAAGTCATATTTGTAGTCGCAGAGATACAAATAAATAAACTCACTTCCCTGGGTCTATGATTCTCGGTTGGTTGCGACAAAACAAATATCGCTACTTACAAAGCCAATTAACAAGTTCTGTGCACACACACACACACACACACACACACACACACACACACACACACACATACATACATATGAAAAAGGACGAAATTGAAATTTCATTCAGAGTAGCTGTTTTGGTCCTCATTAGAATACGTAAATCTTCATAACTGTGAAGGACTCTCCAAGCGTAATTTCACTTATCCTCATGAGCCAGAGATATATGTTCACTCCTACGCTTTTTTTCTTTTGGGGGGGGGGGTATTCGTTTTCAGGGACTGACTTTAACGTTTTATCTTCGCTGTATGATATTAGGAAATGGCAAATCCGGTCAAAGCAGATACGAATTGACCGTTGTCGGTCTCTGATTGGTGGATTAAAAGCTTCACGTCTTTTCAATCGCCGTGTTGAGTCACGTGATTTGTGACTCTGAAATAGGAGCTAAAAATCATATCAAATAATAAGCAAGCAAAGATAGTTACAAATTCAATCAAGCATAAGTGAGTCCAATGATTCTTTTTAATACAAATTCCAATTGTACTTGAATAATATTTTTTATAAAACACGAGCAAATGCATTCAACAAAAACAGCAGTTTATTGAACTTTTCATTTTCCATAATTTCACATAAGAGATTATACCCCCGTATTTTGTCTAAATTTACTATTTTATACTAATTGGGTTTACTATTCTTAAAAATACTCGTGTTTGCATACAAACATGCTTGCACCCATTCATACACACCTGCATTTTTTGAGTCATTAAAAATTTAGTTTAATCTGGCACACAGTCAAATTATGTGACCCCAATCAGGATCAGACTCACTATAGTAGTATTGCTCTGTTATGATAGCTTTCTTACCACTGCAGTACAGCGAGGTGTTAAAGGGTTAGAAACAAAGAAAGCGTTTTACAATTTCAAAATAAAAAAATATGGATCTAAAGTCAAGTTGCTCTATACTAAATGTTGTTTATTGACTGACCACATGTTGCATGGTGATGGCCACCGTTGTTGAGTCAGTCAATATCGAATTTTAGATTTCAGCTGACGGCTGAAAATTAAATGGCCGTTGAACAGAGAGACACTCGTACATTGTCAAGGGCCTATGACGAGGCTGAACACAAAGTATCGGTAATAAAAATCTTACTTTTTTATTTGTTCACTAACTCAGAGAAGGAAACAATCGAATTCAAAACGTGAAACAGATTCTGAGATAGACAAAATAGAGTAAATATGTGAATTAAGTAAGATAAAGAGTAAGATGAATGAATTTAAACAAACAAATAAACACACACCTTATTACATACAATACTAATAAATCACACTTACTTTGAAAAGGGCTATCTTTTAACATTCTGTATCATATCTAACATAAATTTTGTATATAAAATGTTATTTCACTTCTGGGATGAGTTCAGTCGAAAACACATTATTTAAACTTATCTTCTTTTCTTTATCTTATTTAATTTAGATAGGTTTATTCACACCCTCTCTTCCGACGGTTGACAGCAGCAACTAGCAAATGGGCATCACGTGACAACGAGAGTAGTTAAGTTTATTGTAATGAATATAGGAATTTCATGATTGATTAATAGCTGGTATAGATATTTTTTAAATAGGTTTGAGATTAACTATTGAAGATGATGTTCTATGGCAATGAATTGTCGGGTATGAATGTTCCGTAATGGATTATTGGAGATGAATTGTATAAGAATATGAGTTTTTGGTTATGAACTGTTAGGGTTAAATTGTTGGGGTGGATGTTCCATAACTCGTTGCTATTTGCAGCTTCTTCCAATTTGGCTTCCTCAACCCTCCCGGTACCACCAAAACTGACTGACTGACTCTAATTCAGTGGTTGCTGCTAACTGCCCTCCTATATAAGTTCTTAATTTCTTTGTCCCAGCAATGCCTATCCCAGGCTGCCATTCATTAATAGCTTTTATCTTCTAACGAAGCGAGGGGCGTATATTCAAGGAGTGTGCTAGATATATGCCGCACACCCTCCAAAAAGTTGATTATAAATATGGATTTGATATTATTACATTTATGCAATAATATAATCATGGATCATAAGGAGGGAAATTCATTTTTCAGTCCTGTGTAATCTAATATTTTGGCAGTTGGGCTAGGATTACAGCGCATACCAACAGTTTTATCAGGATATGTCACGAGGCGGACAGTGGGGTAGGGAAAAAGCAGTAGAAATAAGTTTAAAGGTGAGCGGTATATCAGGAGCCCACCTCGCGTGTTCATTTTGTCATTGAACAGTTTAAAGCTCGAAATTTGTGAACATGTTAATTTTATCGCAATAATCTGGTGTTATTCGCAAAAAGAAATCGAGAAAATTCTGTTATGAAAGTTATTAATGTCTAATTGGGAATTTCGTTTTTCAAATGTGGTTTACATTGCGTAAATAATGGGATGTAATAATTTGCATTACGACATTGTTGGCCGATCACACTCAGATTTTTTTTGATTATTCAATGATTACTAAGAATGTTTACTTTTCTATAAAGATAAGGAATTAAATCAGTTGAAGTTGTATTATTAGAAACCTCTCCCAGAGATTGTGAAAATGATGTAATGAATCAAAACATTGCAATAGAATTTATACATTTTTCTTGGGGTAGGAGGTTATAGACTGAAGTTGCTTTTTTATCTTTAAAAATCGAAATGAATTGTAATCTTTGGGGTTGTGAAAAAATCGTTGACGTACAACTGAGTTAAATTATATGACGAATCTCTCCGCCTCCACACAACGCGTTGCATTAGCAACTTTTTATTGCAAAAACACATCCAGATTTTGAAATTCTACCAAAAATTAATCATTGGATTTCAATAAGATCTTCGATACTCATTCATTCACTACTTGTTTTTTGAAGAGTGTTGACGGGCAAGCAAACATCTCTTGTGAAGAATTGTGTTTTCCACCATATTTTCAGTAAAAAATTACTAATATTTTTTTTCCAAAATCCAGTCGAATAATCATTGAATTAACAAATTTTCTCGAAAGATTCTATTGTAAATCACACAGGTAAAATATTTCTGCATTTTAAAAGTGTGGCTACAAATTTAATCCTTTCGGTCCAAAGTATTTGACAATGTTGATAACGTGAACAGATTAAAGTTTTCAGCAGACACCAACTCAGCTGTCATCCAGAGTCAAACTGAAATCGTACAAGAGATTTTTTTCATTCCAAGACATGTGCAAAGAGAGAATGAACACCAGCAGAATGGTAAATTCAAGTGTCGAGAAACTGACCATCAACAATGAACCCTAAGTCATGATTACCAATAATGTGTTCCATTTATCCTCACCTGTCCACATTTTTCAACATTTTTCTAATCCTACCGATAACTCGCGCATTTGCAGAACGATCCTTTTATCAGCTGAAGCACATGAAGTCATACATTCGTTCTACAATGGACAAGGATAGATTTTCTGGGTTAACTTAGGCTATTGAGATGGTTTATAAGTAAAAGATAACTTGAAAATAATGAAGCTGACTCGGAAAAGGCTGTTGTATTTGCTTCGTGCATTTGCATATTTCTTCGTTTTGGTTCTATTTTACATTTAAGATTTAGAATAACACACTTTATAGATAGATAACACACCTTTTTTGTTTTGAATACATTTAAGATTTATGAGCTTACTGTGAATAGATACTTATACAAAAATTCCAAAACGTATTGCAATAATATACATATCTTTTTTTAAAGTTTTAATCTTGTTTCAACTGCCAGGAATAAGTAGACGTAATGAAATTTCTATAGCGTATCTTTTTTTTTATTGATAATACAAAAAAACTAGGGGCTAACAAGTTATTGAATCCCGGTCCTCTATACATTTTAAATCAATATCCTTATCTAATGAAAAAAAATTGAAATAATTCTATTGAAAATCTTGAAAAATGTTTGTTTTTTTTAATTTGCGTATCCCGATTATTAAAACTCAAATTTATTTACTAACAACATTTCAGAAGTAATCATGATGAATAAAATGTTCAAATTATTTTTTCTCAAATCTTTTAAAACTTAGTTCGTGAGCAAATATTTTTCTGTTCAACCACAAAGTCTCCAACATATCTAAAAAAAATAAAACAAACAAAAAAAACAATAACATCTCCATGAGCTACCTAAAAAAAATTATTTATTAGAAGAAAAGACACAACTCCAGATTTCTGGGTAGGAATAAAGCTCATAGAATTATTTTATGAAATAAGTAATATTTTAATTTATTGAGTAATATTGTAAGTGATATTTTAATCAAATGAGTAATATTTTAATTTAATTCATCCCAATTAATTTTTTTAATTGAATAAATAAAATTTTTCTGTCATTTATTTACCTACATATTTTGACAAAATGTCTGGAAGGTTGTCCCAATTGTAAAGTTTTACACACTTGCTCATTCAATGTTGAAAACAGTGAGCAAATAGAAACAAATTTATTCAAATCAATAGCAATATGATTTATTTTTAGGGTCGTGCACCAAAATTATCTTTTCCCCCCGGGTGATGAGAGCTCTTGCTACGCCACTCTGATGATGACCAAGAATAAATTAAATCGGAAAAGTTATATTTTCTTTGTCCGCGCGAACTGTCACCACAATAAACAAGTAATAAAGGATTTGAGAATCTTACCTCACTTTTCCATTTTCACACTTCGTTTTTTATTAGATGTTGTATTTGCATGTTGTTGTACACGACCATTGTTTGTCCACACAACAACCACTGTGATAATTTCAAACGCTTACTACTTTGATTATTTTTTCCAACAAATGATACAATTTATCATTATTTGATGATTTATTTGAACTAGCTAGAATCCCACCCGATAACCCTGGTAATCAGCTTGTATATTTCTTGTTAGACGAAACTATTGGAGTCCTCATATAGCTAAGTCAGTTTGGCCACGTTGGAGACAAATTCCAATCATTTTGGGATATGTGATCTTGGTTTAGGTTAGGTTAGGTTTGGTTGCTTAAGCTAAAAGTTTACGTAAATAGCTCTGGTGACAGATAAAGACTAAGTGATATCTCGGTACGGGAATTTCTCACATAACGATTTTACTGGTTCTTAAAATTTCATAATTAAAAATCATCAGGTTATATGGATGACCGAGAATGACATAAATCGGAAAAGTTATATTTTCTTTGTCTACGTGAACTGTCACCACAATAAACAAGCAAAAAAAGATTTGAGAATTTTTTGTTCTCTTCATCAAAAGAGACAAATCTACGTCTCCTCTCATTTTAAATGAGTAATTTTGATAATACCCAATGCCAGCAAGGGAGCTAATTCAGTTTCTGTGTTTCAGGCCCGAAAAAAATCTCTGGCACATCAGATTTTGTCCAACTTCATGTTTCTCGATTACCAAATCATCATTTCATTTTCAACTACCAGATTGATATTTGGACAAGATCAACCAAATTTTAAAGCAAAAACTTTTGGGCAATTTTTTTCACGGCTCAAAGTCTACAATATCTGCAAAGAAAAAAAGCAACCACAAAATCTTTAAAAGAAAAACATTTTTTAATTACTTTTTTCTAATTTCATAGCATATTTTCTACATCTGCAGCTGGAGTTTCGAATATAATTCCAACTGATTTAATTTCTTCGGGGACTTATATTTACAGAAAAGTTTCAAATATTTCTAGTAACCACATATTTTACACCAATTTCATAGAATCATATGAATAGAAGCCACTTGTAAAATCTAAAATATATTTTTTTCGAAAAACTAGCAAATCTAAAAAAAATTCAACCTAAATGACATTCTTTTGCCCAGGGAATTTGTCAGTTATGGAAAAAAGTGATTTTAAAAGGTTTTAAAGGGTCCTTCTATTTACAGTGTAACTATACTTCGAAACTGGGAATGCATGCAGTTCGTAAACTTCCGTTTTTTGAAGAGATGTGAAGAGATGGACTCTACGCCCAAAACGTCTATCAAACAACGTGTTTTATAGGATGTTTCCCCCAAAAAGACAGTCTACATCATTTTTTACTGACGGCTGCTAAGAAAGTATAGGCATCCTAATAGGTAGATAAATAAACCAATTTAGAGAAACGAATGTTGTGTTTTAGAAAAAAAGAATTTCTTATCTGTTTTCAGAATAAATATCTACTTTATTCCATGAGTCTGTTGCATTTTAGTTTTATTCATTCTTTTGTTTTTATTATGTTTTCATTTTTTTATTTTTACAAAATATTTCGTGTCAAGTGATTTAACTGCAAACGTTGCTGCCTTCTTTTGGAAGAATGGTGGAATAGGTGCGATTCATAAAATACCGAGCACAGAGAAAGTCATAAGTATTTAATTATTGCACAGTTATGCAGCAATCAGTTCCCAACTTGGGGACCACAGACCCCTATATTATTGTAGGATATTGTTAGATATTGAGTAGGTGAACTATTATTCATAAACTTTGGCGGGGGATCGATTTAAAATCGACCCCATCTACCCATAGCCACACCAAAGCTACGCCTCCGAGTGTGTTACTATTTGGACAAGATCAACCAAATTTTTAAATGAAACTTACATCTGTCTGCTAATTACCTACACTATTTAAAGATTATTACATATGACATATCGTTCAGAATATCTATTTGAATGGAAGGAGTCAGGGACGGTTGTAACATGATGAAAATCAATTTCACCAATTATTTTTTGCTTATTATCTCAATGAGCATCGTCTTCGGAAAAATGTGTCATTTTTAACAATATCATAGTATTATTTATATACAATAATATTATAGTAGTATTTATTTATCTATCAAATAACTCTTATTGAGTTTTGTTTGTTTATGCATAGAACATAAACCTACCTTGAGTCAACATGTTTCAGTTGTTATCCAATCTCTCCGTATTTCAATGTTAGACGGGAAGAATGGAACGATTTGCGATGCAACAAACTTTTATCAAACACGTATTCATTGTACAAAAATACAACTTCTTTAAAAACTGATTCCAGTGAATGTGAATCGAAACTCTGGGCTTCCTGAAACGCTTTTAAACACTTTTTTTCAACAAAAATGACGTAAATGATAAACTTTTTTAAACTAAAAAAATATTTTTTTACAACTTGTTGCAACCGTCCGCAACCCTATCAGACATGACAGAACACTATGTGCTAAGTACACACACTGATTTTGACACATTCTAACCATGTCACGAAGAAGTCAACGAAACAAGGATTCAAACAAGGTGAGTTTTGATTGATTCATGCAAACGGACAGGATAGTGTGACAAAATACAGCTCATGAAAAAAATCACTTCCGTACCTAAAAAAAAACAACTTTTTAAAAAAAATAAATGCAGGAGTAGCTGCTGAATGAATCTTCTGTCTGGTGGATGGGTGGGGTCTAACTGTGGTTGTTCAGTATGTGTGTCATCACTCTAGCATTTTTCTGATTGGAGGAATATTGCAGCTGTCCCCAGTCTGCCGTATGTATGAAAACGTAATCAGATTCTCAACATTTTTTCGTTGTTTTCGTCAGAAAATAATGTCAAGATCAGTTTGGATCTGGATAATAACCATTTTATTGAATCGTATGGAAACATGTATTCATTTGTCTCTGTATAGTGTCTACTTCAAAAGTTATACAATTTTCTATTTTTTCGTGTCCGAATTCAGCTTCGCACTAGATGTTATACAAGGTTGAATTGAACCTGATCGGACATTATTCATCATCATCATCATCATCAGTCTTTTATCATCAGTCGTTGGACATGAACTTTCCCCAGGATTCGTCACACTTCTCTATCGTGGGCGTCGCGGAGCCAATATTTTCTGAACCTTTTCTGAACCTGTCTAGTTTGTCTCGCCATCTCATATTCTGCAGGCCTCGGTTCTGCATTTGATTTCTGTACACGTTGCACAGTTCTCAGTTTGCAGGTGAGTCTCTCGGTTAGGTTCTAAGTTTCAGCTCCATAGGCGACTATCGGAAGGATGCATTGGCTGTATACTCTTCTTTTTATGACTAATGGGAAGTTCTTATTCTTGAAGGTTGAGCATGCTCCACCGAAGGCTTACCATCCTAGAGTGATTCTTTGCATGATTTCTCCCCTTAAGGATTCCATGGAGATTCAATGTCGTAGGTAGATGTCCCGTGTCATCGATTTTGATTACGGTCCTTTTACAGCCTATCGACAGGCAGGATCAGGAAATTCAAGGATAAAAAAAACAGATTGTAGGACACACAGTTTATATCTAATTTACATATGTAAACATATACTCCGATTTCCCAACATTTTTGCTTTGTCAGGGCTGGGTTCGCACAAGGTTAAATATCTCTTATTGAGTTTTGTTTGTTTATGCATAGAACCCATGGGACATTATTACAGCCTGTTAACAAGCAGAATAGTAAATGGAACACTTCAAAGAAAGAAGCATATTACGGAACAAACAGTTAAAATCTACTTTATTTATTAAAAAAAAACACATATAATCGTATTTCTCAACATCTTTTCACATTTTTTCTTGTCCGGAAAGAGAGTCGAGAATCTAAATAATAACCATTCTCCTGATTTGCTGATTTCTAAATTGAATTGGAAAATGTGTTTGTATTTTCTCTGTACGTTGTTCACTTTTAAAAGTTATGCGATTTTCTATCTTTTTTGTTGTCCGGGTTCGAGTTTGCACTCAGGGTAACTGACCCTGCTGCGCAGGAAAAAAAATCGCCATTTCTCAGCTTTAACACTTCGATATTCCCCAATTTCTCTCTATATTCCCTCCAATATATATATTGGACTTGGAAAAAATGACAGACCAAGTAACGGGACTTTGGAGCCAAAATTTGAGCAAGATCCAGGACAATAATATTTCGCTTACATTTTTTCACAGCTCCTTACACAATTTACTATCTAAAATATATTGAGTTTTATAAGGTATACGGGAATAATTTTTACATTAGTTTTCTATTTCAATTCCCCGTACCAAGGACAACACATGCCAACAAACATATCACAATGACAAAATATTGAATGGCAAAATATCAAGGATGATCAAAAAAATGCAAGTTTGTTTAATCAGCCTTGGTGATATTTCTGAGAATTTAATTGAAGTCGCATTCATGCAATAAGGGGAGAAACGAAAATGGACAAAAAAAAAATTGATTTGTCTAGAGTCATTATTTTGTCTCATTCATTTCATTCATGTCATTTCTCCCCCCCCCTTTCTTTCTTTCATTGCCTGGATTTTCATTACTGCCACTCGGATTTGCTCGATGACAGCCTTGATCCTGTTTCCCATTATAGTTACGTTGTAAATAGTATCCCCCTAAAACATAAGATTAACTTTTCAAAACTGACAAATTTCCTGAAGGAAGGAAGGTCTTATGGATTGAAAGTACCAAAAATTACTATCGAAAAATGTATTTTTTCTTACTGACGGACTGAAAGTAAGGGTCAGATTTTGCCCCCTAGAAATGAAAAAAAATTCCTCTGCATTTTGGCCCTCTAAAGTGGAAAGAGATTAGCTCTCAATTTGAATCCTTAAAAGTGAACTTGAAAGAACTTTTCCCCACCCATACTGATTTTGACCACTGAAAGTAATGAGAATCATTTGATTTTGACCCCCTAAGGAGGGGAAAAATCCTCCCATTGATTTTGACACCTAAAATGGGGAAAAATTCCCTTGCATTTAACCCCTAATAATGAAAAAAAAACTCAATTTTGATCCCTAACAGTGGAATAGAAAGAAATTCCCCAGGATTTTGACCCCTCAAAGTGAAAAAAAAAAAATTGATTTAACCCCTAAAAGTGAAAATAAACCTTCCCCTTGATTATGACCCCTAGAAGTAAAAAAAAAATTCCTTAGATTTTAAGCCCCAACACCAACATCTACAGGGCCAAGTGTTCAGGATATCATTAAATAGATTATACAGTCGATAACTTCCGACATGAAATGACAAATACAGACAGTCATCGACGAATAGAATGCAGTTTGGCAACTCTGTAGTGGAAGTGGTATACTGATATAGGGTGCGTTCAAGACTAGAAATGCATACACACATACTGGCCCACCGACTCATTCTATCCGGTTGTCTAGTGGCCCAATCCGCCTCAATAAGAAAACTGTTGATGTGGAATCAAATTTTTTCTTGTTACTAAAGGCTTCCTAAAAGGTCTTCACTTTTGTCTCCAAGGCTACAGTCTTAATAAAACTGTTGCTACGTTTAAAAATTTTCACTGGTCACCATGTGACACCAATTCAACTATCCTTACACATAAGTGTCAAGAGAAATGAAAACGTCCAAATTATGACAAATAAGTGATATGAAGAGACGGATGATCATTCGTCCACATGCCTTTCCTTCCTCATTTCGATCATTGGTTACAAGTCAGAACGCCCGGTTGCAAAAACGTTCAATTTCTTCAAGGTTCAATGCCTAGAAAGTCCAATGACAAAAAAGTCCAACAAGCAAAAACATCCAATGCAAAAGGTCCAATGTAAAAAGGACCAATGCAATAAGGATTAATCCAAAAGGGCCAATACAATAACGTCCAATGCCTATAGAGAGGAACATTTTTAGCTAAACTAAATTATCTTTGGTCTTTAATCAAAAACAAAACAAAACAATAAAAACACATATTTTGCTGAACTTCAAAAAAAAAAAAAACAAACAATAGAAAATGGACTTGGAACAGCCTCAACTATGAAACCAAAAATGGAATAGACAACAATCTAACGAACAAAAGCAACCCCATCAAAGACATTCAAATTCTAAACCAAGTAAACATAGGAAGCAACCATAGAATGGTAAGATGTAAGATGCAAGTAAACACCAATAAAACGCAGAAAAATGTCCCACACCAAACTGCAAACGCTAAACGTACCAAATGAACTAACCCAACTCTTCAAGCTGAAATTGAAAAAAAAAAACAGATATAAAATCCTTACTGAAGAGGAGGATACCAACATCAACTAACCCCACAGCCTAGATGACAACTTCTCTAATCGAAGCTACCACTATGTTTAAACCAAGAAACACACAGACTGTAGATCTCAGACGTAACCAAGAAACTCATTGAAAAGAACAGAAACCTAAAACTAACACCAACAACAAGGGAAAAATAGAGGAGACTGAAGTAAACAAAACAATTAAGAAGAGACTTAGAGAAGACAAAAGAAGGTATACGGCAGCAATGATCGAAACAACTCTCGAAAAACGTCGGGAATTTAAAGCAATAAACAAAGCTCTCAGTGTAGGACAGAAACTTACAATTTGCATACTCGAAAAAACGGTGACGTAACAACAGACAGAGACAGAATTATCGAACACACCCAAGAATTCTACCAAGAACTCCATTCTTCAAGACATAGACAACAAAACAACGAACAGGATACGCAAGACGCTAACAGTCAGTTTGAGGTCTTTCCAGAAGTTACACTATGGGAAGTAAAACAATCCATTAAACAAATAAAAAAAAGGAAAAGCCCCTGGACCAGATAACAACACCATGGATCTACTCAAAAAAGCTCGTAAGATCATCAATAAAAAAACTAGCTATCCTATTCAACTTGTGTTGAAAACAAAGTCCCGAAAAACTGGAACACGGCAATCATAATGCTTTTACATAAAAAAGGAAAGCCCAAAGACCTCAACAACTACAGGCCCATAAGTGTACTCAACTGCTTATACTAACTTTTCACAAAAATCATCAGCAACCGGATCACTAAAACAGTAGATGAAAACTAACCACGGGAACAGGCTGGATTTAGAAGAAGCTATTCGACCATCGACCATCTCCATTCAATAAACCAGCTGAAGAAGAAAGCAGCAGAATATAAAATGCCACTTGCTGGAGCATTTATAGACTTCAAGAAGGCATTCTACTCAGTAAAAATTCTCATGGTCATGAAGGCTATCACTCTACAAGGTGTTGACCCTGTATAGGTCAGAGTACTGCAACATATATACAATCGAAGCAACTCCTTTATCAGGCTACACAAAGACTCTGAACCTTTCCAGCTCCAAAAAGGAATAAGACAAAGTGATACTAGCTCGCCCAAACACTTCACAGCCTGCCTCGAGATGATCTTCCAAAACTTGGACTGGGAGAATAAAGGAATCAAAATAGACAGCAAATATCTAAGCAACCTAAGATTTGCAGACGACATCGTCCTTTCCACAGAGAACCTACATGACCTCCAACCAATGTTAGATGAACTAAACGAAGAAGGCAAAAGAGTTAGCCTACACATGAACTTTAGTTGAACGAAAATCATTTGTATCAACCACATCGAGAATAAGAAGACAACAGTCGAAATCAAAGATGCAAAACTTGGCAAGGTAGACCACTTCATCAACCTAGAACAACGAATCCCTAAAAAGCCAACAAAAGAGGAAGAAATCAAGCGAAGATTCTCTCTAGAATGGCAAGCCTTCGGCAGAGCATGCTCAACTTTCAAAAACAAAATGATCCAATAATCTTAAAGGGAAAAGGTATTCAACCAATACATCCTCCCAGTAGTCACCTGTGGAGCTGAAACATGGAACTTAACCAAGCGACAGACACACAAACTGAGAAGTATGCAAAGCACACATGAGAGGACCATGCTCAACCTCACATGGAAAGATCACAAGACAGCACGGTATATGAGGAAGAAAACAGGAGTCCGAAACATCATAGAATCTATTCAAAAACTTAAATGGCAATGGGCTGGTCATGTTGCAAGAACAGTAGATAATCGATGGACATCACGACTCACAATATGGATCGCCAGAGATCACATGCGAAACCGAGGCCGGCAGAATACAAGATGGAGAGATAAATTAGTTAGGTTCAGTAAATACTAGCTCTGCAACGCCCATGATAGAGGAATGTGGCGAATCCCGGGGAAGGTCCATGTCCAACGACGAGCGAAAAAAGACAGATGATAATGACATCACTTATTTCTTCTTTGCTTACAGAAGGGGACAGTGAAAGCTAGAACCAATACTTAACCTTTCCTTACTTAGTCCACTAAATCAACAATAACACCGAGCCTTGGAGAAAGGACTTCAGCAATAGCTATTACTATTACAAATATTGTTACGCTTCAATCAAAAGTAAGGATTGAACATAGTATTAAATGTTAACTTTGTAGATCTAAAATTCAGGTTATACCAAACGAGTTAGTTAATAAAAAAACAAAGGAATTTAATCTATTTCATTACACATTCCTCTCACGGAGGGCACAAAGATCATTACAATAAAATTAACGTTTTCCAGTTTCGTTAGTTTTTATGTCATCTTGTCGGGTGTGCGTATTTCTGATTTAAAGTTGGTCAGGAAGAGAAAATGTGTCATCATACACATACACATCTACAAATTGTTCAAAGTTCTGAGAGAGAGAAAAAAAGCATAAAAATTCCTTGTTTCAAAAAGAAAACAATTGAATGTATGAATGTTAACATTTGTCAACGTATTCGTGTTTGAGAATTGAAATGACTAATTGTTTTTTTAATGTTGGTTTATGAACAAAAGCTTTCATTTGCTGAACAGTCCCGTGATTAACAACTTCGGAATTGAGCTTTTTCAAAAATCTCTCAACAACTCAATATAAAACTTTTTATGTATTACGTATTTCAACTTGAATATTTTTCTGTTTTTTTTAGTGAAAGCACTTACCAAAAAATTCTAAAGCACACACATGTGTGAACAAACAAACACAAGCCTCAGGATTTTTTTTTTTTTGGATTTTGTATATACATATCTAGACCATCAATGAAAACATTTACAGATAAGCAAACCAAACTTCTACTCCTGGGGCTGCCTCACTTTCTATAGTTCAAATTTTATATATATATATATATATATATATATATATATATATATATATATATATATATATATATATATGTTACGTTGTACTACAACTCTTCAGTGTGGCTATAGACTATCCATTATCCCATTCAGTACCACGAGGTAAGACCGAAACCTTCGCTTCAGACCAAGAGGCTGGCATCTTACCTCTAACCTGCGCAGAACTGGGCGGTCATTAAGGCTGAATTTAAGCGATATATTTACTTACGCACAATTACCCATCCTTCAGAGTGCTTCAGAGTTGGAAGAGTATATATATATGCAATGCAATGCAATGCTTTTCCATAGGAATAGAGCACTTTGGTGGATGAGGAATTTCTGTGTAAATTCAGCCGTACTGACCGTTTAGTCCCGTAGTCCAGAGGTAGGGTATCGGCCTCCAGGTCTGAAGTGAAGGTTTCAATTCTGCCTCGCGGTACTGGATGGGATAATAGAAGTCTATAGCCTCACTGAAGAGATGTAACACATTGAAACAGCTGTCTGTGGATCACACAATATATATATATATGTTGTGTCATCCACACACATATATATATATATATATATATATCTCAGTGGCATGCATTCAATATATGCAAGTCATGCACTGCATGGTCATTGGTTTGTTTTGGTACTGCCCAAAGCCATATAATAATAGACAATTTTATAGCATTAAAAACATCTAATGGTTGAAACATGGCCAAGAGGATTACAACTTAGAAATGGAATGACGTGAGCCTCGCTTAATACAAATCAATCACCTCCCTTGACTTCCGCTCTTCAATAATCGGCTGCTGCAGTTTATGATCCAACTACATTGTTCTTAATCGGGAAAAAAACAAATGCAAAAAAGTATTGATGTTTTGTCAACTGCAAAGATTATGAGAAAAAAATGATGTTTTATTTATCGATAAATAAAGTTTTTTACAAATTTTGAGATACGTAATTTTTCTTAATGATTTTTATTTCTATTCTTATTTCTATCAAAAACTTTACAAATATTTGTGTATGGTAGCTGGTGACTTACTCTGCTTGCTATGTTGTTCAATACATGTTCAACATGCTATATTTGCCCACTTCAATCATCCATATTTATCACAATCCAGATAATATCAGACCTGCATTATGATGGTGGGAGATTTACATTACATTAAATTATGTAAGATCAAAGCTGACCTCTGAACTTCCGTTACGATACGCCACTGATATATATATATATATATAGGTTAACGAGAGTGTAAAAATAGAATGAATGAATATTGTATTTTGAGATGAATAAATTTGTATTAATGTAAGGGTATTAGGTAACCAAAAGAGATGAATCCAGTTAGTCAGTGTGAAAGATCATCGTATTGGCTGAAACCAGGGAAAGGGGAAAACATTTGGCTCTGATCAATTTTTCTGACTGATAGGTAGTTTGGCGAGGTAAAAGATCGATTACAGAATGCCAAATAACAAATTATCTAAGTATATCAATGGAATAGCACATTCCGCTAGAAAGTGGTTTGGTTTCAGTTCAACCGTGTATATAATGATACTTCATTCTGATAATTGAGAGGGAAAAAACAAATTGATCGAAGCAAAATGGTATATGACGTGAAAAATTAACTTGAAAGTTAGTGGAAAAAAAATTGTCAAATTCTTCGGTTGTATATGTTGGTAGAGAATCAACTCGATGAAGTTTTTCTGTGTAATAAGTAGTCCTAAAGATGATATCATAAGTTGTTTCGCATCCAGTCTGTGAATAAAACCAATACAACGTATTTAATATTCACATGGGTGAACACTCAATGGAAGTGACACAAACAGCGTGTCATGTCTTTTGTTATACGTGCTGATCCCTCATCATTAAATACGTTTCGGGGGGTAACCTAAATAAGTAAGCCTTTTCAAAAAATTGAATGAGATGTAGTATAAAATAATATCTATATACAATACATTATGATGATACCCTATATAGAATAACTAAATACATGTATGACATAGACTATATATTAAAATCATAACTGAAAGGGGGGGGGTAGTGTTTGATCAACACTGCTGGAGAGACATGTTGATATAACTGCTTTGTTTTCAAAATCTCCGAAATGGTTACATGGTAAATATCTGATAATCCCAACAAGAGACAATTTACACATTGTGCCATAGTATCAAAGTATACGTAAAAAAAAAGACAAAAACACAGACAAAAATACATAGATTCCATTGACAGATGTTGGGAAATAGGTGATTGAAGAGACAGAAAAAATGTGGAAAAAGTTTTTTAATGTTTAATGTTTGAAGCTGTATAGCTTCCTAGATTTCATGTATATACATGAAATATCAAATGATGGACAATTCTTTTTCGACAGAATGTGATAATCATAGAGACATTTATGTAAGAACTATATTTTGCTCGGCACCGAAGTTACACAGTTTCAAGTTAGAGTGACCTTGGATAATATAAAGAGATAAAAAAAATGAGCGTCGTGCGATGATCGGACCTGCATCCACCAGGAAGCAGTCTAGACACGGCTTCATTTTGTGAAGATATTTTTCAATTATTTAATGTTGTTGAAAATATTTTCAAAAATATTATTAGATAAAATGAAATATCATCGAAAACAAAACAAGATTCCAAGTAATGGAAGCCGAAGAATTTAAAGTATCCATCGAAACGTGATATCATTACGTAGCCCCTATAACAACTTTTGACCACATATATTTTTCTTAAGTGTGTGTCAAAGTGTGTATGTGTGTATGCGTGCGTGTTTATACTTGTATGTGTGTGTGTTGGGTTTTATGGACCGAGCAGTGAAGAAAGAGAAATACTTTCAATACATGCAACCCAAAGTAAAAGATAGAAATAGATGAAATATCTGAAACAGAAAATAATGTATATTGTTCTATGTGGCTTTGGATAAAATGTGTCACCACTTGAATGAGAGAAGTTCCAACTCTCTTCATTAACTACAAAAAGTATGCGTCATAAAACCGCACGCATTTCCCCTATCGTCGATAAATCCTTGATTGTGTTGACATAGTAAATCAAAAGCGAGCTGCAGTACGTAATATTCTTGTCTACCTTGGCATCTTTACATTGGTGACTCAATTCAGCTGACACCACTGAATAAATTTCAAGCTGATATTACCAGTCGTCCTTGGCCACAACTACTTGCACAGACAGTGGCTGGCCTTTGAGGAGGATATTTGAAAATTACCAAAGTTTTATAAATAGTAGTTTATCTACTGGATTTCTACTGAAAAAGCTCTCTAAATGTTGGAGAAGGCTCTTCACGGGGCACCCTCCAAAATCTCTAGCTACTTGCCTTTATATTCAAACCAGGATTTTATCGGATGCACGAGAATATTATACTTCAGAAAGCATATGAAAAATATATCTCTCCAAAATTCATTCCCCAAAATTGATTTTGTATTTTGACCATTTGTCTCAACACTAGAAGCGGTCTTCAAAACTAACTTGTCAACAGACTTTGTATCTCCATTCATCGCATTTTCCTGGTCAATTTTGGTGAAAGAATTTAGTGAATTCTTTCACGTTTTGGCGTTTAAAAATTATCCAGTCGACAACCTGCTGTCGATCAGTATTTTGAAAAGCAGGCCATGTGTTTGTGCCCTGAGTTCATGGAGGTGGGCATGTATAAATAGCATCATACCAATGGTTGTAGATTTCAACTCCACACCGTCGGGGAGAAGGAGGGCCCAGGGTAATTGATAGGACCTGTTTTCACCTAGTGAACAATAAAAGTATACAGAATAGTTTGAAAATACAATGTGGCATTGAAGAAATGGATAAAGACAAAACTGAATGAACCAGAAACACTAATATTGTATTTAACAATAAAAAAAACAATACATGTTTTATTTTGTAATAATAACTTTGTAATGGAAATGTTAGTAAGTCAACGGTCTAAAGTCTGAAGTGTGATAATGTTTGAAAAATATACATAGAAGGAAAGTTCTATGAATGGAATCGTCATAGCGTGAAAATTTCCAATAATTTTTTTTTATGACGATGAAAAGAATTATATTTATTTGAACCTTTGTTGATATTTTTGGTGCTGGAAAGTAATAACACTTCAAAAGAAGACGAAGAAGCAACTATGAAGAAGAATGTGTGCACAAGAGAAGATATGACTATTCCCTGAGGATTTGAATTCTAATTATTATTATTATTTTATCTGCAAGCTTTTCGTTGCATTTACGTTTACTTTTTCAATGAGAGAGTTCATCACATTCTTTTCTTTTGTGTTGAAGATTAGAATTTCTGTCGCCGGTTTCACGTCTGCTTTTGGACAACTCGTCTCATTCGCCCTCGACTCGTACACCAAGCGGATATCTTCTGCATCTTTACACCATGACGACTTGATTGAGAAGAAAAAATTGCTAGTTTCCTGGCGCCAAAATCTGTCACATTAATTTGCGTGTGCGTTTATATTATATATAGCAGGATACTATTAAAGCATTAAATTGTATAGGTAAAATAGATTGAATAAAAACACTAAAAATCAAGTTTGATCAAAAGGGTGCATGACACAGTTTATAATATTCCCTAAACGTCTTAATCTTTCCTGAAAGAAAAAAGTCTAAATCTTTCGGGTCAAGTCTGTTTATCAAATGTATCACATCTGAGTTCCTATCAAAAACAACTCATTTTACCTGACCAGTCATTCACACACATAAAAAAGCTTTGTTAAAATGTATAGCAGCCATCTTGAGTTACATTTGATTTGGGAGTGGAAGTCTGCAAATAGTGTGATTGATAAATATCAACACAAAAGTAGGAAAGAGAAAGACTATTGCCCCAAATTCTTGATTGTCAACTTATCTCAAGTGATGTTGACAGTCTTCATTGCATTTCAAACTACTTCAGAGAGAAGTAAATACAGTACAAGACATTTTGAGTCCAGTACACTCTACGACTTTCAAGCCATGAACTGGCCCAATGGTAAAGGAAAGCAGAAGAATAATAGCAATTGTCAGCCAGCTTGTTTCAGACGAGAACAAGAATTGAAAATCACATCTAGAGCAAATTTCTATTTATTTTTTACGCTTTCTAAGCATATGTATTCCATTAGAAAACCACAATATATATATATATATATATATATATATATATATATATATATATATATATATATATATATATATATATATATATATATATATATATATAAACGTTTTCGAATTTGTTTCACATTTGAGTTTTAACTGAAGAAGATATACTGTGTATCGAAAACTTTTAGTTTGATCAAATCATATTTTTTTAAATCAAAATAGTCTTATCTTCCCTTTTTCTTCTTCTTCGCCCATATATACCCAGATACAATGGTTGCTAAGAGCAATTGGAGCTATCAAGTGAGATGAAAAGACCCGGAGAAGAACTAATCGAACTAAAGAGCAAACATCTTCTTCACGACTAAGGACAAGAGATAGCAAAACAAAGCGGAGAAGGTTTCCCTATCAATCAGGAACTTAAAGACATCGTAGAAGGCTTAAAAGCTATCTTTGAATGCAAAGCTAGTGTCACCTTACAACTCCTGAAGTGGTACAAACTGAACATCATCTAAGTCTACGCTCCCACTTTGCAGTCTCCCAAGGGAAAATAGACAACTTCTTCTCCCGACTCCAAGATACCAGAAAATACTTCAATGTCATTTTGGGAGACTCCAACGCACGGGTAGGACAGTGAACGTTGCGTCGGCAAGATCGAATGTAAAGTACGGAACGAGAGAGGTGAAGACCTTGTGAACTTCGCAACCACAAACGACTTCAAAATAATTAACACCTTCTTCAAGAAAGAAAAAGCAAGAATAAAAGGGTCCAGAAGAGCCCCAATCATGAAACTAAGTACGAAATAGACTACATCCTAGTGGATAAAAGCGACAGCATCAAAGATATTCAGGTCTTAAATCAAGTTAACGTAGGAATCAACTGCAGAATGGTAAGATATAAAATTCAAAACAACACCATCAAAGAAGGCAGGAAAATGTCCCATGCCAAACTGCAACTGCTTATCATTCCAGAAGAGCTCACTAGATCCTTCAAGCCTGAACTGAAAAACAGAAATGAACTTCTTACCGAACCAGGAGAGAACCACAACAACATCAACGGATTCAATAACAAATAACAGCCTCCCTAATCGAAGCAGCCATTATCTTTAAACCGAAGAACACATAAACCATCAGTAAAATTTCAAATGAAACCAAGAACCTCCAAGGAGAACGCAACTATAAAAACAAGGAAAAATTGGAGGAAGCGAACTGAATAAAGCCATCCAAAAGAAATGAAGAAAAGACAAAAGATTCACAGCAGCAATCATCGAAACAATTCTCGAAAAAGGTAGGGGCTTCAAAGCTATAAACAAAACTCTCAATACAGGACGTAAACGAATGATTAGCATACTCAAAGAAAATGGAGACCTCACCACAGACAGAGACTGGACAATCGGACGTGGCAAAGAATTCAAAAACTCTAATCCTCCAAACAAGGAAGACAAAACAATGAATACTGTGCGCAAGACGTGAGCAATCATTTCAAAGAATTCCCAGAAGTTATGCCATGGGAAGTAAAGCAAGACATCAAACAATGCAAGTCAACAAAAAAAGGTCGAGGATTCCAGGACCAGTAGAATATAGAATGCCACTAGCAGCAGCATTTGCAGAATTCAAGAAGGCCATCGACTCAGTAGAAATGCTCAAGGTCATTAATGCTATCACTCTACAAGGTTTAGACACTGTATATTGAAATATATATACCGTCACAGCTACATAAAGACTCTTTCGGCTCCAAAAAAGGGTAAGACAAGTTGAAACTAGCTCGCCCAAACTCTTCACAGACTACCTCTAGATGTTCAGAATAGACAGCAAATACCTAAGTAACCACAGATTCGCAGACAACTTCTAGGATCTCCAACTAATGCTAGACGAAGAAAGCAACAATGTTGGCCCTCAAAAGAACTCCACTAAAACAAACATGTCGAAAATAAACGCACAATGATCAAATCGAAAACAAGAAGAGTATACACTGAACCAAAGCAAACTGAGAACCATACAATGTGCCCATCACAGAATCATGAAGAGACCACAAGGCAGCAATATATTAGTGGGAGTCCAGGAGTCTGGAACATCATAGGAACAATTAAGAAACTCATGCGGCAATGGACTGGTCATGTTGCAAGAATGGCAGACAACAAATAAATATCGTGACTAACAACATGGATCCTCTGAGATCAAATGCAGAATCGAGGCTGGCAGAATATGAGATGGCGAGACGAATTGGACAGGTTCAGAAAATATTGTCTCAGCGATGCCAACGATAGAGGGGCGTGGCAAATACTTGCAGGGGTTTATGTCCAACAATAGACGATAAAAGACTCATGATGATGATGAGTGATATCCGGATGCCATCCTTGGCGAATGAGCCAGACATGTGATTTGCACAGCACGAAGCCGGTTTCCCACGTAGGAATATAACAACTCCAACACAAAACTTTTCTTGTGCGAATTTCCATTTTAACCCCTAATATTGCTATAGACATTAAGGACCTTATATACCAACCTCCATCAACTGATCTGTACATGAGATATGATAAGTAGAACCTTAGTTTCGAAGCAAAGAAAGTTGCAGTAACTCCTGACGATATAGGTATTAGGGTACTAAAAGCCAACGCATCTGCTCAGGAGTATATGTTCTTTAGCAGGTTCAAACCACAGTGACAGTATACACGGTCAGATATTTTTGCAGAGGCTCCTACGTGGGTGGAGACAATACTGGCATCTTTTGACAACACAACACAATTAGATGAACTGGCAGCGTGACAAATACTTCCATTGAACACCAAAAATGATTAGCGGTTGTAGAGAAGAACAAGAGTCTGGAGTGAAAAATAGATAAGTGGACTAAGAAAGTAGACGATCTAGTTGTTGGTGGTGGTAAAAGTCAATTCAGACCAAAGCTTAAGTCGAAGAGTCCACATTGGATCTCTTGGATTCACCAAAAGTACGGCGATAAGGTAAGGTCGTTTGTTGAACTGTTCTCTTATCAGAAAGCACTGGAAAACTAACATACCATCAAACTGAGGCGACAGACTCTGTCCCCAAAATAAAAGTCGACTTTTACATATTTTACACAGGTCTAACAGTTGAAATTTCCTCCTAGATAGTCATATCCAGGTTTCATTTGTTCCTGCCAACTTACATTTCTATAATATTTTGATCAGTTAGTGGACTTGTACATAAGAGGACTTATAGACCCTTAGACGAGTCTATGGGCTACGTTCGAGCCACTGACAAACCAGGTCCCTCTGTTGCTGATAATGAAATCAATTCAAAGTATTATCAATTACTGAGTACCTACTCAGATATTACAAAGCCTTCCTTTAATGCCACCAACTCAGCACATGATGTGACAAATCATGTCGTTACTTCTTGCCAACCAGTGTACGCACGTCCAACACAACTTGTAGCAGATGAATTAAAGCCACAAGGAGTGAGAAGATTCTTCAGCTTGGTATTAGTTGGCCATCTAAAAGCGGTTGGGCCTCTCCTTTTCATTTCATACCAAAAAAGGGCGACCCCTTTCGTACGTGTGGTGACTAATGCCAATTGAATTTAGTGACATGATCAGATCTCTACCCCCCCACACACACACACACACGATATTACCTGCCAAATTCAGGGGAAAACTATATTTACAATGCTCAAAAAAACGGTATCGGCTTGTTCGATTTTTTTATGCAGCCCAGACATTTCAGCGTTTTACGAACCATGTTCTGCGCGGTCTGGACTGCTACATCTCTTACAAAGATGACGTTTTCATAGCTAGCTCCTCTACTTCGGTGCATTTACAACACTAGGAACAATTTTTCCAACGTTTCGAAGAGTACAGCGTGGTCATTAAGTCTATCAAGTGCAAGTTTGGCAAGCCTGAGCTTGATTAGGGGAGAATATAGGATAGGTGCCACCAGAGTCACCCCACTCCCAGATGAAAGTGGAGCCAAATGAAACTTTCCTGTTCTGGAAACCATGAACCCATTTAGACAATTTTTGATGGCAGGTAATTTTATAGGCGTTTTATCTCTTACTAAGATTTAAAAAAAAAAAAAAAAACATGACTTCGGTCTTACTGACCAAGTTATAACTTCTTTCGAAATTATCGAAGCAGAGTTGACAAATGACCCAAAATTTCGTGTCTTATTCCGAATACTGAATTGGGTCTTGTGCTAGTGATGCTTCAAATAATCACTCTATAGACACAGTCCGAAAACAAAACATAAAAGAACAATCGCCACATGAAAAGCAAGTACAATATCCCGGCATATGCACTGTCACGTAGCATGAATGCCTTTGCGTTGGAATCTGCAATAGACTCAAAAACGCAAGCAACAGCACAAGGGGATACATGACGACAAGAGTATCTATCTTCCAATACAACTGCGATGAAGTTACAAGAATTCCCCGGGCCTAATACCCACCTGGAGCTAATTTATGAGGACTTAACAAGCTAGCTTCGTTCTTGAGAAGTAACGACTCGGTATCTTCTACACACTACACAATATTTCGCACCCAGGAGTAAAATCATGTCAAGTTATATCTGAACAATATGTCTAGATGAGATTCAGAACCGACATTGGTACACACGTGCCCCACAGGTGATATTCAACAACTGGACAAAAGGTTCGCACACATCAGCACATATATCCCTGTGCGGGCATTTTCCGTATAGGATTTTTCCGTCTGCGCTTTTTTCCGTGTGGACACTTTCCTGTGTGGTACATTTTTCCATGTGAGCTTTTTTCATGTGTGCATTTACGATTGTTGACTTTTTTTCAGAGGAGAATCCTCGCGTGGACTTTTTCCATGCGGGTATTTTTTCGAGTATGATTTTTTTCCGTGCAAGTATTTTGAAGGCAGGTATTTTCCCATGCAGGCTTTTGTCATGTGCGAATTCATAATTGTGGACTTGCTCTTTGGGGAATTTCTGCGTGGGCTTCTACCGAGTGCACATTTTTCATAGAACTGTAACTCATATGATTGTTGTTTATGGTCACCGATATAACTTAATTCTGTGACTTTCGAACTGAAACAAAGCGATATACGTTTTGTTTTTTCATAAGTAGTTCCTGATTCATCGTACATCTTTTGATATGAGCTGATTGAATAGAATTTGTCAGCGATTAAATCAAATTAAGAAAATGTGTTTTGTTAACTACGTAGCTATGTTCCAGTCAGCAATATTTTTCTCATTTAAACGCTTGCCTGCCTCGTAATAAATGATCTAGTAGATTCGCTTTAGACAATCAATAGAAATACGTCTTGTACCTAGATTCAAATATAAAAAATATAAGGACTGTGCCCATTGAAAAGTGAAGAGCGAAAAAGTTGATAAGCAGAACAAAAACATTTACAAAGCAATGGAATGTCGCCATTGAACCTGGAATAATTATATTCTCCAAGTTTTGCATGTGGATGGACAGTGTATGGATTAAATGGAAGATAAAAATTGAGCGTGTGTTCAGTTTAATACTGTATTGTTGGTAGGTAAGTGCGGTCACATAAAAGAGGTGCAATCATCTCTCGTAATTGAACATAGCATTACTATATCCTGTAAGTGACACTTCGGTCGTTTGGGTAATTCACGAATTATTTGATGTTGTTAGTAGAAACAGCGCAGCGACGCCCACCACAGAGAGGTGAGACGAATCCTGGAAGAGGTCTATGTCCAACGACTGACGTTAAAAGACTGGTGGTGGTGGTGGTGGTGGTAGTGGCGTTGATGATGATGATGATGATGATGCAAACGTATTGCATGTGTGGCTACACTAATGTTTCCTACCTAAAGCTAATACTTGTTTATTTTAGTACTATTTTTACTAAAAATGAAAAGAGACGCTACAGTTTTTAGCAGTTTTTCTTGACCTTGTAGCCTTATCTCTTTCCCTTTGGAAATGGACAACTTCTGGTGGATGTGCCTGTTAGCCTTAATTTTTTGTAGGGTCGTCCATTTGGTGATCTCAGTTAAATCATTCCTTCATCTGTATCTATCTTCTGCCATTGCATTTGGACATCAGATCAAGATATGATTCAGGGTTCAAATTTTTATTACACACTGCTTGCAAACTGGATCCTCTTCGTTGCACCTGACCTTACGGCTGGGGCAAAGAGGTCTGTCACGGCACACAGGGAAAAGGCCAGCTTACCTTGGACGGTACCTCGAGTTCCCTCCGGGACAGCGATCGCTCAAGTGCCTGGTGCCACTGGATCCGCTGTCCTTGACTAGAGAGCCTTACTGATTCACGCAGTGGTCTTCTACTGCTTCTCGGACCCTCTGCTCTACAAGCTCCTAAGACAATTTTAGCCGATTCAGAAAACCATTCAAGGATTGTGTACTTGCAAGGATTGCCTAAAAAAAGTTTTAAAAGTATATATTTATAAATCAAGATCTGGTAAAAAATATAATTTCACCTATCACTCAAAATTTGGGTTTTGGTGGATTTTGAGCGGCTTTGCGGAGTTTTGACTGAGGGAGCTTTGTCCTCGAGGTGGGGGGGGGGGTGTCCGGGCATTGACTCGATTCACTGTTGCTTCGAAAGCATGAAAATATTAGTTTACTAATTTTGCTGCTGAAATATATGTAGAATTAAAATGCCAAAGAAAAAGTGGGAATTAAGAATAAACAAATTACACACAAAAACACGATAACATTTAGCATGAAAAGAAGACGCGTAAAATCGCGTTTATATTTAAATATTTGTACTGAACTCAGTTGATAGATAAAGTAGTTAACAAGTGTAAAAAAAATCTATGAATTGTCAAGTGTATTCACTTACATACCAAACAATGATTTCAATAATGTATTTTTATAATCTTTTTCTTTTAAAAATCTATGACATGTTTAAAAAAATCTCTCACCTATTGTCTATAAAATTCAATTGACTGACCTATGTGCGTGGCCTTTGGATAACGTTGAAGTGGTGTATGTGTGCGTCTTTGTGTCAATGTGTGTGTGTGTGTGTATGTGTGTGAGTGCATATTATACAAAACTCGAATTGTGCGTCCAATGTAATTTTTTTAAGTAAAATAAAGTGCCTTTATACCTTTTTCCATGTAGTGTTTTCAATAACAAACAAATACATTTGATTTTTAATTTTTTTACGCTCAACATATGTATGCTTTTTGGTTGTTGTATGTCTATGTACTTCTGTGCATGAGCAAGTATGTGTATATGTATAGTTATAAGTATAGGTCTAGGTCTAACTCTTTGTATTTACACCGTTGTATGCGAATAAAGGTTAATTTCTTCTTTTGAAATGTATGCGCGTGTGCAGGCACTCATGTTGTCAGTGCGCAGGTCTCAAATAAATCGGGGTAGTATAAATAGAACGAGCCAACCCTCTAGTCTTGCTTGCCAACAACTCACATCGGCTGCTGTTGGTACCGGTTAACTGTCTCAGTTGACAGCAGTTTTGTCTCTTTAAATTGCTGACGAACAACATCAAACTCCTTCTCTACAATTATGGCTGCAATCCCGGAGCCCATCAGGAATCCTGAGATTAAGTTCACCCAGGCAAGCATTTCAATATATACCCTCTTTAGTTTTAAAAAGTAGAAATATATAAAGCACTACATACTTGTGAGAAAAAATGCAAAACCCGGTTTAAAGTTTATGCCACCAAACCAAGTGAAGTTATTAACTAAAGCTATTTTTTTTTCTTTTCTTTATTATTTTAAGTCAGTATTTTTATTTATGAAAAATGCACTTAATTTTCACACTTACAAATATACGGATAGTAGTTTTAAGAGTTTATGATTTATATGTTCATTTTTACTGTACATTATCAACACAAAGCCACAGAAATCTGGCCAGTTTCAATTTCATTCAATTGAAATTGACGAAATCGTTTTAAAAACAATTCCGATACAGAATTGATCAAACTGCAGACTTGGTTCATTAGGGAAAGTAACTTTCTCACGAAGTGATTGAATTTGCTCAAAGGTGACTGATCGATTTACAATATGTACGTGTCGTGTAAAGCGGGCCCATGACTTCGTATAACTCTATACAACTCCCGGTGTTCAATTTCAATATAAATATCACCTAAACTGGACCCTGACTTACTGAGCGCAAACATGGCTGCTTTTTCCCCGCAGAAATTTAGGGTTAGTGATAAATGTGAAGGTTATATAACTACGGAAACAAAGCAGAAAACTACATTATTACTATGGTATTTTTGCACTATAGTTCTGCAACAGAAATTATACTTTTCTAGGTGTCATGCCCAAGCGGTTACGCGTGCACACTCAAGCGAGCCCTCAAAAAAATCTACCCTCAAATGCGCATTTCAGTTGTGTTAACAGTGCAAAATTACCGTCGCTGCTGCAATTCTGAGCGATATAAATTGGTCAGAGCTTTGGACGTAAAATTGTGCCCAAACTCAAATTGTTATAAATATTATAATGTAGTCAGAGTCCAGTTTTGGGGATATTTATATTAAACTGATCGCGTATTACTGAGGGGGACACAAAATCAGGGTCCAGTTGTACACTATATATACATCGTATATTGCTCACCTACTTTAGAGCCAATAATTTCACTTCTCGTAAATATGTTACTTCTAGAAAATGAAATCTCCTAGAAACATAAGTCCTACTTATTGTCACTCAATAAATGCCAATTTTGTGACAATATGGTGGTTAAACAAAACTTAGTGTTACTATTTTATCGTTCAATATTCACAACCTGAGATGTCTCTCACTGTCCCAAAATAAGACAACGCACATTATTCATAGCCCCTCGTCAACCGTCATTCAGAGAATTTATTTGGCAAACATTGCTCGTAGGTAAACTAAACTCACTTCAACTATCCGACCAAACATGCTTTTGTTTTTTTGTCTATGCCGGCCAGAACGTTTATTTATTTTTTTTCTTGTCTCGTGACTTTGATAAGTGTTTGTGAAATGCTATAGCAATTCAAATTGTATGTTCTAGTTGCCAGCATTGCATGCGATGCACTTTCTTGCTCAACCCATTTACATTGTTTTCGTTTTATCAAAAGTGCAAATGACATCTGATTTAACTTAACCTTGGATTTTCTTTCTTTGCTGTTTGAAGAAAAGAAAAAAACGATTAAGATTCACCTCAGCCGCAGAAATTTTTTTTTTTTTTTTATCTATTGAGCCTAGAATCTTACCAGGAACTCATTACCTTTTGGGCACTTTTGTTTCCGCTGTGTTCTACTTTTAGTGTTGTCTTCTAAGCCCTCGGACAGCCCTGCGTGCCCCTCCCAACCTTAATCCAAGTACAAATGACTTGAACTAATTTCCTCTTTTACAAAAACCGAAGTTTACGAAATGAACTAACTTAATTTGAAGCCTCGCCTCCAAATAACGAACGAAGAAGTTTACCTTTAGTATATAGTAAATAGACCATCCATCTGCTCAAAATTTGAAACCTCGATTTTCCTGAAATCTAAAACACCTGGAATGGTCTATCGAATGAAAAAAAAATTAATGGCGAATTTTTTCTGAATTTTCGACCAGGTTGACTGGAAAAAAACCTCCCCCCACACCTGCGCTGCTGAAATTTATCTCATTTTTTGATTTATTTCCTCACTAATCCTCCATTGAGCTGTTTATACGTTTACCATTGGTAGCTTTTCGAAATCATGGACTTTTACCATAAAAGCTGATTAACTACACCCGTAACGATCCAACCAGATTAATACTACAGTTGCACCTCCTTTAATCCGACAACCTTGGGACTTTGTCATTACCGGACCACAAAACGCTCGAACAGAAATTTATGTTAATATATTTTAGCAGATCATCGTTTTTAGGGAGTCTTTCAATGTAAGGAAAATTTAGTGAGCGATATAATATAGATCGAAACGTAGACTTATTTGTTTGCGTAGTTAATGCTATGTTAGCTTATAAATGATAAAATGCAGAAAAATTCTTCGATTCTTAATTTAACTCTACGGCCGGTCTCAATCTGGGATTAGGATATTTTACACGTTTGTTTAAACAACCAAATCCAGGTCAAAGGACAATGTAGTACCATCTCGTTACAACTGCGTTAGGTCAAAAGCATCATCCAAGAATGTCAACCTGGTACGAATATTATGATTCTAAAGACTTCAATTTAATTTTTGCATTAATATGAATGTTGTTTGACTATTTTTGACTGAAAGAAAAATCAGTGCCTTTTATATAACTAAGACTAAAGTAAATGATGTTTCTCTGAATTTTGAGATGAGGTATTATTATTCTGACTATCCTCATCTTGGTTGTTTTTCATACAACGTTTCGGCCGTTGTACTCTACGGCCTTCATCTGGTAGGTGTGGGGAAGTAACGAACCGAACCCTTCATTTAACCGACGGGGGTGTATTGACCGCACTCCCCTCTTAGCATTAGTAGTATTATTATTGTCTCACACTGGGATTGAACCTAGAACCATTAGATTACTTGTAGCAATTCTGTCTGATTCTGTGACCACTACGCTATGTGGACAACCGGTGCTAATTTTTAGGAGCCTGAAACCTCAGGTGGCAGTTTTTGGTATTTGATGTTACTGTTTTCTGTCTTTCATTATTAGAGGTTCCCAGATGGTATCTATTTCAATGCTAGGATTACTGAGGCAGTTTTTCCTGCCTAGCATATGGGCTGACTCTTTCAATTTTCGAATCTTCCAGTGTTCTTCCTTATCAATTATTTCAAATTTTGGTTGAAATAATTGATCAGGAAGAACACTGAGGTTTAAGGCTCCTAAAAGTTAGCACCGGTTGTTCACATGGACACATAGTGTGTAAATTTATCTCTAATGTTCAAAGGATGGATAAATCGATGTTACTTCTTTTTGTTTTCAAATTGGGTGGTGTGTGAATAATTTTATTTTAGAATCTAATTTTCTGTTAAACCCATCAAACAACCAAGCATATTTTACTTATTTATTTCTAATTATAGGGCCCTACCAGAACAGGTTCTGGTATGTCTAGCCAGGTAGATTTGAACCCATCCAAACCTGGTCGTTCAGCTGCTCTGATTACCAAATTTTTATTGTAAACTCCACAGATTGAATAATTTTTGAGGAAAAAAAAATAGCCTCAAACTTATGCAGTACATTAATTTCTTGTCAAAATCTTTGCCATTATTAAAAAAAATTGGAAAACAGGTGAACTTTTTTCTGAATTTCTGTTACAGAAGACATTTGTATAAATCTTTAACTGGATTTTTTTTTTCTTTAATTCTATGAATTTTGAGATTTGACATTCTGCAATTTCCAAAATTCTTACAATCATTGATATCCAGATAGTGTGGTACTTATAATTACCCAAACTGGGTTAAGGCATGAAGGTTCAGACATTCTGTTTTGAGATGAATTGTTCATGAACCATCCATCAAGTAAAGACATATTTTGCACAAAAACAAACCCGTTTTAAATTATATTCCAGACCTACAGAATTTCCCACTTCCTTTTGAAGCAATGTGCTGCCCCAACTCAGCTTGTAATGAATCAAAAAATTTCTATATTCAGACCTACCAAGTTGCCTGCATTTTTCAAACACTGAAACAGCTATTTTTAGAGCTTCTATATCTTCTTTATCTCTTTCTCCCCTTCCCCGAGCTGGCCAGTGGGTGGGGATCATTTCAAGAAATCTCCTTTCTGAGAATTTCTAAACCTTGACAAGTCTGAAATTAGTCATTACTTAATGTAATGTTGTTGAGCAATTAACTCTGTACTTTGTGCTTGAGCTTGATTTCTTCAGTGACTCATTTTGTCAACTCCATTGACTGTACTTATTCAGTAAATGGCAAAGAAAAAGATTGAAGAGTTTCCATCTTTACAAAACCTGCCTTGAGGGCAGGATTTTCAGCTAGTTCCTGTGGAAGTTCTAAATGGGTTTCACCATCCCAATAACTCTAATCAATAACTGTAAATTTTTTTTCAACATCACATATTTGTATTTTATTCATTTAGTCCCTATATTTAAGTACTAGCAGAAAAACTGTGTTTCCCTGTGGTAGCCACCTCCAATAAAGGTCTGTGAAAAGGTGAGTGAAAGGATGATAGATCCAAGAAGTGGAATTTTTTGAAATCTTTGCTACTGCTTATCTCCAGTGGAGTTGTCTTTACAGAATCTGGGTTGCATTATACAAGTGGTCATGAGAAACAAATAAACCATGTGTCTTAATGATACATGAAAAATCTTGTATTGTTGTTGCAAACTCTCTTCACCTAAATTTTTGAAACATTTTCAGCATGATATTTCAAATTCCATTTGTTTGTCACTTGACAAACAATGATGCAGTTGCTTAGAGATTTACACAACACATGTGAATGCATAAATGAAATACACTATGCAATAATTTGAGATCCTGTATATTTGGTATCCCTGCCAAATTATTCCAAGTTATCTTAAACCAATGGTTTTTGGGTTGTTTGAAACAAATGCCTATGATGCAGGAGAGATGACTGAATGGATCATCCTCAAAATTTAAATTTCTTTCAGATTGGCAGAGTATTTCCTGAGTTATGAATTTAGGAAAAGTTTTGATGGATTCATGTTATTTCGTATCCCTGCAAATTTGTCCTGATTAGTTTGAGTTATGAATTTTTAGGACATATCTATACACTGTAGATAATGCAGTTTCAGCATGGATCCCCATTATATGCTTAGAATGAACAAATGATTGATAAAAATTGAACATTTAATTTTATAAAACCTGGATTTAATATGCTGTCGTAGATTTATTGAGGGGTGGGGGAATCAGCCAAATGTAATTGGAAAATGTCAGTTTAGCAATCCTGTCTTCAGGCAATCCATTCAGAGTCATTTATAACCTGTCTCTTTGTATATTATATATTTAATTTAATGTGTTTATGAAAGTGCTTGAATATTCCTGGACCAAAAAAACTCCTTAGGAATACTAATACAGTTTGACAAATATATAACTCTAATGCACACACCGAGATAACTCCACGTCTGGCTATTGTAAGTTGAGATTTGCCAGATATGTTGGTCTGGATATTGGAGCGTCAAGTTTGAAGTCATTAGTAAGTTATTCTCTGTGTGGAAGGTACTTGACTAACAATTTTAAAAAAACCTTTACTGAAATGTAAACCTGTTTTGTGATGATAAAAAGTGATGTTTTTATGACAAGATGTGCCTATCTAATCACTTCTAAATGTTTTCAGAATAGAATTTTTTAGAACCAGAGGTGGAGTGCAAAATCTTCCAAATAGAATCAGATTTAATCATTCAAAGTTGATGTAACAGCATCTTCAAAAAATTGTTCTGATTATTACGTTTTGACTTGCTATTAACACCATAAAGAACAGCATCTCATTATTTCCAGTTTTTCATGAAACTGGAAGCACCTTTTGAGCAGACATGCTTTAGTTGTTTTAAAACCTTTTAAAAAAGTTGTGAAAAATAGCAATTTTTTTTTTTTTAGTTTAAGTTAAAGAATTGTGGAGCCATCAAACTTGAGAAAAATTAAATGTACATATTACTAGATCTAATTAAAAGTTTTAACAGTATTTATGAAATCAATTCAAATGAACTACTTCACTTTATTTTCAATGGTATGGTACAAGTTTCTAAGAATTCGAAATTATTTCATGAATTTTCTAATTAGTGACAAAATTAACTGATATGGCAAATTCAATGACTCATAGTTTTGTATTGGATCTTATTTGAATTTTTTGGACAATTCATATTTTTGATGGTATGTGAGAATTTTACTTATCCAAAATGTGAATTTTTCAAGATATTTCTTAAATCTATAGTTCGTCCATTTTTTTCCCTCCAAACTGGAAGTGCTAAACATGAAAAATATGTATTAAGGATATATTTTAGTGCATACGTAGTTCTGAAATTTTTTTTGTAAACTGAATCTATAGTTTGATATAAAGGCAAGGTTTTTCAACCTTTTCAGGTCAATGCCCACCTCCCATGACTCCTAACTTCATGTCATCAACCCCCCCCCCGTTTAAATATGCATAGATTTTTAGACATGTGGTAGATTATTAAAAAAATGAACCTTGAATTGTTATATTTAGGTTTTATTGAGGAAAATATTATTGTAAGCATATCAATGAATTTCTAAGATACTGCTAAACAGCCATTTATAAATCAGAATCATAGATGTTTATGGACCCCCCCCCCCCCGTGGAAGCTGAAATGCTCCCTCTGAATACTCGTCACCTCAGTGCCCCCTTTGTAACAAACCAATGCCACCCCCCCACACATACTCCCAGACGCTAGCACCCACATTGAGAACCACTAATATTGAGCATTTTATTAAAGAATTTTACAAAATTTATGTTAGTATTATGAATATTGTTCTGCTGTATAATTCAGTATCCAGCTGAATATCTGATGCTTGTATCTGATAAAATTTAGATCCAGTACATCACTAAAAAGCGTTTATGATTAACATTTCCCTAAGGTGATTTAAAATTGCTACCAATTAATTGGTAGCCAGCCCTCCTACAGACTGGGCCAAACTATCAAGTCTTGCAGATCTACAAAAATGTATCTGGCAGATATACACAGGCTTATTTCATTAGTGTGTGTGTGTGTGTGTGTGTGTGTGTGAAAAGTTGCAGTAATCATCAGAGTAGGAGTGAAGTTTGACCCTTCAGCAGCTAGGCATATCCTCCATTACATGTAAGAGGGTTTCAAATTGTGATTTTTAAATGCAATTCATATTTTTCATTTATTTTCACATGACCTTGTTTTTTTTTTGTTTTTTTTTTTTGCCTTCTCTGTGTCTGTGTGTGTCTTTGTGTGTACCACTATTTTCCAAGTGGAGGTTTTGCACTCTTCAAGTAATCAAATCACATTGATTGTAATCAGACATGATTAATTCTGTTAACATTAACAAGCTTCTTTGATACTCATTGCACTGAAAAGAACTTCTGCCCTGAACCAGTCTGGATGGACTTGGTAAACAGTACAAATTCTAGCTGAGACAGTGTTCACTTTGTACTAATGCCCTCGAAAAGGCATGAATCCATCTCTTTCTCTTAGCTATAGGTGAAACAATGTAGGGTGAAATATGTAGCACCACTTCGGGTGCTTGTCCTTTGTATATCCTCTCCAGGGACTTGTGACTTGAAAAATTTTAGTTTCAGATCTTCAATACTTTCAACGTTCCCTTAAAAGCTTCTTTATTCCACTTACAACTGGAGTTCTTGTATCAATTTTAAGATATTCTCTATCCTAGAGAACATCTAGATGTAGACTCTATTAAATGACTGGAGCAGAAATCATGTATCAATTTGAAACTTATAGTGAATAAAGCTAACAGGATCTATTTCATGACAATCTAATTTTGAGTCTGTCTGTGTGAGTGAGTGTGTCTGTCTGTCTGTGTGAGTGAGTGTGTCTGTCTGTCTGTGTGAGTGAGTGTGTCTGTCTGTCTGTCTGTGTGAGTGAGTGTGTCTGTCTGTCTGTCTGTGTGAGTGTGTCTGTCTGTCTGTCTGTGTGAGTGAGTGTGTCTGTCTGTCTGTGTGAGTGAGTGTGTCTGTCTGTCTGTCTGTGTGAGTGAGTGTGTCTGTCTGTCTGTCTGTGTGAGTGAGTGTGTCTGTCTGTCTGTCTGTGTGAGTGAGTGTGTCTGTCTGTCTGTCTGTGTGAGTGAGTGTGTCTGTCTGTCTGTCTGTGTGAGTGAGTGTGTCTGTCTGTCTGTCTGTGTGAGTGAGTGTGTCTGTCTGTCTGTCTGTGTGAGTGAGTGTGTCTGTCTGTCTGTCTGTCTGTGTGAGTGAGTGTGTCTGTCTGTCTGTCTGTGTGAGTGAGTGTGTCTGTCTGTCTGTGTGAGTGTGTCTGTCTGTCTGTCTGTCTGTGTGAGTGTGTCTGTCTGTCTGTGTGAGTGTGTCTGTCTGTCTGTGTGAGTGTGTCTGTCTGTCTGTCTGTCTGTGTGAGTGTGTCTGTCTGTCTGTCTGTGTGAGTGAGTGTGTCTGTCTGTCTGTCTGTGTGAGTGAGTGTGTCTGTCTGTCTGTCTGTGTGAGTGAGTGTGTCTGTCTGTCTGTCTGTGTGAGTGAGTGTGTCTGTCTGTCTGTCTGTGTGAGTGAGTGTGTCTGTCTGTCTGTGTGAGTGAGTGTGTCTGTCTGTCTGTCTGTGTGAGTGAGTGTGTCTGTCTGTCTGTCTGTGTGAGTGTGTCTGTCTGTGTGAGTGAGTGTGTCTGTCTGTCTGTCTGTGTGAGTGAGTGTGTCTGTCTGTCTGTCTGTGTGAGTGAGTGTGTCTGTCTGTCTGTCTGTGTGAGTGAGTGTGTCTGTCTGTCTGTCTGTGTGAGTGAGTGTGTCTGTCTGTCTGTGTGAGTGAGTGTGTCTGTCTGTCTGTCTGTGTGAGTGAGTGTGTCTGTCTGTCTGTGTGAGTGAGTGTGTCTGTCTGTCTGTCTGTCTGTGTGAGTGAGTGTGTCTGTCTGTCTGTGTGAGTGAGTGTGTCTGTCTGTCTGTGTGAGTGAGTGAGTGTGTCTGTCTGTGTGAGTGAGTGTGTCTGTCTGTGTGAGTGAGTGTGTCTGTCTGTCTGTGTGAGTGAGTGTGTCTGTCTGTGTGAGTGAGTGTGTCTGTCTGTGTGAGTGAGTGTGTCTGTCTGTCTGTCTGTGTGAGTGAGTGTGTCTGTCTGTCTGTCTGTGTGAGTGAGTGTGTCTGTCTGTGTGAGTGAGTGTGTCTGTCTGTCTGTCTGTGTGAGTGAGTGTGTCTGTCTGTCTGTGTGAGTGAGTGTGTCTGTCTGTCTGTGTGAGTGTCTCTCTTCTCCCCTCTCTTCATATATATATATATATATATATCTGTGTCTCACACATTTTTTAATAAATTTTGGCATTTTCATGCAACTACTTGTTTTGTGTGTGTGAAATTGTTAAATGTTTGTAATTGCATTCACTTGTACAACTACTGTTGCAATCTGCATAATGCTCTTAGGATTTTACAAGGTTAGAAAAATTCAAACATCAGATTAAAGGTCAAATTAAGTTGAAACCGCTTATCTTTCAAGGATTTTTTGTGACCTTTTTAGAATGATTATTTTGCGGTTTCCTTTCCTGGAGTAAACTTTAAATTTTCTGTTGCACCCTAGGAAAGGAATTCTAAGTAGAAATCTTGAATAAGTACTTCTTCTTGACCTCATTTCTTGTCCATTCAATGTTACAGGCTATAAGAGTATGAAGTGTTTTGCATCCTTTGTTCTGTCAAATTTTATGTAAAATCAATATGGATGTCAACATGGCTATTCTGGGAAAAATCTAAGGAATTACCATGTAAATATTTTTTTGATCCATCCATAATCTCAAAGTACTGAATGGATTTGAATTAAATTTTGTGGAGTGGGCAAAGAGATGAGAGGTGCTTATATCTTTTGATCCAAGGAAGTTTTTTTTTTTTTTTTTTTTTTTTTTTTTTTCTCCCTACATCCATACAGCATCACAAAGTCCTTCAAAGTGATTGTTTTTCTAGGTGACTCCATGCACAGCAATATTCCTTACATTGTGGTTATTTACACCACCTATCATCAAAAGTTCATACAGTTTTTGTTTTTGTTTGTTTTTCTTTTCCTTTTTCTTTTTTTTTATAGCAAGGTTTTGACGTTTAATTGTGAATGGCTCAGAATGATTTGCGAACAATGTACAAAATGCCCATGTTTGAGAGAAACTGTTTTTTTTTTTTTTTTTTTTTTTTTTTTTTTTTTTTTGGCTAGGGTGCAACAGTGAAGATCTGCCATTATGATATTCCTATAATTTATGGCCAAAGCAGCTTTGTTCTCCATATAATTACCTCTCCATTGATGTATAATAGGCTTGGCTAGCAATTTTGTACCATTAAAACCCTTATCTTATGGACTATAACTCTTCCTGCTTTACCTCCCAACAGTTTCTGTAAAGAAACCGGAGTTGGTTTAGTCCTTAAAACTTTAATCTTCTCTTTATTGAAAGGCAATTAACATATGCACAAAGTAAATTTGAAAACACTCTGAGCACATACCTCTGTAAATGCCATACACTGACTAAAAACTGAATTAATTTATATATAGCTACGATGCAGGGGAGGTAACTCTTGATTTTCCACATTTAAAAATTGTTGAATTAGTTTTAAATCTCTTGGATGTAAATCTGGTCATTATAATAGATTAAAATAAACATATAGTGAATAATTCTTGTCACTTTATAAGTTCAAAAATTAATCTAGCAACATCAGGGCCTGTATTGATCTACTTTTATGATAATCAATTTCAGTCTCATATACAGGTAAATCTTCTACACTCATTTGGATACCTGTAGATTGAAACTACCTGATATGCAGTTGCATTTTACTTTGTGGTTCTGAGGTTCTCATAAGTTTTAGCCTTTAAACGAGCATATTTTCTTCCTGTCCTGATTTCACCTAATGCTATCTGCTTGTTTTGCTCCGGTCCATGTCACATTTAGTGGTTTGACCTTTTCCAACTTGGCTTCCTCTGCCAAATTAAAATGTCAACCAAATCAGTTCTATTTGGTTGGTGTGAAAATAATTGCAGTTCTCATTCTGAACTTTGATTAGTTGAACGTCTTGGAATAAAATATTTTTGAAATATAGCACTAGTGGAATTCACTTAATTTATTTAAGCTGAACTGTTTCTTTCCACTATTCTGGTTCATTTGAGGTTGTCAAACCAAAGAAAAAGCAATTTTGTTGTAAGACTTCAAAATGGGAAGTAAAGCAGTGGAAACTGCTTGAAATATTAACCAAGCATTTGGCCAAGTGAACATACAGCTGAACATTGGTCCCCAAAATTTCAAAATGGAGACAAAATCCTTGAAGATGTGGACATCCTTCTGATTGATAACTTCCAATTCTGGGCCATTTATTGAGGTAGACCCATGCCAAACAACTTGAGCTTGCAGAGGAACTAAATGTTGACCATTCAACAGTTATAGCCAAACTGGAAAAGCAAAGAGGAAAAAGCTTGACTGGCCGTGTAAATGAATTTGCAGAAATTAAAAGAACTAGGCTATAAAACGCTTCTTTGCCTAGTTCTCTCACCAGACCTCTCTTTGACTATCTCTTTTAAGTATTTCAACCACATCCTGTAAAGGAAGGTTTTCAACAACCAAGTTGCAGCCCAAAATATCTTTGCAAATTCATTGGTTCCAGAACTCTATGCTTCTTGAATAAATGGATGTAGTTAACAAAATATGTAGATTCTGAAGGTTCTTATTTCAATCAATAACTTTTTATCTAATCTGAGATATACTGCTTTAAAGTTGAAGACCAGCAATCACTTTTTCACCAACCTAATATTTGCAAGAAATTTTTTGGCTTCTATCCTTTCAGGAGTTAAGTCTTGTTATTTAGCTATTGAGAGCCTGTTGGTTAGATAAATGTGTTTTTATTGGGGGGGTGCCCCCTCCCCCTTGAATTGTACATCAAATATCCAAACTTCCCATTGGATAAAAGCTAAAAGCATATGACCTGTTTAGAATTTTTGAAATGTTTTAATGAAGCTGCAAGAATATGGAATATTTAGGCTGATTGGTTAAAGTTCTGACAACCTGTGAAGTTGTTGGTATATGGTAACTTATGAACTGCAAGGATGGTGAATTGAACTCATCAATACAATACTGAATCTTAAGATTGAACTGAATCTGTTCATGACTAATCCATTCTAGACTTGATATTGCTCCTGACTCCAATTTTTTTTTCTACAGTGGAATTATGAAATATAAAAAATTTGATCTTTTTAGTTTTAACTTATTTTAATCAAAATCAAGAAAATTAATCTGGAAGTAAATTGTCAAGATTCTTGTAGACATAAAAGGTTTTACTATTCTATTGAGTTATGAAAATTACCTTTCTCCTCTTCTAGGAAAACAAACCTCACTATAAGTTCGTAACCATTTTTATTTTATAAAAATCATTTGCTTATCCTTCCATCAGCACGTTTACCAACTTAATGAACCCTAAGTATTCAATTCCTGGTCTGCTTTCTACTGACTATCAACCCTTGTGATCTAATTGCCTTGTGATTATTGTTATTTGGCCATTTGAATTTCAAAACCTGTATCAAAAGTCCGGAGTAACTTGTGACAATAGGGGTAGGAAATCTATACATGTCTTTACAATGCACATCCCAATATGTGTAATATAGTATGTTTAGTGGCCCTAAACTTACAAAAATCAAATACTTTTTGCTTGACTTTTTAGGATTGAAAATCTTTCAAATGCAAGTACTGCTGTATTTATTTTCTCAACAAAATCTTTGTGGAAAAATTAAGTTTTTGAATTCTACTTTGAAAAGTTTTAAACCAAAATTGATTCTTTGTTCTCAAACTATATTTACATGAACTTTTTTTTCATTTAGATTTTCATAAACAATGAATTTGTTGACTCAGTAAGTGGCAAGACCTTCCCAACTCTCAACCCTTGCACTGGGGAACCCATCTGTCAGGTTCAGGAAGGAGACAAGGTCAGTATGCAATCTTAATATTCATTATTTATTTTTTTTTTTTTTCGTATATTATCTATAATTATATACTTGACATGATACAAGTATCTTAATAGCAAATGTCTTTATATACTTCATTTCCAGCTCCAAATGATAGCTATACAATTGTTTTATACTTGATTTTAGGCTGATATCGAGGCAGCAGTGGCAGCAGCCAAGGCAGCCTTCAAGAGAGGTTCTCCATGGCGGCGAATGGATGCTAGCAAGCGCGGTTCTCTACTCTACAAACTCAGTAACTTGCTGGAAAAAAACCTGACTTACTTATCAGTAAGTAATAAACTGACAGTTTTTGATATCCAATTGGAGGATGAATGACTGTAAATGAACCACAAACTTTAGAATGTCATAACTCTGCAAAAACACCTGAGAATCAGCACGGTCTTGCCAACAATACATCTCAATAAAAACTGGAACTGCCAGAAGGAATTTTCAACCTTGTGTGTTTGTGTTGGAAAAAATGGTGATTTGTAGGAAGAGGTTTAGTGGATGGTGGTAATATGTTGATGTGCAAGTGAATCAGTTTTAGTCTGGTGATTTGTGAAGGTTTTGCGTTATCCTGCAGCAGAATAGGCCCCTCTCTTTTCATCAAAATGACCAAAATACACCATTTAATACCTCGATTCCAAATCCTGATAGAAATCTGCTGTGATAGTTTTACCAGGTCGAAAGAGCCTGTGATAGTTCTTCAATACAGCCCCACACGGGTCAGAAAGTTTTTTTTGGGTGAAGATTTGATTCGGGTAATATCGAGTGAGAAGTAAGTTTGTTGATCCAAAGGAAGCCATGTTTCCAATACCTACAGTAAGCAGACAATCAAAAGCTGTGTGTGTCCACTGTGTGTGTATGTGTGTGTCCTCCTCCAGTGTGTGTGTGTGTGTGTGTGTGTCCTCCTCCTGCTGCTGTGTGTGTGTGTGTGTCCTCTTCCTCCTCCTGCTGTGTGTGTGTGTGTGTCCTCTTCCTCCTCCTGCTGTGTGTGTGTGTGTGTCCTCTTCCTCCTCCTGCTGTGTGTGTGTGTGTGTCCTCTTCCTCCTCCTGCTGTGTGTGTGTGTGTGTCCTCTTCCTCCTCCTGCTGTGTGTGTGTGTGTGTCCTCTTCCTCCTCCTGCTGTGTGTGTGTGTGTGTCCTCTTCCTCCTCCTGCTGTGTGTGTGTGTGTGTCCTCTTCCTCCTCCTGCTGTGTGTGTGTGTGTGTCCTCTTCCTCCTCCTGCTGTGTGTGTGTGTGTGTCCTCTTCCTCCTCCTGCTGTGTGTGTGTGTGTGTCCTCTTCCTCCTCCTGCTGTGTGTGTGTGTGTGTCCTCTTCCTCCTCCTGCTGTGTGTGTGTGTCCTCCTCCTCCTGCTGTGTGTGTGTGTCCTCCTCCTCCTGTGTGTGTGTGTGTGTGTGTCCTCTTCCTCCTGTGTGTGTGTGTCCTCTTCCTCCTGTGTGTGTGTGTCCTCTTCCTCCTGTGTGTGTGTGTCCTCTTCCTCCTGTGTGTGTGTGTCCTCTTCCTCCTGTGTGTGTGTGTGTCCTCTTCCTCCTGTGTGTGTGTGTGTGTGTGTGTGTGTGTCCTCTTCCTCCTGTGTGTGTGTGTGTGTGTGTGTGTGTGTCCTCTTCCTCCTGTGTGTGTGTGTGTGTGTGTGTGTCCTCTTCCTCCTGTGTGTGTGTGTGTGTCCTCTTCCTCCTGTGTGTGTGTGTGTGTGTGTGTGTGTCCTCTTCCTCCTGTGTGTGTGTGTGTGTGTGTCCTCTTCCTCCTGTGTGTGTGTGTGTGTGTGTGTGTGTGTCCTCTTCCTCCTGTGTGTGTGTGTGTGTGTGTGTGTGTCCTCTTCCTCCTGTGTGTGTGTGTGTGTGTGTGTGTGTCCTCTTCCTCCTGTGTGTGTGTGTGTGTGTGTGTGTGTCCTCTTCCTCCTGTGTGTGTGTGTGTGTGTGTGTGTGTCCTCTTCCTCCTGTGTGTGTGTGTGTGTGTGTGTGTGTCCTCTTCCTCCTGTGTGTGTGTGTGTGTGTGTGTGTCCTCTTCCTCCTGTGTGTGTGTGTGTGTGTGTGTCCTCTTCCTCCTGTGTGTGTGTGTGTGTGTGTGTGTGTCCTCTTCCTCCTGTGTGTGTGTGTGTGTGTGTGTGTGTGTGTGTCCTCTTCCTCCTGTGTGTGTGTGTGTGTGTGTGTCCTCTTCCTCCTGTGTGTGTGTGTGTGTGTGTGTGTCCTCTTCCTCCTGTGTGTGTGTGTGTGTGTGTGTGTCCTCTTCCTCCTGTGTGTGTGTGTGTGTGTGTGTGTCCTCTTCCTCCTGTGTGTGTGTGTGTGTGTGTCCTCTTCCTCCTGTGTGTGTGTGTGTGTGTGTCCTCTTCCTCCTGTGTGTGTGTGTGTGTGTGTGTGTCCTCTTCCTCCTGTGTGTGTGTGTGTGTGTGTGTGTGTCCTCTTCCTCCTGTGTGTGTGTGTGTGTGTGTGTGTCCTCTTCCTCCTGTGTGTGTGTGTGTGTGTGTGTGTGTGTGTGTGTCCTCTTCCTCCTGTGTGTGTGTGTGTGTGTGTCCTCTTCCTCCTGTGTGTGTGTGTGTGTGTGTCCTCTTCCTCCTGTGTGTGTGTGTGTGTGTGTCCTCTTCCTCCTGTGTGTGTGTGTGTGTGTGTCCTCTTCCTCCTGTGTGTGTGTGTGTGTGTGTCCTCTTCCTCCTGTGTGTGTGTGTGTCCTCTTCCTCCTGTGTGTGTGTGTGTCCTCTTCCTCCTGTGTGTGTGTGTGTGTGTGTCCTCTTCCTCCTGTGTGTGTGTGTGTGTGTGTGTGTCCTCTTCCTCCTGTGTGTGTGTGTGTGTGTGTGTCCTCTTCCTCCTGTGTGTGTGTGTGTGTGTGTGTCCTCTTCCTCCTGTGTGTGTGTGTGTGTGTGTGTCCTCTTCCTCCTGTGTGTGTGTGTGTGTGTGTGTCCTCTTCCTCCTGTGTGTGTGTGTGTGTGTCCTCTTCCTCCTGTGTGTGTGTGTGTGTGTCCTCTTCCTCCTGTGTGTGTGTGTGTGTGTGTCCTCTTCCTCCTGTGTGTGTGTGTGTGTGTGTGTCCTCTTCCTCCTGTGTGTGTGTGTGTGTGTGTGTGTGTCCTCTTCCTCCTGTGTGTGTGTGTGTGTGTGTGTGTGTGTGTCCTCTTCCTCCTGTGTGTGTGTGTGTGTGTGTGTGTGTGTGTCCTCTTCCTCCTGTGTGTGTGTGTGTGTGTGTGTGTGTCCTCTTCCTCCTGTGTGTGTGTGTGTGTGTGTGTGTGTCCTCTTCCTCCTGTGTGTGTGTGTGTGTGTGTGTGTGTGTGTCCTCTTCCTCCTGTGTGTGTGTGTGTGTGTGTGTGTGTGTCCTCTTCCTCCTGTGTGTGTGTGTGTGTGTGTCCTCTTCCTCGTGTGTGTGTGTGTGTGTGTGTGTCCTCTTCCTCCTGTGTGTGTGTGTGTGTGTGTGTCCTCTTCCTCCTGTGTGTGTGTGTGTGTGTGTCCTCTTCCTCCTGTGTGTGTGTGTGTGTGTGTCCTCTTCCTCCTGTGTGTGTGTGTGTGTGTGTCCTCTTCCTCCTGTGTGTGTGTGTGTGTGTGTCCTCTTCCTCCTGTGTGTGTGTGTGTGTGTGTCCTCTTCCTCCTGTGTGTGTGTGTGTGTGTGTCCTCTTCCTCCTGTGTGTGTGTGTGTGTGTGTCCTCTTCCTCCTGTGTGTGTGTGTGTGTGTGTGTCCTCTTCCTCCTGTGTGTGTGTGTGTGTCCTCTTCCTGCTGTGTGTGTGTGTGTGTCCTCTTCCTCCTGTGTGTGTGTGTGTGTGTGTCCTCTTCCTCCTGTGTGTGTGTGTGTGTGTGTGTCCTCTTCCTCCTGTGTGTGTGTGTGTGTGTGTGTGTGTCCTCTTCTTCCTCCTGTGTGTGTGTGTGTCCTCTTCTTCCTCCTGTGTGTGTGTGTGTCCTCTTCTTCCTCCTGTGTGTGTGTGTGTGTCCTCTTCTTCCTCCTGTGTGTGTGTGTGTGTCCTCTTCTTCCTCCTGTGTGTGTGTGTGTGTCCTCTTCTTCCTCGTCTGTGTGTGTGTCCTCTTCTTCCTCGTCTGTGTGTGTGTGTGTCCTCTTCTTCCTCGTCTGTGTGTGTGTGTGTCCTCTTCTTCCTCGTCTGTGTGTGTGTGTGTCCTCTTCTTCCTCGTCTGTGTGTGTGTGTGTCCTCTTCTTCCTCGTCTGTGTGTGTGTGTGTCCTCTTCTTCCTCGTCTGTGTGTGTGTGTGTCCTCTTCTTCCTCGTCTGTGTGTGTGTGTGTCCTCTTCTTCCTCGTCTGTGTGTGTGTGTGTGTCCTCTTCTTCCTCGTCTGTGTGTGTGTGTGTCCTCTTCTTCCTCGTCTGTGTGTGTGTGTGTGTGTGTGTGTGTGTCCTCTTCTTCCTCGTCTGTGTGTGTGTGTGTGTGTGTGTGTGTGTCCTCTTCTTCCTCGTCTGTGTGTGTGTGTGTGTGTGTGTGTGTGTCCTCTTCTTCCTCCTCTGTGTGTGTGTGTGTGTGTGTCCTATTCTTCCTCCTCCTCGTCCTTTCTAGGTAAGGATGATAGTCAGATTCATTGGATCTTTAAATTTTACATTCACTTTTGCTTAGGCAAACTCAATACTTGTTAATTCCTAACCTTTTAGCCTGTCATCTAGTGATCATTTCTCTTGCCAAATATTAAATCCTTATCCAACATTAAAAATTTGTTACTGGATCATTTGATTTCTCTCATTCTCAGTAGGGATGAAACTTCTATTAAGGTTGCTTTTTAAAATGGACTAGTCATAATACATTCAGGGTTCTATTAAAATAGTTTCAGTGAAGAAATAAGTTCAAATTCTCTGTGGAAGATGAACTGCTTAGAATTTGGTGATAGTCTTTTTTTTTTTTTTTTTATTCTATACTTTTTAATTTTCGAAACAATTCTTGTATTTCATTTTGATAAAATCTAAGTGAAATTAAAGAATTTCATGACACAGAATGTATATGAATATGAAATTACTTCTACATTTCTAGTTGGTATTCTCATTTCTTTGTGTTAATAGTACAGTGTCTCATTGGTAGATTTGATTAGTCTTGTTGCAGGATTTCCTCTCAAAGTTACTAAATGTTGCAATACTAGATAGATTACTCCTGCTACATTGTGTCTGGAAACTTTCTTGTATTGCTATTGTGGAAATTTGCATTTGTGGTCCTCCTATATATCAGTCCTTTAGTTTTTATGCTAGCATTTCAAAATGTCCACCCTTTTTATTTTCTGTAAAATCCAACTTAGTCTATTGGAGCAACTCTTTGAATTAATTCCCTTTTTGTTTGAAATTTTAATTTGTAGAGTTTGGAGACCCTTGACTGTGGCAAGCCATACAAAGCTGCTTATGGTGACCTTAGTTTTTCTATAAATGTACTACGTTATTATGCTGGTTGGGCAGATAAAATTGAAGGAAAGACAATCCCGGTTGGTGAGTTACTTCCATTATCTTTACTTTTTCGATTATACATATACTCCTAATCTGCTTTAATTCCTTACCTCTGACAGGCTTTTAAATAATGTACACTTTCTCGAAGTTTAGGATGAAGGAAATTGCAAATTTTTCTCTCTCTATCTATGTCTCTATGTATCTCCTATGTCTCTATGTATCTCCTATGTCTCTATGTATCTCCTATGTCTCTATGTATCTCCTATGTCTCTATGTATCTCCTATGTCTCTATGTATCTCCTATGTCTCTATGTATCTCCTATGTCTCTATGTATCTCCTATGTCTCTATGTATCTCCTATGTCTCTATGTATCTCCTATGTCTCTATGTATCTCCTATGTCTCTATGTATCTCCTATGTCTCTATGTATCTCCTATGTCTCTATGTATCTCCTATGTCTCTATGTATCTCCTATGTCTCTATGTATCTCCTATGTCTCTATGTATCTCCTATGTCTCTATGTATCTCCTATGTCTCTATGTATCTCCTATGTCTCTATGTATCTCCTATGTCTCTATGTATCTCCTATGTCTCTATGTATCTCCTATGTATAGATATATATATATCATATATATAATCTCATCTGAAGATGACCTACACTGATCAGAATAGTGGGTGGTAAGCTGATCTTTTGGTTGCTGCCAAAATTGAGTGTCCTGCATAAAATAACTTGGAAATTAAAGGTTCTACATTTTTGATAAATCCTATCATTGGTTATTCATGAATAATCTATATCTTACTAAGGTCCAAAATGCATGTTTTTATTTTACTTCAATTTCAGTTCATAAATAAAGTTTGAAAATACTTATGATTATCTATTCTCTTTCAGATGGAGACTTCTTCTGTTATACTCGTCATGAACCAGTTGGCCTGTGTGGCCAGATTATCCCCGTAAGCCTTTTGACACTAAAATACCAAACTCTATAAGCCAAAATTTAATGTTCCCCTAATGTGGACTTCATTCAATTCATGAATTAGAAAAAATTACACTGCTTGAGAATCGGAATAAAACTTTTCTATGAAACAATGGGGATTAAATCATATTCAGAAATTGGTGCTTAATTTTAATTTAGTTGAAGTGTACTTATTGTGGTTCTCTAGTATAATCTTTGTTCAGTAAATTTTCACTTTCTATATCAGTAACTTCCAATATTGCATGATTTAGTCTTTGGTGAGGTTTCTGTTAAGTTTAAATCTCAATCTTTTGGTTGATATTTTCAAGTTCTAAAATATCTTTCCAGTGGAACTATCCGATTCCTATGTTTGTCTGGAAAATTGGTCCTGCTTTGGCTTGTGGGAATGTGTGCATCTTGAAACCTGCAGAGCAGACACCACTAACTGCTTTGTACATGGGTCATCTCATTAAGGAGGTAAAATTTTTTTTTTTTTTTTTTTTTTTTTTTTTTGTTCATTTAAATATTCAGACCATTTATTTCAAGAATGACCTTACTTGATGTCCAGTGAAAAATCATTTGCTGTGAAGTTCTTGTATCAGATAGTATAACTTGACAAAAGTTGATTAACTGACATGAATCCTCAATTTATTTTATTTTATTTTATTTTTTTTTTCATAATTTTAGTTGCTTTAGCAACTACTTGGAATGTCTATCAACGGTGCAGATTGAGAAAACAAGTCTCTCAGCAAGACTTGCATCTTTTCTTTCTCTAAAGCCTTGTCTTCGGTGCCAGCTGCTTTACCACTGAGAGCTTAACAGCTGGTAGATCAACTCTAACCATTTAAGCTTGCCCTTTATTTTTCTGATCTTTATTTATTCTTTCTTTCCAATTTCCCTGACTACAGTAGATTGGCAGTCCATGTACTCGCAATGTAAAGCAACTTGAATTTAGATGAAAATAATGGTTGACTTTGCTTCATCTACTAAAACGTTTAGCACTTCACAGTTGAAGTATAAGATTGCAGCACAGGAACATGTACAAAAATTTTATAAATCTATTCTACTTGGTCATTTTTTTAAAAGTGAAGACTAGCTTCCAGTATTTCGGTTAATAATTTCTTGTATAATATATATACATATTTGAGTAAATGTATCTGGATAGTCTCAAATGTTTAAAATTGGCCAAATATAACTTTGGTGATGAAATCAATGAAAGATGAAGAATCTAAGGCATCACTATTATACTCTTCAAAACTTTAGAGAATCTAAGTATCTTGTGCTGCAAAGAATTTTAATTTTATTGAATGTTTTCTTTTCAAGGCTGGGTTCCCACCTGGTGTGGTTAACATTGTACCTGGATATGGACCAACAGCTGGTGCTGCCATCTCTAACCACAAAGATATTAATAAAGTAGCTTTCACTGGATCTACTGAGGTAATAAAATGTGTGACTTGTGTTCATAAGTAGCTGATTTCTATACTATTTTGTTTGTTGTTTTTCCTTTAAATCTGAAGCTGCACTAAAATCATTAGGGTTTTTGGTATCATTTTTTAACAAGTGTTGCTCTCCAATTTGTAAATTGATTCAAATTTCAAGTTAAACTTAGTTAATATTTGAGTTTAGCTAATTTGGGTTTCATGGTGATGCCTAGTGAAGAGAGCCATTGATGATGGCTTTCAATACTAGTATGCTAACCATTATTTACCTATAACTGAATAGTTTAAACAATTCTTTAAAGGTAATTTGAATTATTCAATTTGTGAACTAGGTATTAGAAAATCCATTTACCCTGAGGATTCATTTTGATTAGTTCTGTGTTTGAAGGAAAATTGATGTGTTGTAACTTCTATATTTAGGTTGGTCAAATCATAATGCAAGCAGCAGCAAAATCCAACTTGAAAAGGTGCTCTCTGGAACTTGGTGGCAAGAGTCCAAATATTATTTTTGCAGATGCTGACAGTAAGTCACTTTGCTTCATAAAATCCTCTATAAATAAGGTTCAGATGCTTAAGATGAATTGAATACAGCAATATCTTGAATAGTGAAATTCTGATCTGTGCTGGCTTCAGTATGGTTAATGTATTGCTATACAAACAAATGAAACTAAGCCATATGGGTTCAGTATAGATACTTTTTTATTGCACTCTTCAAGGTATGGCTGTATATGTTCTGTGAGATTGAAACGTTAATTCAAGTCTTGAATGTGGACAAAAGGACACTTAAGAGATTAAGGTGACAGCATAAAGATCAAAAATAATTCTCATGAATAGCAATTTCTTTCTATTAAAACTTAAATTACATGAATGTATGCCCCTCTTTAAGGTAAATTTCTAGAAAATCAAGAATTAGTGGGAAGCTGTCCTAAAATCATTAGGGTTTTGGGAATTTTTTATTAAGTATCATTCTTGGACACAAGTGAGCACTTCATTTTGAGAATAGATTCATCCCCCTCCAAAACATGTCCGTACCACACCTGATCATTTTTTTTGCTTTTGATTCCTACTCTTACTGTAGGAAGATTTTACTAATACTAGTTGCAAAATGCTCACTGGAATTGATCAGATGTTTGATATGAACCACATCAAATTAAAGTGTATCTTGGAAGATTTTTTGCCTGGATTCTAGAAATTATCCTATTCTGTTAAGATGGAGAGTTTCTTCCTAATAGCTCAAGTTGCTTTGTAAACTACTTGTTTAAATAGACTTATAAACATGAGTAATAAATAATGGCTCCAGGATTCAATATTGGAGCCAGCTCACTCTTCTTGACACTTACCCTCTCAGATGTTCTGACCCTGAATCCTAATTTTAAGAATTTGTCTCTGGTACTAAAAGCAAAGCAGTATTTTATAAATCAAGAACTAGACTCAAAAAAATTCTCTGTATATTTTTGGCATTGAAAATTAGTAAAGCCTAAAGTTTCTCTATCCAGTTGATAAGGCTGTTGAAGAAGCCCATGAAGCAGTCATGACCAACATGGGCCAGTGCTGTGTGGCTGGCTCTCGTACTTATGTGCAGGACACCATTTATGATGAGTTTGCCAAGAGGAGTGCAGAACGAGCACAACGCAGGAAGGTTGGAGATCCATTTGATTCAACAACTGAAAATGGTCCTCAGGTAAGTTTTTGATTCTGTTCTGTGAGCACCAGAAAAATTCTAACCTACAGATTTAATTGTAATCACTCCTTTAGTGAAAGAATAGGAAGAATTTAATGGGGAAAATATTTGGATGGAGTCTTAAGCTGCAGATACTGAATTGTAAAATGCTTGGGATTCAGTTCTGTTGAGCTATAAACTTGTGAAATTTTTTGTATGAACTTCTGTCTGGAAACTGACGAGTTTACCTTCTGATCATTTTTATTTACTATAACCGGTTATGGTTTCAATTTTATATTCTGAGTTCTTAATTAGATCTGCTGATAGGACAAATTGACAAATCAAGTTCAAAATGTCTTGAAACGTTCAGAAATAAGTGTGCTGGAATTTAAAGAAAGATATGGTTGAAAAAAAAATTAGATCTTTCGTCAGATTTTTTCCAAATTTATTTGATTTGGTAGTCCGCTCCTGATTGAGTGGAAATAAACACCCCAATAGATTTCTCCAAAGACTGTTAGTGTATCCTGTACTTCCCCACCCCACTCTAGGTCTTCTTTGTAAAGTTTGTTCACCTGTAGAAGAGCAGGGAAGATAAAACTTCAAGTCATCATTTCTTCTTTGAACATGTTGAACAGACCTGATCTGTACTTTGTTTCAGATTTGAAATTGGGTTTGATTTTGTTTAATTATATATAACATGGGGGGGGGGGTAATTTGTTTTACAGTTTTTTTGTTTCTTAAAGATAGAACCATAGCACTACTTAATCTTTGGGGTTTTTTGTTTGTTTTTTTTTATTACATAATCAAAATGAATTAAATTGCAGGTTTTTGTTCAAAATGAATTCTATAATTAAAACAATTGTTTGACTGAAAATGATTAATCTGTTTTCATTGTGCAATGATTTTGATTTTTGCCTAACTCTATTGTAATAACTCAGATTTTCAATGCATATTTTAGAATGGTGCAAAAATAACTATTGTCTGCTCCATGTTCAAGTGTGTACTTGAGTGGCTTTTCTCAGAACTGTTTATTGACAGCAACAAGTGAAGTCTTTGCTCGTATATCATTATGCAAAAAGCATAATTTAAATGTCTAGATATCACTAGATCTAATTAAACAGTAAAATTGATAATCTTGACTTTTGTTAATTTGTTATAAATTTTTTTAACTAAATGATAAACCATAGGACTGCATATATTGACCTTACTAACCTAACATTGTCCTTGATGTAACACCCATCTATTAGAATACTTCAAATGGACTGCTTCACTGGAACACTGGGAATTACCTCAGCTTTCATCATGAGACTGGGACCTATGACTTAGAGGGCATCACACCCTCTAAAAACCAATTGATTTATAGCGCATCATTTGCAGTTCTGAAGTCTGAGTGTTTTTATTGACTAGCATATAAGTTATCTAAGGAAAATATTTGCATAAAGATTCATGTGCAAAGTTTATATTTTTGGTTTCAGCTCATAGAATTGGATTGTAATTACTAAATTTCATCTTAGCGCAAAAATAAAACATTTGTACTTTTTCTGCTACAAATATAAAGGTTATTTCCATCTTTTGCTGGTTTCTTTAACAAACTATCCAGTCTTTGCTTTTAAGTATGCCATTTCTGCTTTCAAACTGTTAGTGTTGATGTTCAGTTAACAATCATCTAGAATGGCTTCTTGCAAGACTTTTTTAAAAATCTAACCTGCTCACTTTTATATATAAAGTATATTATGCACTGACATGTAGAGAATTATACATTCTGTAACCACCTAAATTTTGATTGTCTTAAATATTTGCAGCATTTTTACTAGATTAGTCCTTAGGTTTTGGTTAGAACTTTGTTGTATGAAACTTTTCAAGACTAAAAATTTTCTTTTCTCCCCCTCCGCCAGATTGATAAGGAGCAGTTGGACAAGATTCTTGAAATGATCAAGAGTGGTCAGAACGAAGGCGCTAATTTGATGTGTGGTGGAATCAGAAAAGGGGATAAAGGTTATTTTGTGGAACCAACAGTATTTTCTAATGTCTCTGATAACATGAGGATTGCTAAAGAGGAGGTAAGTAAAACTATAAACTTGCCCACCAATTACTGCAAGACATTGTTTGTTGGAAGTGTAACTTGTCTTTTCAACTCTTTAAGACTCCATTTTGCTTTGAGTATCTGATTTAAATTGGATATTTAAGACCTGAAACTACATGAATACATCAAAGTCAAAATAATGCCCATATGTGTTCACAACATGCCTCTTAAATTTTCAAAGTATTTTTCTTTTTTCCTTTCCTTGTCACAAATTTGTAGAAACTGATTAATTCATCACATTTGACCTTGGATCTTTCTGATCGTTTTATGCTTTAGTCAGTTCTGTTAGTATGATTCACTCTTATCAAGTGACACTGTACCTATTTTTGTTTTGGAGACATCTGCAAAAACACCCTATAAGTTCAATTAGTTGCCTAATTTAGGATTATCTATAGGTCAGGAACTCCAAATTTGGATTCTTGATGCCCTTTATATTTGTCACTACTTGCCTATATTTTGGATAATCTTACATTAACACTTCTTACAAAAAGTTGTAAAAATGATCGTGCTTTGAGTTTAGTTCAAAAATATACTCGCTGCTTTTAATGGTATGATCTAGCCATATTGTTTAGAACAACCTTTTGAACAGTGACATTTTTGTATCACCAGTAATCTTTAGGGTTATTGCAAAATTGGTATTTGAATTGAGATGTGTGCAAGGGAAGTAACTCTTATCTCGTTTTTGAACAGAATCCATTTACAAAGCAAAAGTGGATTATAACATCTTTCACACGAGCTTGAATCTGATTTTTCAAAACATTATGGCCTTATGTTAGTGAGCCATAGGGTGACCAAAATGTGCTCTTAAAAATCTATGGCTGCAAATTACATTTGAGGAAAAGCTACTTGTGTGACTTTTCAGGGAGGAATCTTATTTTGATAACTTGATTGGTAGGTAGGGTTGTTTGTTTGTGCAATTATATTGAATACTGAAATCACAATTATATTCTGAACCTGGAATAATTATCTAAAAATGTGATTAATTCTAAATGGATTTTTTTTATCATTATAGATCTTTGGCCCAGTTCAGCAACTCATCAAATTCCATGACATGGAAGAAGTAATTGAACGTGCTAACACAACCCACTATGGACTTGGTGCTGCTATTTTTACCAAAGATATTAATAAGGCCATGACTTTTACTAGTGCTGTGGAAGCTGGAACTGTCTGGTAGGTACCCTTCTATTCCATGGGGATCACAACATATATTTTTCATAACAATGATTTGCAGCTTTAAATACTAAACACCCATTGAGCTATGAAGTCACTTCCTTTGTATTGAAATGTTAGTTATTTGCAAATAAGAAAAACTATTTGTATCCCCCCCTCAAAAGTTCCCTCCTTTTGACCAATATAAAGGGAAAAGTCTTATCAAAATGAGGGCAGATAAAAACTTTGTAATCTGGTTTTGCATCAGTTATATCATAAATTGAACACCCTCCTGAAACAATGTAATAGTTGAAAATCACCTGAATTTGTTCAATTTAGTGCTAAACCCTCCAAATGTTAAAAAAAAACTCTCTTGCACTTTTTTGTAGTATATCATAATATTTGAAATCAAGATTGTTTGATCCTGCTGGAGATGAATTTGAGAAATCTTTTCCTGAAAAATGCAAATGTGCATAAGATTTTTCTTTTCAAACCTCAACTCTTAATAGTCAGCACCATTTCTTTTTCTTTGTTCTGTGGCATAAAGCCTTCTGATTTGTATGTCTTATCTATAAACAGTGATATGTATCTTCAAAATAGATTTTGAACTCACTAACCTAATGTGTATTTTTTGTTTTTCTTTTTCCCTAGGGTAAATTCTTATAATGCGGTCTTCCCACAGTCTCCGTTTGGAGGATTCAAAATGTCAGGAATTGGACGAGAATTGTTAGTATATTTATTAGCTAATGTTCTTGTTTTTGATAACATTAAGAGAAAATTGCCAAGATGCTGCTTTGGTTTTGTTTTTTGTTTTTTTGTTTTTTGTGTGTTGTTTTTTGTCTTTGTTTTGTTTTGTTTTGTTTTTTTTTTTTTTTTGTTTTTTTTTTTTTTGTTCCCCAGTTTCTAAATGGAACAATTATATCTGCAATTCTTTTAAAATTTATCTTTTTTTTCAATAAGTGAATTTGCTTTCAATTAGACTTGTATTTTGATTATTCTTTCAGGGGAGAATATGGTCTGGAGGAGTACACTGAAGTAAAGAATGTAAGTATAATTTAGTTTTGTCTATGATTAAATCTTGGGCTATGGCACTCCTGGTATGTCTTGACAAATGCATTGACACTACTTTAATGATCAACATCTGTATATCTATAGACTTCTAATGTTAAAGATTCCTGGTTTTGTTTCTCTCTTCTGCTTAAGAGATTCAATCAGTTCAAGTATTAAGGGAAATTAACATTTTCTGTAATTTCATAAGTCTTTATATTTTGTATCAGACTTGTTAGATATGGCTATCAATGTTCACTGAGCTTGGTGCTAAATATCTGTTTTGAGAAATATGACTGCCTAGAACTTGAAGTGTCTGTAAAACTTAGACAACCATTCAAATTTGTTTGAAAAATAATTGTTTGAAATATGCATAGTTTGTATTTGAGTTTTGAATTCTTAATTTAATTTTTCAATTTCTATTTTAGGTGATAATTAAGATTCCCCAGAAAAATTCCTGAGCTGTCCATTTGAATGATTCTGAATGTCTCCAAGGCAATGACACAAACATTACTGTGAGCTCTCATTCCACTAATAGATTGATACTGCTGATGTTATTGCCTCATTACTTGATTATTGTGTAGCAATGTATAATCCAGTAATGATTCTAAATCTATCTAGTGTTTCTATTCTATAATCTTCCTTTTATAAAAATTGAATAAAATTATTTCTTGAACACTGTTTTTTCTTAAACTTATTACATATCAATACAACTTCCACGTTTGCACTATTTTTGCTCAAAGCCAATCTGATGTGACCAGAATAAACCCAGATTTTATATGCACCAGATAACACCTACCTTCAGTGTTGCCAACTCTAATATTTTCATGCTAGTTTGACTGTCAAAAAGTTGTAGATTTTTAAAATAGCTAAAACCCACTCAAAAGAGACTAAAAATAATGAAATGTTTAAGCAAACCTATACTAATTTAGTACTTCTTAGTACTGCCAAAACACTGAAGTCAGCACTAAATTGGCAACATTGTCTGCCCTAGTGGTTATCTCCAGCCATGTGGAGCCTATGGTTGTGAAACACCAGGTTATGTAATGATTTAGTGTTATGGCACTAGACTCCATATAACTAGGGATTACCTTTCAGGGTAGTTTTGGCTAATCTCTCTCACTCCCAGTAATTTTATATGCTTCATGAAGGTAAAGATGACCTGGATCTCCAAGAGATCATGCAAAACCGGTTGTCAAAAAATAAGATTTTTTTTCTGAACTAAACAAGTTCAGAATGTATTTCCTCTTTGGGAAGGTCAATCAATTGATGCTTATATGTTGATGATGGAAAACGATAGCAATTTTGAGCTTCCATAACTGAAAATTCTAAACTTTGGTGTTTAAACTCATAATTTTTTTTTTTTTTTTCTTCAACTTTCCAAAATTCAATTCTGTAGGAATTGTAATCTTAAGCTTACTGTTTTCTTAGGGATGAGGTGCTATTTCCAGAGAAATCTTATGACAAAGAGATTACATAAGCAAATATCCATTACATAAGTTTTTCTGATGAGGTCTTAGAGGGATAGAAAGTTCAGCATTGAGATGGGTGCCCCTCAAATCAGTTCCCTGAAATGGGCAGTTCTTTGTATACGTACGTGTAAGTCATAGAATTGACAGACTGGAACATTAACACAAGTTCAATCATCCGTAGAACTCTTTGAATATAAATGACCCTTCTCAAAACTATACTGCTTGGTCCAGCGCAAGACCAAGCTTAGTGAATAACTACAGTACTATTTAGTTTTCAATTTTTACTTCATTCAATTTCAGATTAGGATATGTAATTTAATCAACCAACCTTGTACGGAATGAGAATTTGTCTGAACAAATTGATAACTGGTTTGTTTGGTGTGCTTTTCATGTGCCAAACTTTACTTTGAGCCAAGAAATTCCCCCTCCTTCCTCATCCAGTATAAACTAGATGTCTTACACTGGGCAAAACTTTAGTCAAAATAACTAAAACTAGCAAGATTCTTTTCGTACTAATTCAGTATGACCTGATCCAGGAGTTTGATCAGTGTAGAGCGTGTAACTTTTCCATCTTGGTCAGAATCAGAAATGCTTCTATGTAAGTTGCATTCTTTTTTTTTTTTTTTTTTTTTTTTTTTTTTCCTTCTCCCCCCCCCCCCTGCACTCTTAGGAGGGGGCTATCCCATCACTTCAGACCCCAAAATATCACCTTTCACTTTTTTTTTTTTTTTTTTAACCTGTTGATTGAAAATTTCACTCTGACCTCCTCCTAGGGGGAAAAATAGTTTCCTCCCACTTTTAACTACTTAAAGTGGGGGGGGGGATAATTTCTTCACTTGACCCTCTAAAAGGGAGGGGGGAGTCCCCTCCCCTTGACTCTGACTCCTTAAAAGTTCCCTTTACTCTCAGCCCATTAAAAGCAGTCCTCATCACTTATGACACCTAAAGGGAAGTTCTTTACATTTTCTCCCCTCTTGATCTGGAATTTTGAATCATGTAAATAAATCCCTACTGTGGAAAAAAAAAAAAAAAAAAAATTGGATTAAAGTGTGCTGCCATGTGGAGAAACTACTTCATTCCAATCAACAAAAAATTCTCTTGATGACCTCACTGCTGTGGGTAAATAAATCACATCACCTCTTTTCTTTCCATTCTTGTTATACTGACAGCTCACAAATTTTGAATTTTTCTTACCAACTTGAAAAAAAAATAAACGAGTGTAGTTGGTAAATTCAGGTGCTATTAAGGCCAATTGATATTGTAGCATCACCTGATGCTGGACATCCACCTCATCAGCATTCTCACTAATAGTTGATGCAGAAGCAAAAGATAGCATTAAATATGATCCAGCTAAATATAAATTCCCCCTGCTAATTTGAAGCCTACCCTAAGGAAATACATCCTACAAATGGCAGGATTTCAGAGTTCCTACACAAACAATAAACTACAAAACATTAAACCCACCATTGGAGTGTCTCAACCTGGCCACAGACACTAGTGTTATTGACCAGACTTCACATAAGACATACTCAAATCACAATTATCCCTTGAAGAACCACCAATATGTACAGCAACATCAATGTACAGTGAATGTTACTTTTTCAGAAAGTCATACTTTACTTGAAAATATAATTCCAACATCTAAATACTATACCCATACACACTCATTTTTTTTTCCTCTCTCTCCTACTCATAAAAACGGACCAGGAGTAACAAAACATTTCCTTGATGTCTGTCCCTCATTCATGTACTTTAGACCCGTCAACTGTATATCCATCATGCTTGATCCAATAACATCTGAAGTGCAGAAAATCCAAACAATTTCAACATATTGCATCTTATTACATGTAATGTGCCTGTTAATACTTGTACTGTATGGATTTTTAATGTTTCAGCTGTGAAAATGAATGCTCAGCTGTACACAATGAAATTGTCCAAGGGTTCACAATACATGAGAAAATTTGAGTGGATCCATGCACAATTACCTCCCCACACACTAACTAATTATGCCTACCACACTCTAGCTCCAAACGGTCTTGTCTGTCCACACAATATCTCTGAAGGTTCTAAATGAATTGATTAAATTTTGTGGAAGGGTGGGCAATAGATTACGAAAATAAGTGATTAAATCCTCTGGCGGATCAGTCTACACAGATGTTTCATTCAAAAACATGAGATAGTGAAATTTGATAGTGCAAGTCATTTCTAATTATTTACAAAGTCATATGGCTCTTTTAAAATTCAATTCAGCATGGAATTACCTTCTCAACAATATATAGCGTGTCCATATTGGATGAAAATCCTTTTCTTTTCTTTTTTTTTTTTTTTTTTTTTTTTTTTTCTTTCTTTTTTCCTCCTCAAACATGTCCAATTGGTTTCGTTTGACAATTGTAAAATTCCAACGAGACTATTACAGCGCCAGGAGTCAATATTTATCACCAGTATTTCCAGCAGTTTCATACTAGCCTGTATCAAGTTCACTTCAGAGCATAATTAATGTGGGGGGGGGGGGCACAAAAAAAAAGACTGTACCCTGTTTGCTTTTAGCCGTAAGCATGTGCTTATTTTACTAATCCAGCAGACTTGGTTGCAATGCTGACTTGGGAAGTTAATTAGGGGCATTTGAATTAACAGATAAACAACGACAGGAGAAAAAGAGGAGGAAGACTTGCTTGAAGGTAGATGGATACTTTTACTAAAAAATGTTCGGACCAGGCTGGCTTGTATTTTTAATTTCCTGGAGCACACGATTAACTGAAGGGAGATATCAAAATCTGAAAGAAAGATACAACCAGGAAGTAAACATTTTGAAGATATCAGGAGACCGTCAGAGTAAGCGGAGGGAGACAGAGATGGGTTGGGGAGAGCATCCTATGCTCAGTTGCTCATTTAAGGCTTCTCGGCTAGTTTATAAATTGGGGGAAGGGAAGCCACGTCAACTTTCATCATGCGAGTGATGTCGATGGCGATAAGTGAGACCTGATTATTTTTACACCAGGCTGACTGCTGGAAACCTGCCAACACATTGATCTAATATTTCCTCCTCATGTTGTAAACAACTTTTTAGATTGGGACAACATCTTCGTTGGATCATAGCTGAAATTTGACGAACTATATTCGCAATCCTGCTGCTTTTGAGGAGGGAGGGAAAATACTTTTTTCTCTATTTTTCGAGTCTGCTAAGCGTACCTTTTTATTTCAAAGTTCAATACCAAAGCTCACTAAACGGAGTCGAGCGTGTCTTCAGTTCTTGAAGTGGAAAAGAGTTCAGAGAGAGACAAGCACAAGGGAAAAAAATCAGGCTTTAAAAAAATGTCTATGACGAAGAAATTTTTTTTAGCAACGAGGCCATGGTCATTTTCAGCATCTTTCGTGCCTTCAGTTATTGGACTAATACTGGCCGATAAGATTAAACATCTGGAAAAAATCGACTTTCTTCTATGGTTCTTTTCGGTCCTCACTGTCATCTCTGTACAGGCTGCAGGGAATTTGGTGAATACTTATTACGATTTCTTAAATGGAATTGACAAAAAGATAAAATCCGAAGGGAAACAGGGCGAAACAGGAGACAGCTGCGGCGATTCAACTCTAACGGACAATATCTTGACTGTTGAACAACTCGTTAAACTTCTGTTGACTTGCTATCTAACATCAATTATTAGTTTCGCTTTCGTTCTGACTGCCAGTCCAGCTCGTTCGGAAATACTGACATTGCTCTACGCACTGGGTTTGACCAGCAGTTATTTTTACACTGGCGGGGTGAGTCTCAAGTACAGGGCCTTAGGAGACTTAGTGATACTAGGTACGTTCGGACCTTTGATTTCTGAGTTCACATTTGCCAGCTGTAGTGGGCATGTATCTATGACTCCTATCTACATCTCTCTACCAATGGCCATCAGCGCCGAAGCAATTCTCCATGTGAATAATATGAGGGATATTAAAAATGATAGAGAGGCTGGTATCGTCACTTTAGTCATGTTCTTAGGCACCAGGCTTTCGTATGCTGCAATGGCAGTTTTGCTGTTCATCCCTTATCTCTTTTGCGTGATCACAGTTTACTATACGCGATCTTGGCCTTTCATGTTGCCATGTTTCACAGTGGGGAGCGCCGCTGATATCTATAGACGCGTACGTGACTCCCGATTCGCATCGCTCCCAGAAAAGGTGGCCGAATTACATTTGATTTTCGGGATTTTTTATGTCATCGCCCTTTATTTCTGTGGTATCAGCACATCAACTTCTGAAAGTTAGATTTGAAAAAAAAAAAAAAGACTGAAAAATAAATTGCTAGAAATGAAAATAAGAAATGAGACCTGACTTTTTGCCGGTAACTGTCCTACATGGAAATGCAGAATGAAGAAAAAGTGCAGGGGTGGGGGGTGATTTTACAAATTAGTTGCCAAGCTGACACTCCATTTTCGGAGAATCGATTGGTTTAAAAAATTTTAATCTTACCTTACGACCAAGAAGGTTGAAGGTAGTGTTTGGATGTCAGAAATTTTGTTTCCATTGACTTGAATGCACAATATTTGCTTTTCTCTCTTCTTATGCGCAAGTGCTCGTTAAGAACTTGGGACTGACAGGCTCGTTGATTGACTTGCCACAATCCAGAACTCTTTGACAAGTTATCTTTTATTTCATTGGCGATTTCATAAAACAGTTGCTGGCACTCATATTCATTTGTTTTCATGTTAGAAATCTCAATGTACGTGGAGAATTGGTTAATTTATTTGTTTGGTGCTTGACTCACTTAGGTTACATTGGATCTGAAATTTGACTTACTATTTCGTTTCGAAAGTTCTCATTTTTCTGTTACATTGGGTTAGGTTACTTATACAGTATTTATTGCTAATTAAATATTTCTGTAGATTTTTTTTTCTTCTTTTGCACAATGTAGGGAGAGTGGTCCCGATTGTGGAGTTCCACACACTCTCTCACTTGATGTTAAAACGGTGCATATTCAGAGTTATAACAAGTGCGCCATTTTCAATACCGAGTGAGCGATCGTGTGGAACTTTATAACGTACATTAATTGGGACCACTTTCCTTTAGATTATGCTGTTTTCAGACAATATAAATAGATATGTAATTTTAATTTGATTAAAACAATCGCGCAGCCTTGGCGTAACACGCGACCTAAGAGGCGGTGCTTGAACAAGTCAAATTTGAGACCAATAAGTTACTCAAGCTTTTGTTTTGTTTTGTTTTTCAGCAGATGAAGAGAGAGGGGGGGGCGTATTGATGAAATCTGTCCGGGCAAAGTCCGAAACTGTTGGGCTGGACATACCCAAACTGGTCAGTATACTATCCTGGTACGCTCCCATAACGCGTCTGGATTTTGGCCGGTCCCTCGGACTGTGCTCGATCTTCCGGATAGATTTTATCAGCGTCCAGAGAAGGAAAACTATTTTATAATGTAAGAATTTGAGTTTCTATTGCCGTATATTCATTTGGATTCTGTCCTTTCTTTTAAAACATTAACGTATCAAAAAAAGATACTCATCTTCTTCCAAAACATATCCGTCAATTATTGAACTGCAGAAATGCTACAGAATTTGTCCATTAAGCCAGCCCCCGCTCAAAAAAATGTCCACCACCTATTTATATTAAAAATGCTTTTATTTACTCACTAAGATTAAGAATATTTTGAAATTTGATTTTATGATTTCAAAACTCTTCAATAATAAATTATTATAGCGTCCTTTATATCTTGAAGCTTAAAAAAACATTAATATCTGCATTGACTGTTGAAGACAATTTCATTTGTAGATTTTTCATTTTTTATGATATTGATTTCCCAAGTTATAGAAAATATTATCAAATATCAAAACAAAAACAACGACCCATCAAAGTAAGACCCTCAATTATGAAATATATTATTTAAAATATTTCTCAAAATCATAAATAAATTGATGGATCGATTGGCAAATCAAAAAACAAAGCGCATTTCCTCCTTCAACCCTCACTCGAACTCAAAGTACTTGTCTCTTCTTGGATACATGGCGTATTGCCCGGCAGTATTTTTGTTTCTTTGTTTGTTTGTTTATTTGTTTTTTTATCCCTGCCACACTTAATGAAATATTTGAATGCAAAAACTATCCGTGCCACTTCTCCATCCTAGTTCTCAAACATAAACTCCCTGCCACTTCTGGGATGGCCGGAATGATTTTTGCATCGAAATATTTCATGTACGCGTGGCAGGGAGTTTATTTATGTTTGAGTGCTAGTACTATTAAGAAGTGTCTGGAATAGTTTTTGCATCGAAATTTAATATAATAAGGATCGAACCCACTAACAACAGTATTAGCTTGCTAATCATTGCTACAAGACGCACCTCCTGAATTTTTTTCTAAATGATCAACTTATTGATCCCAGGGGAAAAATACGGATATATTTGAATTGAGATTATTTTTTTTCCAAGAAAAAAACATTGGAATTTTTAAGCAGGAAGAGTGCATAGTTTAAGTTGGTGAGTAGAAGGTGTTTACCCCTGAGTGGAAAAGTCCAATGTTACGGATAGAGAAACAAGAAAATCAATTTATTCATTATCAGATGGTATTAAGATAATTGTTCGGAGTAGGTCCATACTTTGCAAGGAACTAATTGAGTTAGATTCTATACATGTCTTTAAATGGCTGAAAGGGGCTAAATTTTTACTGTTGATAAGATAACGTTGTTTTCATCTAGAAATACCATTTACATTAAAGCCAACATGACATGTAGTCAAGGTTAGTAGGTAGCTTTGAGGTTAGTTTTTCTAATTATTCATCTGTGTTGGTATAGGTACATTTAATCTATTTACTTATCGGCATAAAATCGTCCCAGAGTACTATTATTATCCGGCGAGAGACTGTTGTAAATTCTACCACTTTCCTTAAGATCCAGTTAAAAAAAAGAATATAGTGTAGCGCCCCCTATTCTTTTAGTTAGAAATTGAAAACAAAACCCTTCTCTTAGTTAGATATCGAAAATGTCACTTCCAACGGCGACCCCTATAAAACACGAGGACGCACATGGTCCAATGCTCATTAGCTTCAGCACCCCTAGGTGGGTACGTTTCTAGCCTTGGCCTTTGCGGCCGGCCATTCTCTCTCTTTCTTTCTCCCTGGTCCAAGGCTCATTGGCACCAGGACTCCTAGCTGGTCGTGCATCTGGCCCTGACCTTTGTGGCCGGCAACTATTTCTCTCTCTTTCCTTCTCCCGAAGATCGTTATGATTTCGGCGACTCACAGGATGATCCAATCTTAACCATTCTACCTTTCTGACCTATCTCTGTACTAACTTAGCCCATTTCATTTCACCAACATCGAACTTCACACATATGCACAGCCTTGCATCTATGCCACTGTGTCTTCACCAACATGCTACAAACACGTATCACCTTGTGAATAAAATGGCAAAGTCTTTTTACTATCCGATAATCACGATAATCTTTCCTGAACTTCTTTACTTCATGAAACACGCATGGATAAAATTCCATGTTCTATGTCTCTCATGGTCTGTCCGTCAAGAGTCTATCAGTATCAGAGAATAGCCCCCAAGTTAACTCGCTCACTTGGCAGTAAAGCTCATACACTGAACCGGTTTCCACGTATTATCTTGGAGCAGTCCAACCATACGGAATCCAAGCAGTTCAGACAAACTCCACTTTGACACTGACGCCAGTACTACCAAGATAAGAAAGCTCCAACATTTTGCCATCTCTTCTCCTTCTCTTCTCATTACTTCTCGCGATCAATCGTATTTATGTTATCCTTACATGTACCTCAACTTCATTCTTCAATCAAACTTACGTCTTTTCCCTGGTCAAAATACTTGTATGTCTTCATTCCACTTTTTCATTAATGTGCGTCCAACTTCATACTTGGCGTGTATTCCATTCTCTTCGTACAGTATCCTTTCCTTCCACATCTACAGGGCTGCATGAGCCCTACAGTCAAACCACGAGGGAAACAAAAGTTCTCATCTCTTCAACAATCCACCTTGCTGTTCTTTACAACTCAAGTACCCACTATAATAGATTTCTCTAACGAGGTAGATATTTACAAGTGACACATGACGACATAGTTAGCAAACAACATTCAACATGACATTTATTTTAGTGCAACAAAATAATGTGCAATTTGATTATACAAGCACACATCATAAGAGTCATATTTACACCAAATCCTTGGCCTTTTGCGATGATGTAATTCTTTTTCAAATCATTCACATCTGTTTTGAGCGCTACTTTATCTATCTATTTCCATAGTCTGACCATGAACATCCTATTGAATTTTCTGATATTTGATTACTCTTATTTGCTTCTACCGAATATGTTTGGCCTCTCTGTCCCTTGTATTCTATTCTAGTTGATAATACATTGGGGTTTACACCATGCATAATTCTAAACATGTTATCAAATCTTCCCATCTTCTCTAACAATGTTAATTCTAATTCTTTCAACCTATTTTCACAACTTTAACTTTTTAATTCTGGTACTAACTTAGTTGTTCGTCTTCGGAGTAGAAGATATGTAACTTATTGTGAGTCACTGAAAATTCTTAAATTGAAAGATAGCATAACTTTAACATTATTTTATCAATCAAAAACTTTTTGATAGTTTTGATTGTTTTTTTACACTTAAAAGAGAAAAAATCTCTATTAATACTCAAAGGTAAAAGGCTCTCTGTTTTATTACAGAAAAAAAATGGAAGAAATTCCATCAAATGTTAAGCTATACAAACCTTGAATACTTTCATGAAAGTTTTTCACAAAAATAGATTTTTTTTAAATTAGGTAGAAATAGTTTCAAAAGAATAATTTATAAATACATAAGTGGATTATCAAATTGTACAAAAAAAAAGTGATCTTGTGAGACTTCTGAAAAATTGTAATTTAATTGTAAAACATAATACTCATAAATTTGTATTGATATTGTTTCTAATTTTTTTAAAATTCAATTGGCTAACTCCAGATACATAGATGAATACATTTATATAATTTTCAGAACGCTTGAATAACTTGAACCCAGCACAAATGTTTGATATTGTTCAAACTGTTGTGTTATGGGGGGGGGGATGGTGGTTAATAACAAAAACTATAACAATTACATGCACAACAGATGAAATATATGTGAAGAGTTGGTTTTTTTTTTCTCTTGGCAACATGTTATTTCGTTTAAAATATTCCTTATTTTTACTTCAAAGGAAGAGGGGTGAAAAGAAATTTAGATATTTACTCAAGGGGCAGGGAGAGAGGAAGGGAGGAGAGGTAGTTTGTTACTTTAATAAGAGGGTAGGAAGAGAGGGGAAGGAAAGAAAGTTGGGTAGTTTACTGAGGTAGCAGGAAAATTTTTGGCATATGAATCTCATCCATGTTTGTATAACAATTAGATAAGATCATAGAGCGGCAAAAAAATTGGAAGGGATGTGGGAGAGAATATAAATGTGCAACATTTCAAGTTCGTTAGTATGAACGCTTTGGGCTGGGCAAAGTCTGGATATATAGATACAAGGATACATTGATGAATATAAATGTGAGTACTCATAAATTGCCTAAATCTAGCAACGATATTTAAATCAGTCTGCTGGTCGCAGCAATTAATATTAAAAGATACGAAGACCTCTTTATGAATTTTTATTTACATATTTTACAGTATTAATCAACAACTTCTCTCTCAAAAACTAAAAAGAGAACAAAAGCAAATACGAACAAAGGAATAATTAAATGAATGAATCGAAATGAAAAATCTTCTTACTGTACCATATTCTTTTTCTTCGATATAATACATTTTGTAAAATAGATCATTATTACTAATACTCTTCATGTAAAGCAGAACCAAAACTGCTGCTGATAGTTGGATGTCTCCTGTATTTTTGTGGGCTTTGTATTTTGTGGCAAAATGAACAACACTCTTTTTGTTAACTTTTTTATCAACTGACAGATTTTAGATAAAAATGGTTTATAATGGTTGACTTTATGAAGTCCTGGTTGATTTTAGTACTTCCAAAACCTGTATTTAAATACTTTACCATTTTTATAGAATATATATAAGTGAACTATCCTGAGCAAGATGTCGCTTACATGAATAATGCCAGATTCCATTTATGTTTATATGACCTCTAAGTAATCAAAATGGTGCATTGTAGCCAGTGTTACAAAGTCAAGATAAACCTAAGAAAAGTTTTTTGATCACTTCTTAAGTCCAAGTTTTCAGTTAATATATATGAATGATAGATACATCCAATGGTATTCCTGTTTCTAATATTTAATTTAGTTTTATCCCATCTCTGATATTTAATTTGTTACTTTGATATTTTTTGTATGCTTTCTATCGATATAAATTTAGGCCTCTAGGGTATTCAGGTATTTCTGCCCTACCGTAGTTGATTTTGACAATGGCAATATATTTCAAAGAATGTCTTTGAATTTCGTCATTCATAAAAATCCTTATAACGCCAGCTTTAGTTGAAGTAAAAATTCTGTGCAGAAAAAAAAATAGATTATGACCTGTTTATAAGATTTTGAATTTTTCATCATTCATTTTGTTCTGTTTTAAGAAAATAGAAATATTGTTGTCCAGTCAACACAGCCCATCGAAGGGATTCAACTTATCTTTTGTAGTAATCTGTTGGTTTTCTTTCAAGATCATACTGCATAGATATTAACCAGTCAATTCCTTTTCGTGTCATCTTTTTTCTGTTTTTTTCAAAATTATACTGTTATGAATACTCAACATGAAGTTAAATAGCTTTTTCTAGTATTATTTCCTATCATTGATTAAGTGATTAGCACTTATCTTCATGACAAATTTTTGTTGTCAAACTTCTGTATCAGTCAAATATCTCTTTCTCGCAAGGTCTTTTATCTACTGCTGCTACTACGCATAACGTAAGTGGATGTTTTCCCATGCAGAAATGTTTCACTTTTTTCTGTTCACTCTTTTGTACATATATCATTTGTGACTTCAGTAATTACTCATCCGATATGAACAAAAATTTTAACCTTTGAACTCTGTTAGTTAATTTCATATATCAGTTTGGTTTGACATGATTGGATTGACAAACAGTGTAGATTTTACTCCCCTAAATTAGGTGATGATTGTTCTTGGTGGGGTGAGGCAAAGTCAATTCCAACTTGGGCTAAAGTTTGACAATCATTACTCCAAAAAGCAATAAAAAAGTCGATTAACAGAAAACCCATCTAGGTACATCGATGAGTCCATGATGAAAAAACAATTTTATTACACAAAAAATATTCATTTTTCATCAAAATCTTTTTTTGCAATTATCTTATCATCCCTTCTAATCAATGCATTCAGTTGTGAATATTAATGACAAAGATCAAACATTATAAAGTGAAAATTTCAGATAAAAGATCAGTTAATAATTATAGGTCAGACAAAGGACTTATTGATACACCTCCACGTATTTAGGTTTGAAAATATTAGGTTAGGACTGGATATCAAACAAGATTTCCTGGGGACTTTATGAATCATGACCACCCAGTGATTAGCTGTAAAAATTTGGTCTTTGACAAAAAAATTATGCAGACCTCTCTAATAACCATTTGTATAACAGCAAATCGACACTCCCCCATTTCAACTTTGAAGTACTGCCCCTAGAAATGACGCTTTTTTTTTTCACTACCAAAGCCAGAAAGATGCTAGATTTAGCTTGATAAGCACTAAATTGGCAACACTGGCAACACAGGCAATATTCTCCTTTATAGAAATTTAAAAAATGGCTACTCTCTTCCCTCATCCTGTTGTTATGTGGACTCCCAGAGGTCTGTGAACTCTAGGTTAGGAACCCTGGGTTAGAGTGCCCTCTTTTGGGAAGTTTTGATTTAGCCACTGTAGCTCCTTCCTGTGCCAAGTCCAGGAATAAAGACAAGCAAGCCTGAGTTCTGGTTGATATAAACTAAGGGATCAATTTATAATAAATTTACAGTTCAGATTAAAACCCCCTCTAAAAATCTATTCGAGGGGGAATTTGAAAAATTCCAAGTTTTCACAGTGAACGATCCGTTCTGAGCCGACGACTGAGACATAGATAGATATTACTTACCCCGCTCCCTTGTGCCATCCCCTTTGCTAATTCCAGATACATAGAAGACTGAAAATTAAGGCTTTGACAAAAACATTGTACCTCCTGCTCTACTAACCATTTGTACAACAACAATCTGCCTCTCTGAACCCTTACTGTGCACAGTCCAGATACATAGAACGTAAAAATGCCTGAATTCTGGTGGACACAAAAATGGGTTCAATTTAGGATAAACTTACGTTGCAGATTGAAATCCTATTCGGAGGGGAATTTTTAAAAAATAAGTGGAGCATATGTGCAAAATTTCAAGTTTCTTCAATGAACAGTGTGGTCTGTGGATTATACATATAGTCTAGCGAATATAAGAATACCCTAAACCCAACAACATTGTTGAAACTTGTCTCTGGTTTGATGACGATTAATTATAGATGAACAATGTCTGTTGTATGATTATATTCTACATGAGAAATAATCTTCATTAAAATTCTCATATAGTATACCACTTACTTGCACATAAAATTTCAGAAAATCAACATTCAAATTCAAACTGAGTCTATTTTGCTATAATGTCATTATGAGAGATATCGTTTTATTTTCTCATCTATGGAATTAGGAACCAGTTCTTTCCTCAGGTTCACACTTTACCAGGCAGATATGCATAGATCCCCCCCCCCCCACCTACATGAAAACATAAGATATACTTGCAAAAACGTTTTTACAACCTTCAAAAGGAAGTAATTGAATACTTTGAAGCTGTATTTCCTTATGAATGGTGGAAAAAAGCTCCATTTTAGCATTAGAGTTCCACTGTAAATAGAACCTAAAAAAATGACTTGTATCAAAACTGATAACTATTGTGGGAAAACAAAGGTCTTATGAATTGAAAGTATAAAAAATTACCCGTGAAAATTATCGTCCATCATCTCCAAGTGAGTTGACTTGATTTTCCTAATTATGATGACAAGTTCAGACTTTTGGTTAAGACTAAAATGTCAAAACTTTAAAATGATGTGTTACGTATTTCACTTGATATTCAGTTATTTCCCTTAGACAGGAGAGTGCATGTCATTTACTTGAAAGCTGCCATGTTGTATAATAGGGTGAAAAAACACACACAAGCTGGCTGCTGTAAAGGAAGAGAATAATGAGTCTCAAGTAATCTTCTATTGTTTTGAATTCTGCTGTCATTCTTTTGTACTTACATGATGAATAGAAATAGAAAGGAAAAGAGAGAAATGGATTCTATTCCTATGTCATTAATTAATGAAAAAAAGCGAGATAGAGAAACTGGAAAGCTATTGATGCTAGATTGAATTATCTAGTGTTGCTAAACAGATTCAATTAGAATTTAATACTTTTTTTTTTCTTGCTTTATCGTTGATTATTCTTCCTCTTTACTTTTCTTCTCAGCCCGAACTGTCCATAGTAGAATCTTGAAATTTTGCACACACACTCCAATCAATGACTGAAGGAAACATTTTATTTATTTTTTTGAAAATTCAATTTGCATTTTAATTATCTATTATGCCATTGAGGGATGTCTGTTATGTAGATATACTTCAATAGAGTTCATTTTTGATAAGTCTACTCCTCATTGACAGGTTAAACCAGAATAATTTTTTAGCTGGGTACATGAGCAAAATTTGAATGAAAGCTTATACAGGTCGAACCTCTTTAATCCAGCTAGCTTGAGATCTGGTCATTGCTGGACCACAGAAATTGACCTTCAAGACCAATTTTTTAAAAATTTTTTTTCTTTTTTCAAATCCTACACTGTAGACAATGCGGCTCCGTAGTATTCTTGCATCCTCTTCACAGAAATTCTTTTGTCTAGAGTTTTCAGTGTAAGCATAATCTTTTATGTTCATGCTTTTTAGCACTAATATTCTGCACTTCTTAATCTCCTGAATAACATCTTGAAGGGTTAAAATACAGCAGAATGTATGAAATCAACAGGACTATGTCACCAAAATATTCAGCTGCATTGTATACAAAGTTCAGCTCCTTAGCACTGCTAACAACACCACCCTGGTGGTACATTCACAAACTAATGGCATCAGATTCAAAATATGTTGGACCATGGATGTTGCCAGATTAAAGAGGTTCAACCTGTGATAATAAGAGAATAATCCTTTAAATGTTGAAGAAATCCATTGTAAAGAATTTGAATTATTGTAGTTGTATAGTGACAATTTCTTCATTTTTAACTTACCAAATCATTACTTTTAAGTAATTTCAGGAATTACGAAATTTCATGTTTTTTTGAGATAAGTCGATATCAAAATTTTACAAATTACAAATTCTAAAAATTACTCCTCAAGAAGACATTTCCTGTTTGTATTCAATATAACTGGTAACCTGGGAGTCACATGACCAAGCATTTTCCTCTTCAATTTGCTGCATAACTAGAATACGACTTGAATCTTTTGATCTATTTTCTACTTCTATCAAAATTCATCTGAATTTTTTTTTTAAATTCTTTTTTTTTTTTTTTTTTTGCATCAGTTTTCTAAATTATGAAAAGATCTGATGGTATCTAAAACGTTTTTGCAAGGTATATTTGCAATTCGTCTTAATGAAGAGTTTTCCACACTCTCCGCTCATACTTGGGTTGAATTCTTTCAATATATCAACGTACTTGTTATAAGTTAGCCATAGTTTTGCAGTTCTTAAGCTTTTCTCTACTTGATTCGATTAAGGCCTGAAGTTTGCATAATTTTTCTGCTTCATCCATGTCATTATTCCAACATCAAGTAATTGATGAATTGCACAACATTTGTAAAGTCCACTTTGTCAAATTGGCATGCTTTACTTTTTGGGATCAGAATTGAGGGAGACCTTTTTTTTCACTTTTAGAGATCATAATCGAGGGAAATTTCTTTTTTCACGTCTTGGTGTCAAAATCAAGAGGAAACTTATTTTCAATTCCAGGTGTCATAATCGAGAGGGGGGTTGTTTCAATTTTAGGCATCAAAATCAAAAGGCAAGTTTTTATTCACTTTTAGGCATGAAAATCGAGGGGTAAGTTTTTCATTTTGAATTTGGGACTGTTCAAACTTACAAAACTCTTCATTGCCACATTCAAGATTAAAATTTTAAAAACTTGGGCTTTCCAAAAAGACTGAAACATGGCCAGAATAGAGTATGAGTTCTCCTCAAATGAATTTGTACTCATAATTTCAAAGTAAGTTCAAGGCAAAATTCCCTGCACTGCTATTGTACTTGTATACACTTACAGAAAAAAATTTTGAAAAAAATTATAAGTCTCAATCTTTATTAAACAATCTTGTCAAATAAGAGACAGGAAATATCCAAAAACCATTTCCACGGATAAATCTGTAATATATGCAAGACACCTGTAATGTTTATGCATTTTATGTATTCTTTTCGTCCGTTTTAAATGTTAATAAAGGGAAGCAACTCACTCAATATAACTGAAATGTAGTGAAACTGAAGCCTTGTTTCCGATACTGGAAGTAGCAGAGTTAGGGTCTTGCTTAGAGAACAGAAATCAGTCTCTTTTTATCAGTGGTTGTCATCACAGCCACATCATGTCTTTGTTCGTACTTCATTTTCTATCAGTAACATGGTTAGGACTTAATGCATTCTAACCAGCACCAACAAACAAATAAATAAGCAAAGACATAACAACACCCAGACTGATCCAATCTTAGATGTGAGTTTCAAGCACCAATGGCATCATTTGACTGAGCAATTCATCTGAATTGATTTGATCAAATGAAGAAATAGATGAGATGTTGAGAATGTTACAAATTCACTCCTCCTACATCCACACATGGACAATAAAGCTGTACGTTCATTGTTCATTCTTGATTTGCCATCAAGTGTAGCTATCTCTCTGAGCGTAAGGGGTAAAATTGATGAAATAGCATTTTTGTAATTTCATATTCTTTTAAAACATTTGGTTAAAAATGCAAATTAAAAAGTAACTTAACCGGTGTTTCTTGAATATTTTTTGTTGTTAGCTTAATTTTCTGTTCTCTTGTACCTAATACAGAATGTTGTTAGTTTTATTCTTGATAATTCTCTGTTGTTTTGTTCTACTACACATATCTTTTTCATACTTGTTGTTATTAAATATTGAAATGTTGCATTTTTATTCAATTGATTCTTATGTACTAATGAATAAAAAAAAAACATGTGGTTGTGCCGTTGTTAATGTCTCAGAAACCACCAAGACTGTGCCTGACCCTCACTAACTTCTGCAAAAATATAACCTTGTTTTGGTTAAATCTGAAGTAGATGATTTGTCACCAACAGAGGAAAGGAAATAATAATCTGAGAATTGAGATAGAGTTTTCAGCAAACATCAAGTTTCAATGAGGTTGACTTCATCAAGGTCATTACAGATTGCAAAAAGTCTAAAATAAACAAATTTAATTAACTGCTATTCTTAAGTGCTGAATAAAACTTGAAATCAAGGGACATGACTCTTGACGTTTAAATAATTTGAATTCTATGTATTGCAAATTTAGAAAATATCTGATTATTCACAAAAGTTGAATGTAAACAACAGAACAATATATGATTAAGTTTACAACTTGAATGTCATTTATGGAATTTGTTAGAATTTGTTCACATATGTGGCCAGGGTGAACATTGATAGCATTTAAGAGAAGAAACTAGTTTTTTGTTTAAATTTTATTTGAAAGCTTTTTATAATTGAAATGAGAATAAAAATCAATTTTTTTCCAAAGTTCATCTCTTATTTACTAAGCTTATCTTTGTCTTGCACAAGGTCACAATATTGCAGCATCCAGGGATGATTAAATGTACTAAACTGGTACATTGGTCTGTGAGGTAAGTCTGCTATTGTATTAGGGTAATGCAAAAGTTTACAACATTTTTTGACAAATAATTTTATTTTGTATGATGCGATGAATTCAAATTCATCACATCATTATTCAGTCATCAAAGTATTTTCACCTGGCTTTCAATGACCTTATATTACGTTTCAATAAATTATGCATAAAGAATTATTCCAGTTCAGATTTGATTGTTTTTTTCAATATCTTGAATTTTTTGGAGCCATTGACCAGTGAAAGAGAGTTGCTGGAAGTAAAATAATTGATATTCTGGAGGTGACAGGTCTGGAGCATATGGAAGAATTTTCCATACCAGCTCCCTGATAGTTTGCTACATTGTATTTATAACGGGAAGACAGATGTTATCATATACCAAAATAATCTGTCAACTCCCTTGCTCAGGAAGAGATTATTCAAACATGTTTGCTCACTGTTATGTTGTACAATAACAGTTTGTATCGGTTCCAGTAGTTTTTGATGAAGAATTCCCATTTAGATTCCACCAAACATAGAACTTTTACTCCACTAGATTCTCCTTTGGTGGAGATATTATAGACTGTGCTGGATCTAGCTGCAATTTTTTTTTTTTTTTTTTTTTTTTATTCTTGCAATAAATCATATCACTGATTATCTTGTTGGAAAATGAATTTTTTCTGTGTTGAGCAAGAAAAGACAAATGTTTACATGTCTTGGCACTGGGAACTTTGGGATCAACCTAAAACTACAATATGATCCAGTGTTCACTTTTCAATGACTTTTTCAATTTTTGAAATGCTATCTTTAAAAGAGCTCATTTTGTCTAGTTGCTGTATTATACTTTGTGGATTGAATAACTCACCAGAAATTTCTATGCAGCAGAATGTGTTTTGAGCAATTTGTCATTAAACATGAATCTGAATGTAAAGTTTTTATTTTGGCTGGAAATCTCTAAGTAGGGTGAGTTTTGTAAACTTATGTCATCATGATAGTAAATATAATAGAAATTGGTTATTGTGATATGTTTTTTTTTTTTTTTTTAGTGAGTTCCAATGTATTATTAGATTCTCTAACACAAACATCATAAAATGAGTGCAATTCAAACAATTAATTCATAGTCCCACAACTATTGATATCACAGCTAAGAATTCTTAACCCCAATGCAGTCTAAACACATGCATAACAAAATTTTTCCAAGCATTACTTGAAAATGCTGTTACAGAGCAATGCTTACTAAGCTTATCTTGCAAAATAATGCTTAAGAGTTTTGATCCTTATTGAATGCTTCATGATTGGCACAACTGTATTCAGTAAATATAATTGTTTGATTAGGGAAAAATACTATTTCTAACATCTTAATTTTGGTTTGGCAATCCCATTTTTCAAGTTGTTACTGAATAGGGAATACCAACTCAAAAAATGTCACACAGTGTATTATCAATAAGTAGTTTCTGGGAAAGATATGGATATCTTTTGAAAATTTCAGTATGCAGAGTGTGTATTTATTTATTCAATATTTTTCATTTCCTTATCTCTACAGCAAAATATTGCAAACATCTTTTTGGAATGTTTTTTTTCATTGTCTCCCCTACGAATCTGGACAAGACGTTAATCCTAGATAAAATCATTATGTATTGTCTACAACTGTCAGAAGAGTCTAACATACCAACTTTTGTTTGGTCAATCAAATCTCTTCTTCTCTTATTTGTTGATGATCAAGTGAAAGGGGTATCCATTACCCCCCCCCCCCCCGGAATGAGATTCAGATAATTGATAAGGAGCATCATTGGTGCGTGAGAAGCTGAAGGAAGCAGTATAGATCGTCTTGTCTGACGAATGCATCAGTCAAGCTAGTATGGATTTCAACATGGTGGTTTTCTCTACTTTGTAAAATAGGTGTTGGACAACAAGTATTGTTTTAGGAGATCTCCTGAGTGTTTGGTATAAAAAAGTCTCTATACCTAGCACAGTTAAAGAGAGAAAATTGGATTGCTGGTACACTAATGACAATATTTTTTACCTTCTCAACAGAGACATAAGATAGAATTCATTGTTTATCAAAGAAAAGAAATTAGAACTTTTCCATGTTAAAACAATGGAATAATGGAACAAGTAGTACTATATGTGACGCTAAAATAGAATAACTTATTCACCAGAGTTGAAGTTGATATTCAGATTTTCTTTTGGATACCATTTTTTTTGCTTTGCAACACGAGAAAAATGGATTCCCTTTTCCCCACTGATTTTACAATTTACACCTGAAGAGGGCCATAGAATGAAGTGGTCAAAATGTTGTGTCATCAACAAAGATAGGAAGATTAAAATCATTGTGGTTTAGAGAGTTAAATTTGCCTATTTGTTTTTATGTTATAGTGATAACAACTTGGACAACACAATGAAATTTAAATCACTACTGCTCTTAAATTACATGAATATGAAATGAGAAAGACTTATACTGTAGTAAAAGTTAATTATTTTTCTTACCAATGAGGCAAAATTGGGAAGAGATGTCTTTTTATTAAGAATAAAAATGTATATGATCGATAAAAGATACAGTGGTTTCTGTTTACATGGTACAAGTGTAGCAAATTTATGAAGATCAGAAAACCATAAGTTTCGATGTTTTTGACGGGTTTGAGGACTTCTTATATTCACTAGACAATATGTATCAATCTTTGGCATAAAATGCACAGTTCATTGTAGAAAGAAATGGATATGATCCGATAGAATAGTTATAAATTGAATAATGGTAAGAGCAACGCTAAATTGGAGTGGCTACCCTCTCAGTTCCAGGTTCGATTCCAGCAGTAGCCCCATTTTCTTTTATTTTATTTGCTTTGTCTAGGCCAAGTGATACATTAACGTAGTAATGACAGGAGATCATTTCAAATAAGAGTTTCTATGTTTTATAATCACATATATACAAATATGGACACGCATATATATATACACATATATATGTGACACTATGGAGATGAAGGGTTAGGAAGATCTGGAAGTGGAAATAAGATAACCTTGCAATGTTGAATGTATTTACAAATCAGAACAGTTACCAATTGGAGTTTTTGGAGAGACCAGATTTTTGATAACTCACCTTTGTTTGAGAGGTTTAAAAATCCCTGAGTTGAGAAAATACTTCTACGCTAAAAAGTATCTGATGAGTGAGGCCTGGACAGAATATAGATGTATGATTAATCATCTTTGTTCGAGAGGTTTAAAAATCCCAGAGTTGGGAGAATATCTCCAGTTCCAGGGCTGGTAAATTGATTGCCAGAAGATCTGGCACCACTTGCTATCAATGCATATCTTAAAAGGAAAATTACGGATTCCCTAATTTGGAGAGAGCAGTATGAAGGTTGCTTAGTTAGCATGATTTCAACATTTACCAGCCGAGAAGGGAAGAAATCAATGATAAACCCTTCGGCCATTGGCCTCACATACAAAGAAAACCAACTATCATATAAGCCAGCTATTTTTGAGTAACAGGAGAGAGAGTGCACAGAAGCCGCTAGGGACTGTATAGAATTCTACACAAATATCCTGACCCCTAGAAGATTATATCTTTGGTGAAGCTAAACCAATAGATACACCAAGAGACTCCATGTGGATACCCAAAAAACATATAATTTTGACTCGACAATTCTTGTGATACTATGGAATTGAAGGATAATTAGAAATTTTATTATCATACAGACATGTTCAGATGCAATTCATTGGTTGCTAGCCATCTTTTATACAGAACTTGCAGTGATTGAGAAGAAAGCTGTACGCTGCCTACATGATTGAGATTTGAGGAATGAAATTGGGATATTGTGGGTTGTTTAGTAGAGTGGAAGAGGAGATGTTTATATCCATGTAAATAAGAATCAGGTTGGTCTGAAATGAGTGGTCTTTAAGAAGAGGGGTCAGGGGCTATTTGTTTGAGAGAATCGGCCTGTTCTTAATGCAGAATTCAAAATACCCCATTTAGACCACCCATCCCTTTACTCTGTGGTCGTAGACATAAGTATTTACATATATACTTGTGTATATCTCAGTTGGTAGAGCAGAGTAGTATTAAGACTACTTCTTTATTGATACAGGTTTGGGTCTCATATGTTCATTTATATGCTTGGTTGTTTAATTTGCTTCCAGCGCCAAACAAAATATCTTCCCAAATGTATTGTCTTAACACTTATCACATATTGTCAAAAATGAATTGTCCAATCTAATGATACATACATACTTTCGGAAAAATTGGAACACACATATATGAATGTATACATATATGTAAACCTTTATGCTTACAACTGCAGATTAAAGAAATGGGTGGTTCAAGTGTGCTATCTTGAACTCCTGCTTACCAAAGACACTGCTCAGAGCAGAGTCACGTTAAGACTGATTCCTGATGGACATGTGTCTGAGTGCTGCGTGGTGCTCATTTCCTTCATTCATTTATGTGGTCAGCGGTTTGATTTGCTACCAAACGAAATATGTTCCGAATTGACAAAACAAAAAATATATATAAGATGGTAAGTACATCAAGGTTCTCATGGAAATATTAAAACACAGTACATCCAACCCCCCCAAAAAATGGAAAAAAATATCAATTTACAAGCTCCAAAAATAACAAATAAATTAGGGACAGAGTGACGATAATGCCAAAAAATATGCATACTTCTGAAAGACCACAAAAACAACTTTACCAACAAAATGACGGCCTGACTCATTAATCCAGCTAAATATGAGATAGGAAAGATCAGCAAAATCAAACTGGGAAAGATTAACACAGAAGGAAAAAAATACTATGGATTAAAACAATGGATTAATACCAATAGACTGATTAGAAAAAAATGAGGCAACTTTTATACAATTTGACATTATTGATTTTTATGCGTCTACAACTGGAGAAACCCTAGGTAACGATGGCGAAGACATTTACAAACATTGGTGACTATGATATAGGTATAATTAAGCATTGTAGAAAATCAATCCTATTTAATAACAATGAGCAGCGGATTAAAAAAAAGCAACTCAAAATTTGATGTTGCAATGAGTGCACATGATTCTGCCCAAACATCAGATTTAATTGGATCATACTTTTTATATAAACTAACAACCAATTTCAGAGATAAATTTAAAACAGGATTATATAGAGACAGCAGTCTTATTATACTTAACAATTGCAATAGCCAAAAATGTGACACAACCAAGAAAAAAATTCACTAATTCAAGAAAATGTTTTAAAATTGAGGTTGATATAAATATCAAAATTGCCATCTTTTGAGATTTTACCTCCAGTCTTATTTCCGAAACGATAGAACCATACAATAAATCTAACAGCGTTCCAATTTATAGGAATAAAAAATCAAACCATTCACCAGCCACTCTAAAACAGGTCCAAAATTCAATTAATACTAGATTAACATTAAAATTCCTCAAATGAGAAATGTCAAATTTACCAAAAAGCACTTGAAGATTGTGGATTTGTAAAACATGAAATACAATTTGATAATGAAAAAAATTATATGAAAAATACCAAAACTAACAAAAGATGCAGAAAAAGAAGTATAATTTGGTTTACCCCACCCTTCAATGAGCAGGTAATAACAAACATTGGTAAAATAATCTTGGATCTTGTTACGGAATGTTTCCACCAAATGACAGATTACACTGAATTTTAAACTCAAACAAATTGAAATTGTTATACAACAGCATGGATAACATAGAAAGAATAATCTGTAATCTCAATGATGAAATTTTAAATCAACTAAGTGATAAAGATAGAATAGAATTTAGATAAAAATGTAATTTTAAAGAACCAGAAAAATGCATGCTACGAAACAATTTCCCAACTCCAGTAGTTGTTTATGGAGCAATAATATATACATAGAAAGATAAAAGTAATTCTAAATTCTATATAAGAATCTCTAAATTAAATTTCAAGAGCTGATGAGCTATGATACCATCTTTAATCTTGAAAACTACAAAAACAGCACCACACTATCTATTCATTTCTGGAAACTTTAGGATACAGGAAAAATCGATAGAATTGAAAATATTTTTTTTAAAATGTGTGTAGAAACCCTAATTCGCGGTAGGATCTGGATAAAATTACAAATTTTTAAATTTCGGGATAAAATAGATTATTTAATCCAAAGTCAGAGATCAGGGTCAAATGTCGGCCCAGGAAGAGAACATTAAAACATTAGGAAGTAAGAAAATAAATAAATAGAAATGTACTAAACACTTCAGTACAGCTTACAAAAAACTGTAAAACCATAAAAAAAAAAAACGAGAACAAAGGAAATGATATTGATTGAGAAATTAAAAAATAACTAGTGACGGGAATAAATCTCAAATAACCTAAACTAAATAACGAACTTTGCTCAAAAACAGCGGAGAAAAACTTTAAAGCTGATTAGTGATGAAACAAAATAATACAATGAAGTAACAAATATTTACAGAACCAGAAAAAACAAAAAATAAATTACCAAAAGAATTTCTTTTTGTAATGAAAAAAATGAAAGCATGCTTGAAACAGGTAAATATCGTGGATAGGAGATGAAATTTTCTTGAACAAATAATACCTTTCAATTATTAAACAAATACAGACAAAAAACAAACATAAGAGAACAATTGAAACCAAAAGAAACTAATTGTAATGTAACCAGAATCAACAAACCTTGGCAAAACAATATCATATGATGTTTGCAAGGTGAATAGTTAAAATTCACTCGAATCATCATATTTCAAATTATAGTTGAAATCATCTCGTGATATATATGTATACAACTGTGAGGCCAAGTAACATTGTCTGTCTAAGGAGCTGAATAAAGCAAAACAAGGGTATACCATTGTCATAGACAAAATTTATATATTTAATCAATATATACATACTCATATATGTACCATACGTGCATATGTACAGATATATTTATACGCATAGATATATACACACATATTTACATATGTTCACATAAATATTCAAATATATATAATTATATACACAGATATGAATACACATATATACATACTTATATATGTACATATACATACATACATGTAAATACACATATACATACACATAGATATATGCATACTTACGTATATATATACATATATACCAATTTATATACACATATAAATCCACGTATATGTATATACTTACACACACACACACACATATATATATATTTAATATTAGACTCAACAATTATAGACATAGGATTAAGTCAAAAAATAATCGTAGCCCACTTCCTGTAGAACTACACTTTCACACACCTGACCACAATTTTGCCACTGACGCTAGCTTCACCATCATAGAAAAAATAGAAAAAACTACTCCAATTGACATAACTAAAGTTCTAGAAAAACACGAAGACATGTGGATCAACAAACTTAAAACCCTATATCCTAATGGATTAAATACTAAACTGAACAACCAGAACACACAGAACACTAATATACACAACTCCTACCATTAATATCCTCACACCCACATCTAAGACACATTCAATAATGGAAGCTTCAAAGTCACCTAAACCCATAGGAAAAACTTCACCTTAGCCTGTTATAACCCCTGTCCAAATCATAGCCAAAACATTTTCAGTAACTTTTAAGGTTGATACCTATGTAGCTCCTTGACCTCACCAACCCTCCTTCTACACTACCCCAAACATACCAAAAAATCCAACTCCACATCACTACCCCCTACCTTGACACACTCTGCCCTCCCCAAGACCAACTGCTGCTGCTTTACCAAAGTCCTGATACCTGCTGGTCATTCTTCCATTCAGCAGGAGGCTTCTAGTAGCCCTGACAACAAAACTTACCCACAATGCATAGCCCGTGGCAGTGGACTCTGGTTCCACATGGTACATTATAATACACACTCACACAGTACACACCACTGATGATGGGAAGAATCCCGAAACATGTATGGACTATTGACATATAAGGATTGATAAACCTTACCATCAAAAACCTCACTCCCGAGTCTGTCTCACTCTCTAAAGTACACATTATATATATATATATATATATATATATATATATATATATATATAATTATATACAAGCACAATACCGTGCAAGGACTGTGACAAGATCCACTTTGGAGATAGATCAGGAGAACATTATGTGAACATGAAAGAGCACTGACATTGGATGAAAAGATTAACGTCCTGTTTTAATCACAATTTCAATTTTCACAAAATCCATCTCATCAAGAAGTACATGACATGTGACTCGCAGATTATTCAAGCCAGCCTTCATATCCCTAAGCTATATAACCAAGATGCGTTGATATTTCCAGATTTCAAAGCCTTTAAATGCATTGATTTTGCCACAGAATCCCATAAAATCAACACATTACAACATTAGCACCTTTGAGAAAAAAAAATGAAAAGTCTCACCCACCATCAAACAGGAAGATTGAAAACAACACGCCCCACTTCCACTCTGTCCTACACATATCAACAATTATCCAGTAGAAACATCAAGAGCCAAAGAAGCTTTCCTGAAAACTGACCATTTCGACCTTATACCAACTCTCACTGACCCTTCTTATCTGAATCTTGCCTGATACTCATAGACACTCCCTTCGACCCCTTCTACCACCTACCATTCTTATTTCAGACCAAACTTCATTCTCATCTACTCTGATACAAATATCTACACTCCCACTCCTACTAAACAAATCACAAAATAGAAATATTTTGTCTCATTCCTCAAATCTGAAAAACTTAAGCATCATACAGTTTTCTCTGCAACCACATAAAGTTTCTCTGAAAAAGGTGAGTGTTTGCATTGAAATGCATCAGAACATGCCTAAATAATTATCAAAATTGTTGAGATATAACACCAGTTTTTTCTTCTTAATTTTCCTTTACCTTATAACTGTCATTTCACCAAAATATACATGCATATGCACATATATGTTTACATATATATGTATGTATGCATACACACACACACACTTATATATCTGCTGGTAATTATATGTGTGTATATATGTATACATTTATATATATGCATATGAACATATATATATATATATGTATACAAAAATATATGTATACATATATATACACATATATACCCATATATATATACATGGACACATATTTGTATACATATATATACACATACATATATACATATCTTAATATACACATACATTCATATATATATATATGTATACATGCATATACACATATGTATGTATATACATATATATGCATATATATATACATACGCAAATATATATACATATATACACACATGTACATACATGTAATTTATATGCATATACACATATAAATACATATATATATATATGAGTATATAACATGAATATACAAATATACATACATATATTCACATTTATATACAAATATATATAAATGCATACATACATGTATATTCTCACAAAAATAAACAAATATGCATATGTATATACATGTATGCATATATACACATTTATGTTTGTATTGTGGATGTGAAGTGATCTGACGGTATGTTGATGAAAATGACAATTGGAAGGTGAAGAGAAAAACTTACATCTCAAATTTTTCATAATTCTGTGGGCATGTTTTGATGAAATTCGACAGGAACCAGCCATTCACAGAGAAATCTTTTGGCAGCGGTTCACAGAAAATTTTGCTGTCTACATGTTTGATGTTGAAGAGAGAAATGGGAATATTTCTGTGTTGTTGGGTTGTTTTGTAGCAGCAGGAGGGAAGGTGTTTATATCTGTGAGAGAGTAACATTTGGTATGAAATGGGATTGGTCTGTGAGAGGGTGTTTGCTTTCTGTTTCTGTGGGTGTTGGACTTGTCTTAGATAAGAAGGACAGTGAGAGGAGAAGAGAGGGGCTAAAATGGTAGTTTCTCAGGAAATGCTATTTTTATAATAGGATGGAGAGGTAATGTCTAGCATTTAATTGATAGGTGTTGGTATCTGTTGGACAGTGTGGAAGTGGGGTGTTTTTTTTTTTTAGTTGATGGTGGGTGAGATTTTTAATATTCTTAGAAGTGTGGTATTTGTGTACTTATACCATTTCTCAAATGGATTGTTGGCTGTTTGCCAATACCCTATATGTTGGTGTTGTAATGTATTGTATCTATGTGATTCTGTTTTAAAATCAATGTACTTAGAGGGTTTACAATCTGAAAGCGACCATGCATTTGTCTTATTGTATTGCATTGGGATATAAAGGCAGCTTCGATGCATCTGCATTTCAAGGAGTCGTGAATATTCTTGATGAGATGGGCTTGGTAAAAGTTGAAATTGTGGTTGTACATGTTTCTATGTTTGACTAGGACATTTGTCCTTTCATCCAGTTTGAGGGTTTCCATATACTTGTATATCATTTTCTTGCAAGGTTTGGATATCTCATTGATGTAGATTTTGTCAAAGTACTTGCATGGAATGGTGTAAATGTCGGTTTCGGGTGGTGGGGATTTGTATGATGGTTTGTTCACTAAATCTTTAATGATTGTTGCGTATTTCGATTTTGCTCAGGTTGGAGTTGAGGTTGATGGTGGTTGTATTGGTGGGTAATACACATCTGGTGGTGCTGCTGTTTCTTTTTCTCTTGTTTGGTGGATCTTATATGATTTCCTACTTGCATGGTATGTGAAATGTTGTGAGTACTGAGTCAAAAGAGGGATTGTTTGATGTATTCTTCTTCGCCATCGAAGTATTCAGGGCTACATACTCTGAAAGCCCTATGATTAATCCTGATTTAATTTTCTGAGTGGTTGGTGAGTAAAAATGTACATGGTCGTTCTTGTTGGTGGCTGTACGGAACATACTGCGTTTGGTGGTTCTATTTAGTATGGTGTCAACGAAAGGTAATGTATCATTCGACTCTTTTTCTAAAGTGAATCTAATAGATGGTTCCACTGTGTTCAGTTTAGCTACAAGGTTTTCTAGATCTATGTGCTGAGGGTCGATGTAGCAAAAGTAGGTGGCTCTTTCGAGTATTATATATGTGACAGAGCCTTATTCCAGAAATTCTAAAAAAGAATAAAATGATGAGCTAAAACTCCACTTGACCCCATAGGAAACCCAAATTTTTGTTGGTGGTAATTTCCGTTGGAGCTGAAGAAACTTGAATCGTTACAAGTGTGCATATTTTTATTTTGTTCGTAGGTAAGGCTAGTCTAATCTTGGCTTTTTGGGGAGGGGAGTTATTTAGTTGGTGGAGGCATTTTTTAAAACTGGGATGTTGGTATAAAATGATGTTATATCAAGGCTGTCCATGAGTTTGTTTTTCATATCTATGTTTTTTACTTTGTGCATGAGGTCTCCCAAGTTTCTAAGGTGTGTTTGACTTATTGTACCGAGTAATGGGGTTAGGGTTTTTGCTAATGCTCTAGCTTTCTTGTGGAGTGCACATCCTATTCCTGAAATAATGAGTTTCAATACAACGCAATTTGTAATCATTGTCGGATCGTACATCCATTTCTTTATAACACACACACACACACACACACATTACATGATACATAAGTAAAAGTACATGTGCCTCAAATTATCCTATGAAGCTAGAACCGCTTCTCTAGAGTTGCTTGAATTGATTCTTTTTTACCGTGATCATTAAAGGCCTGTTTTTCAAGTGACCTTCCCATTTTAACTGTCGACAAATTGGTTATCACTGGGATTTCGGGATTTTGTTGAAAATGTCCTATTCAAAAACTTCCAATCCGGTTAGGTCCAATAATCCCAAAAAGGCCAATGCAAAAATGTTAAATGCAAAGAGGTCTGATGCAGTGAAGTCCAATAATGCAAAAATGGCCAAAGCAAAGACATCAAATGCTAAAAGGGACAATTGATACACACACACACACACACATATGTATGTACATAATGCATATGTATATGTAGACATGCCTCAGACCATCCCAATGAATTCACTAAATTCACTTCTCCGGTGTTACTTTTTTTTTCCAATTGGCTACTTATTTTTTGTCAGTGAACTGGCTTTTAGGAATCTTGTTAAAAACGTCCAATGATGCAAATATGTCCAATCCATACATATGTACACACAAGATATGCACATGCTACATATGCATATATAAACATTCACACGTCATAAATGCACACATGTATATTCATGCTCATTAGCAGACATACACACACTATAGATACCACACGATACTAGATATGCACTTACATACGCATACCAAATGCACACACACCACATAAGTATACACATACACATACACATGGACATACCTAAAAAATAGATATTGAACCACCATGAATTTTCAATATGTCACCAAGGACAAATGTAAAACAGCTGCCATAGACTGCATAGTCCTCTATTATTAGGAAGAGGAGTACTGAATAAACTTTCCCTCAATAGACCCCAGCTTTGAGCAGTTATTGTTATATCTTATTTTGAGTCCTGAACTGTGAGACAGAATTAAACTTCTGGGCAATTCTGAAGTTACAAATTTGAATTCTGCATCAATCAGAAAATGTATGATTTGAGACCAACATCATCCATATCAGACTAGGCTATGCAACTTTAGAGCAATTTTCATACCAGCCGTGGCTGCCATCTTGAATTTTTGATTAATTGCACGGATTATCCAAATGGCAATTCCCAAGAATATGTATGGTAAAAAATTCCACTAATTATGTCCCCAGTATCATATCATATCCTATGCTAATCTGAAAACACTTGATGGAAGTTGGAAATTTATGATGGCCCAAAGTCCTTTCTTAAATGCCTATAACTGTAACAAATTAGGTTTCTCTCATAAAATGCTTATAACCGTACCAAATTGTTTTTATCATGAAATACAAAATTATTTGTGTAAGCAGCCCCACTAATATCTGATGAATAGATTTTTTAATTTCATATTTCAAAATCATATGAATATACTAAAAACAAAATTGAACCCCCACCCAAATAAATGCAATGAGGGTGAAAAAAAAAAAATAAATGGCATAATAATTTTGACTTGTCATTCGACAATACACCCTTGCTTGCTTTTAGTTATGTTAACAAAAACCAAACAATTGTTTGTGAAAGATTTTTATTAATATTTTTTCCAAAAGCCAACCTTTGGTCTAAGAAGAGGAATGTCTAAAAGTATTCAAATTTTAGTTTCAGAGGGTTAAAGTAAAATTTTCTTGAGTAAGTAATAGAATTCAAAGCGAAACGTAATTGTTTAATATTTTTTAAAAGAAAAGAAAAAAAAGGCATCTCTTATTATTTATAAATTTCATTTATCATTTTATTTGGTTTTGTATATATACACAAACTTTCCTGAAAACTGACCATTGCCATCCTGAGCTTTCTTATCTCAGTCCAGCCTGATACTCACTAATACAGATACAAATATCTCCTGACCCCTCATCTCACTTACCCTACTTATTTGAGACCAACTTGATTCTCATCAACACAGATACAAACACCTACACTCTTACCAAATAACCAACAACACAGAAATATCCCCATTTCATTCCTAAAATCACAAACGTTCAAACAGCATACAGTTTTCTCTGTAGCCATAAGTTCTGGAAAAAAGGTGGCTGGCAACCATCAAAATGCACCAGAACATGCCCACATCATAATGAAAATCTTCAAGATGTAACACCTGTTTTTGTTTTAAATTTTTCTTTGCATTCCAATCATTAATTCACCTACATTCGTATATATACACACACATATACATGCATACACACTAGCTGAGATACCTGATGATGCTCGTGGAAAAAATAAATATATGACAACACTGGGAAGCAAATGATATTACATAGAGATTCTTAAAAAAAGTCAGCAGGCATGCATAACCCCTCTTTAAACTGCAAAGATTATTTTTTCTAAAAATTGAGGATTTATCCAATCACTTTTGGCGTTGATAGTTCACAAGTCAAAGTGGACTACAGGATTTAAATTGTGCCCATGTTTTATTATTGTTTGGATTAGGGCTATTGTTTTTTTGCTCTGAGAAAAACATGTTTAATTGTCAGTTTACGGTTAAATTCTTAAACATATTCTGCCAAACTGGTATTGGCACTGACAGGAGAATTCCCATCCATGACCACCTACAATGAATGGAAAGTAAGGGTGGAGTTCAGCATTATAGCTACAGTGTAAATAGAACCCCCTCTTATAAAACCTTCAAATATATCTTTTCTCTAAACAGACAAACTTCTGGAAAATTTGAAGATCTAATAAATTGAAAGCACATGAAACCGAGAGAAAAAAAGTAATACATTCTCCAACAAGTCTAAACTTGATTTGCTGATTATGTTTACTGCGTTTCTAAACACTGATGTATTGTTGCTCTCACCGATTTCTTAAATTAGTTTATATTGTGTAAACATTGATGAATTTCAACCTCAAAATGTGTGCTGTAGGTAAATATTTTGGATATACCTTAGTTTTTTTTTTTTGTGATATATCACTGATTGGGCCACCACTCAGTTTAAAATGGCCTTGGACTAGTTGGCATAAGTACTGATGGAAAGAGAAATTCTTATCAATGGTCACTAATAATGAATGGAAATTAAGGTTGTAACTTAGCATTATAGCTACAATGTAAATTGAATCGAGTCTTATAAAAGCTTGAAATATTTCTTTTCTCAAACTAGCCTACTTTCCAGAAGGTTTGAGGGTCTAATAAAATTGAAAGCATAAATTTAGAGAAGAAAATTAAAATTTAGTACTTTATATAATATAGACACATCCAAAAATCACATTAGCATGGAGAAGAAAATAAAAACAAACTTTCAATCTAAGTTAGAACTTGGTCCATCTATTTTCTGAGGATTTACCCACCTGGCTACTGGACCATTATGAATTTGAACCTGTAAATTACAGCCCAAAAAGAAAATTAAAAGAAAACTATGTGTGGGTATGTACTTTCTGAGGGTGCGAACAGAGACCCCCCCCCCACAATCGCTGAACTTGTCTTCGTAAAATTCAACCTTAAAATGTATGCCTATTTTCTGAAGATTTAACCATCTGGCTACTGCACTGTCATGACTTGAAAACTTTTTTTTTTTAAAGCATTGAACTCCCTCACATGTGAGTATGTTCAATTATATAGTGAAAAAACTCCCCCCAGATAATGCTGATTCAAATATGTATATTTTGATTTCATAGATCCAAGTTTTGATGAAATTTAAGGCAAAATAAGAAAAAAAAAAAAAAAAAACACACACAAAAAAAATATTTTTGACAGACTTGTTTTCTGAGTGCGTGAAATTGATAAACTTGTGAAATTCAACCTTAAAACGTGAGCTGTAGGCAAAATGATTTTGGATATGTCCGAAGTGAGGCTTCAGTTTAGCATTATAACTACATTGTAAATAGGACCCCCCCCTCTAAGACCTGGAAAAAATTATTCCATCAAAACAGACAAATTTCCATGAGGTTCAAATAGCTAGAAAGAATATAAAATTGAAACAAAATTTTTTCTTTTTGCTGGAGTTTGAACTGCCATGACTTAGAACTAAAGACTTGCACAGAAGAAAAATTTTAAGATAGCATTTAACCCTCTCCCCTCCCATCTGAGCGATTTCAAATAAATGATGAAAAAAAGCATCCTGGATGATGCAGATTCAAAATATGCATCTAGTTTGATTTCATAGATCTAACTTATTTTTTTCTGAAAATCCTAGGTGAAAAAATACAAAGAATGAATATTTTTCAACGCAAAGACCCCATAAATAACTATTTTCTTCATGCAAAATTTTATTTAAAGATGTGTGCTATAGGTAATTATAGAACTGCTGATTTCTGTTCTATGTAGTTCTCAACCTCTTTGAGTACAAACACACAGTACTATATAATATACATTATACACATAAAGACACATATGAGCAATGGATAGATAATCCAACAGAATATTTACAAATGCAGTGAATCATTCGAAAATTACCTGCAGTTGTTAAATGGAGAAAATGTCATTCAGCATAGACAGCGTAAATAGAATAAACAATTGAACAAAAATGGGGATGCTGCAGGAATTGAAGCGGCAACAGATAAGGTAGCCGCTTGAACATAGCATTGCCCTTAGCCATTGATCTTAACTGCCTGCTGGAAAGACAACAGCCCTAATAACAGTTTTGTCCCCACTCTTATTTTGATCATTCACTGTCCATATCTGTAATGGTTTCTAACTCTGACAATCATAATATCAAGAAATAGATATATAATCCGACAGAATATCTATATATAATGAGAATCTCTTGAAAAATATACCCACATTTTTGTGATGCAACACCTGTTTTTCTCTTAACCTTCCAATTGTCAAATTACCAACATTGTCAGAATGTTGCTATAATTATGCAAACAGAAAATTTATGATATATACAATGATAGCCATTTTATCCTTGTTATAATTCTAAACAATTTTTTGTTGAGTCTTAAAAATGTTTTTTTTTGTTTCCCCAAATGAGAGAGTATAAAATCATCTAGAGTGTTTAAGCCTGAAACTGCTTTTTAGGAGTTAAAATGCAACTTACAGAGAAACTTTGTGACAATCTATTTCCATTAGGTATATTTGTGTACACCTAGTAGAATCATAGATACTTTTGAAGATTACGTAAAAAGTTGGCAATGACGTAAACAAAAACCAACTTTTATCCAGAAAAGAAAACATTGGCTTAGAGTTGGACTGTTTTCAAGTAATGAAATTCAAAAAGGGGAAGGGGAAATTAAAAACAATTTTTGAAGTTATGATTTTATTAAAATAGAGTGAAAATTTTTTAAGTGTGGACACAAGCTTTTAGAATTGTTCACAAATCAGCAGGAATAATATAATTTTTTAAATTTCTGTGTGTAGGTGTATGTGTGTGTGTGTGTGCACATATGCACCACTCTCTGAAGTTGATGATCACCATATATATTAGTCAGTACACCAGGCACTGTAATGTTGAGTTTCAAGTTATTTGGATCAGCAGTTCTTAAGAAATCTAATAAACACAAATGAAAAATTATAGATGCAAGATCTTTTATCTAAAATTATGAATCTAAAATATCTAACTTGGAAGTAGATCCTAATTAAAATATAAAATATTTAAATTGACAATACCAAAGATAAGTAACTGAATACTTCAAAGTTGTACTTTTTTTATGATAGATGGAACATTTATTTTACAAAACCATGTCAGACTGCTCTCTACAGTCTGGTCCCTTCCAAACTACACTTTTGGAATAGGGACTGCCTTAGTTGAATTTAATTATATTTTTCAGATCATTTATTCAAGACATCATATAACTTAGTATGACAGCATTGGATGAGGCCTGCTGCTATGTAATTTGGAAATAAGGAATGATTTACTTGAACGTATAAATATCTTTTAGTTCAAATGTATTGCAGATAGGAAAAAAAAAAAAAAAAAAATTAGTAAGGAGTTCCAGCCATGATTCAATTGCAAAAACTTTCAGTTAGAAGTAGGTCATCTTAATCACTTAACTATGATCAGAAACTCTAAATCACTATTTAAGATCTAAAAGTTTAAATGATATCAGCGCTAAGTTTACAAATAATCATATTTTGGCATAATTGTAGAACTTAATATTTCCCCAAAATGAAGAATTTCAAAGAAATGGCAATAATATTCAAAACATCAGTTGGCAATTAAAAGAAAATTTAACTTGAGCTTAACTTTCCCTTTTTAGGTTTCTATACTTTAAAATTATGAAAGTTTTCGGCTGGACTCCCAAAACACTTTCTTGCTTCCAGATTCACCGAAATCTTTGAAAACATAGTTTAAAAACCTACTCCAGTGAAATATCTAAAGCATAGAACTGTTTTCCTGAGGTAAATGCAATTTTCAGGAAGAAAAATTACTCCTGGAAAATTTCCATTACCTCAAGAGGATATCTTGCCATTAAAGATCCTAACAGCTGATGTTGAAAAAAAAAAAAAAATAAAACCAGTATTTGTAAAGGATTTATTTTCATGCACCCTCTCAAGAAATAATTTCAATGATGCCAACAGTTTCTTGGGGCTTTCTGAATATCATCCATGCAAAGATGATAATATACAGTAAGAGAATTCAAAGACAAAAAAAATGCAAAGGTAAATTAACAGTATACATTCAGAACTTTCAAAATAAAAATGATGCAAATATAACCTACAAAACATGCTTGTTTGCAAGTCTATTGTATTTGCATTGATCCTATTCAAATGTTTATCCTATCCCTTGATAACCAAAAGGCAACAAATGATTTGCTTCGTTGCTTTATAAACTTCCTTTCTGGAATCATATATGAAGTCATTGAACCGCAGAAACTGCTTATATCACTGAACTTAACATGACCTCTTGGTGATGGGGGATAATTTTTATCTAAAAATCATTAGGATGAACAGGTTAATAAGCAGGTATACAACATCCCAGTCCAGTATTCAGTAATAGTAGCAATAATAATAGGTCAGGTTTAGAGAATTTCTTTAAAAGAAACCGTAAGTTTGAAGGAGGGGTCAAAATGGGTCACGCCTCGTTTTTTCTGGGGTGAGGAGGTTACCAAATGTTTCTGAAATATTAGTTTAAAATAAAACAATACTCTTGAATCAAATTTACCCATTCAAAATATTGGTAGTCTTTTTTTAAAACCAAAATTCGTAAAAATCTAACAGTAAATGGGAGAGAATTCCATTGAGTAGTCTGCACAGTCAATCATGAGTAAGTTTTACTTTATCAATATCTGCGGTTTCAGATAAACTAAGAAGTTCTGTGGTAAATATGAAAGTTACAAACCAAACTAAAGTTGAAAGAAATTTTAGCGTAGAGTCTATTAAGGGGAAAAACGTGCGATAAACAAATACAAAGTGTGAAACTATCGAGATATAATAGGAAGTAGGGACGAATTTCGAAGGTATGGCTTTAGACAAAAAGAAAAAGATTAGGCTTTATGCATAGAAGAACAACACATAAATATTGTTGATAAATATAATCTGCATGTAAAAATTAACCGTTACATAATGAGACAGTTATAGTTTTTTCACAAAAACGAATCTTCCCAGGTTTGAGTTTTACACTTTTACTCGAAAAGAAACCCCTCAGAAATAAGAGGTCAACTTTATCCTTGTCAATATGCGTACACCAGCCTTGTATCGTGCCGAACACAACACTCGATGATGAACAATAAACGGGATTCTTTATAACAGTTTGGTGTTTATAGTTCATTTTCTGTAAATGTTATGATCATTAACTTTTGCCGGCCATTACACAAGTTAGGACGTAAAGCAATCCGAATACAAAATTCAGACGCGCAATTTTTGGAGGCATTTCATCCAATTGTCTGCATCGGAAAAGTTTTTCCAGTTTAAAAGATTCGAATACAGTCAAAAGAGGCAGAAAGTACCATTTGGTGTAATGAAGTCCCAAGTAGAGAAAAGAAATATAGGGCGAAAATAGAAGCATAACGAACAGAATATATGAGCCGGTATGTCCCAAAATGATGGCCAAGGTGACGATGCCTGCCTCTCGATCACTTTCTAGATGACGGGTGTTGTTGCTATGAAGGATCGCTTCTGCATTGACGGCTAGAGGTATTGCATAGAGTATTGGTTCTGTGGCAAGTCTTCCCGTCTGTGAAAGAAAAGCGAAGACGACAGTTAAAGGTCCGAATGTGAGGAAAACGACCACGTCCCCGAGAGCTATGTACTTGAGACCTAGACCTCCTGTGTAGAGAAAACTGCCCGACAATCCACCGAAATAGACAAGGGCCAAGTGCTCCATGCGGGCAGGTGACATCCAGGTGAGCATCAAAAATCCACAGCATCCGACCACATAAAAGAACCCACCCAGCCAGGCAATATCGGCAGGGCTCAGCAGATAGTCGACTAAAACAAAAGTTTTGTTATTGTGGCTGGCATCATCTTTCTTTTTCTTTGAGTCAATGCCACGAGTGTAATCGTAGTAAGTATTAACGAGGTTGCCGGCTGCATGTACGGACAGCGCAGTCAGGCAAGTAATTAATGAAATTAACAAGCTGAATTGGTCGAATTCAACATGAGAAAGAGCAAGGGCACTCCCTAATGCAACTGGTGTGAAAGAAGATGTGAAAGACCAGGGCCGTAGGGCGGCCAGGTATTTGGACAGTTCGTGCGACACAGCAGTCTTCGGCTTACTGCTACTGTGTCCATAGTTATTACTTACACTTTCGTTTACATTATTTGTTGTCGAATCTGATGTCTTTTGGGAAGTTCTCCGAAGACTCATGACTGTTGACCCACTCAGATCCATACCTCTCCCGACTAGTCGCAACGAATTCACAACATAGCTACGGAGGTTGTGTTAAGACATACGCCATCTTAATTTAAATAAGCGTAATAGTACGCAGGACTCGGTCTCGGAAAAGTGAGATTGAAACTTGAAAACTCAGTTTAAAGAAACGCAAAAAAAATACATTTTGACCAAGACAAATGTCATCCCATAGAATTTTGATCGAAATTTTATTAGCTAAAATTATAAGTGATCGTAGAAATTTTATTTTTAAATTGGTTGACCATGATAGTATGAACAATTTATTTCTCGTCTAATGATGAAATCTCGCTGCCTCGAGATTTTCTAGTGTGAGGTGCCCTGTCAGTACAATGGCGGAGTAAACAAGTTTTAATTTACAATGTGTAACATTACTACTGGTAAAAGCCGTTCATCTTACAAAGTTACATGCATAAACAGGCTTAAAATATCCCAGACGGTCACTCATACACACATTATCCTGGGCATGGAACAATATTTAGGTGAGCATCCAACCAGTGCGCTAACTTTATTCTTGTAACGGAGACGTGCGTGTTCACTCTTATTTCTTTTATTGTTAGTTTTGTGATGATGAAGTAAAAATCACTTCTTCCTCTTCGATTTATCTCTTATGATCATATTCCATCCATATCATGTGATATTTTTAACGAAAACCCATTAATATGCTCATGCCAAATTTACTGAAAAAAACTCTAGTCATCAAAATAAAATTGTCTTGATTGTAACTAAACGGTGTTGGTCAAAAACTCGGGGACTAGATTACTCTCTATATAGTATCACATAAGGGACCTCCATTTTGTGACCACTCTATTCCTTTTTTTTAATTTTATTTTGCTGTAATCATTTCATCCTTTATCTAATCTGATGAATTTCACAGACGTAGTGGTCGTACGGATTATTGCTTACTTTTTCTTGTTTTAATTCTCTTTCTTTTTTTCCCCACTTGTCAAGTTTTGGGGTTAATAGAAATTGATTTTCTTTTACAACGTGTCTTCTTTTTCTGTGAAAGTTTTCTCTCCTCTCTCCAACTACTGTCAGTGGTTTTGCTGTGAGACCATGCTTTCCTCAAAAGGAAAGATATTTTATGACTAACACCTCTTGAACTCTATATCAGCATTATCGTAGATGAAATTAGGAAAATATTTCTGAAAAAAGATTTTAATCAATAATCAAAGATGATTTTAAATCGATGTGCGACTAGCAGCAGCATCATCAAAAAATGTAATAAATTAAGCTATTTTTCTTCTCCATCATGTGATGTGATCATATCGGATGGATGGTTCATTCCAACTAATTTTATCATCCTTCTTATATAGAGGATGATTTTTTTTTCTTTGAAAGAATACTTGAAAATTTCAATTCTTAATTAAGATCTAATAAAATGATAGGAAAATAAATCTACAAATGAAAAAACTGAATATAAGAATCGTGTTTGTGAGGAAACATCACTGTATTGGAAGAAAATGGATTTTTCGTTTGAAAATTAATTCCAGTAAATTAATGGTGTAAAAATTTTATGATGTAGCTCTCATTTGTTCATTATGGAATTTATCATCTTATCACTTGATACTACCACTAAATCACCGTGTACATTTTATCTTTATGCTGATGTCAGTAACCACTATTCATGGAAATGAATTGAATTGCTTCAACCAGCACACGCAACAAACAAATTGAAGTTTTAGTGAATTAAAAGAAAAGGATAGATTTGATATCAGAATCTATATAAAACTCAAGAATTTAACTTTTTTGTATTTAGATTTGAAATTTTTTTTTCAAATTTTTACGTTTAATGTTTTCTAAAACAAAACCAAAATAACACTTAGCGTCTAAATGACATTTTAACTTTTCCTCTGATTTTTCTTTGTCTCAATTTCAATATATAACCAAAAATTGATATTCTTACTATGATTGTTGTTGGATGGACTATGATTCTTTTTTGAAGGTAATTTATTCCTATTATAATTATGTAAAGCATTACATATTTTAGACTATTTTTGTTCGTATTTTTAAAAGGAGCTAAAAAGCACTCTAAAAATAAATTTATATAGTTAAGGTTATTACATTGAAGCGGCGTAAACTCGCCATTTTTGTATGGACGGCGTAACGTATTTTTGAGATAACGAACACCACGGCGGTAGTTAGGTACAACCTGAACTCTGTTCAAGACGTATCTCCCGGAATTTCCTGTGGCGAAACTATCATCGCGATAATGACCAGTTTGCTGCTTTCATTTGTTCCGTAATTGACAATAACACTAACCCTAACCCTAAACATAACTCTAACTTATATCCTTTGTAGTTAAATTCAATAAAATACTGTTCTAAATGGTCAAGTTTTTATTTTCATTTGTTCTTGAACTGACTTTTATCTTTTTCTAGATACATATATTGAAATTCATGTTTTTAATCTTCAAACATAGTTTTCTATGTCAAAATTCAATAGTTTACGCCGCTTCAATATACAACTATCTATAGTGACCTAGTTTATGCCGTTTCAATGTTACCTTTTTCTTCAAATGAATTCTCATGTTTTTTGCAACATGATTTTTTTAAAGATAAACTGATGCATCATCAGCTTTTTCTTTTTTAAATCTTGTAGCACAAACATTTACAGATTTCTACCTCTTCGGAAAGTTCACGGACAGTTAGGCAACGATTTCCATGAATCAAAGCACACTTTTTCAGTGTGATCTTACTCAGTCGATGAGAAAAATTGTCTTTAAAAGTTTGGTTTCTTGTGTGTGCATATATATTTATGTATATTCTTTCTCTCTCATGTGTGTGTGTGTATGTGTAGTATATATATATATATATATATATATATATATAACAATAATGTTGCCCGAGAAAAGATTCAAGTATAACACATGAAAGTAATTCTATGGAGATTCCATAAAATTAAAAAAGGGGTCTAGTGAGTGTATGTCTCTCTCCCAGTTGGCCTGCACACAATAAAAGAACAAAACTTTGAATCTTACAAAACAGAGGGCAAATATTTCATAAGATTATAAAGTTGGGGGAGCATATACAGTTAGAAAAATCTTTGCCATTTTATATGTATCCCTCATGATACCCCTCCTACACACCCTAACACAATGTATTTTTTGCTACTGATGGTTTTTGCTTTGAAAATACTATCATGACTGGAAACTTTTTCGACATGGATACATTTTCATAAAAAAATGTAGACTATTTTTGAAAAAATACCAAATAGGAAATTCTGCTTTTATTTTCAATGCTTAGGAATAGTAATGTTGGCTAGAAATGACCTTTAAAGTCAAGAATAGCTATCCTACTTAATCCTTGTGTCAAGTTGCCCTTGTACACAAATTTTTGGCTGTTGGAAGTCTGTAAAACAAACCTTCATTCTTTACAGTTCTATATATTCTCCATTGCACTAATTGTGAATTTTCCTTCTCTTGAATGAGTAAATGTGGTGATGAAACTTGATAAAGTCTTGATTGACTTGTCTTCAAATAATCCCATATTTAGTAAAACTGACAAGTATATTCAGAGCTTTATCAGATGTTATCATTCTCTTAAAACTGAATTCTTCTGTTTATCAGTCATACAATATTTATTTTTAATCACTTCATTCACTGGAAGTGACATCTCTGAAGATTATTTTAGGAATAGCTTCCTCAATGCATAAAAGAATATAAAACTTAATATAATTTAACTATGTCCATGCACATACTGTGCTATGGGAAAATCCCATTAATTTTGAGCCAAATGTATACAGTTTGACCTGGAGCTAGCAGCATTCTTTGTGTCAGAGTGCCAACAGTCATATGTGTGAATGGAAGTGTTAACGAGTTAGGCTTATTTTTGTAACATCTTCAGGTGTTTTGGTGGGAACCTGCCTCAAGTTCTGTATAAAGATCAACGAAATGGCTGCAGAAATTCACCATTTTTTCAGGAAGCTTTTACTTTTTTTTTGTTGTTTTTTTCCCTCCCTGGTACAAGTGTTCCAAGGAAGGACAAACATCCATTGGAAAAAATAAATGGTCTGGATGACCTGTCAGCGAGCATAATGTTAGAAAATATCAAAGTTCACTGGGCTTTACTTGCAGATTGTAGACAAACTACCTGCGATATTTGTGATATCATGTGGACATGTTGGGTGTGAGATGCATTGTGGCAAAATTTGTGCTCCTTTTTTCTTATTCTCTCCTGTCCTTCTCCATGATAGCCTGCACTATCCCACCTCTATTCTTCCTCTTGGGTTATGAATTTTTGTCCATATCACCCAGCCCTTCATCCAAAGATGCAAGGAATCATGAAAAAAAGAAATCACTAGTTGTAAACTAGCTGGGGACTATTTCAAAGGTGGGTGTGAGAATTAAGAGCGAGGGTCAATTATTTCACTGTGATGTTCAAATTACTCTAACTTTTGGATGGGTTCTAGAGGGCAATTCAAATTTGAAGACAGTTTCCAAGGTTATGAAAGAATCAAAAGAACAGGTTAACCTGTTATGTGTGTTGCTGCACCGCATTGTATGTTGCACTTCATATGACTCTTTTATTATTGCAGTTTTGTCATTGAAACTCTTGTTACATTAATTTTGAATATATATTTATTGCTTTATTGGTCAAAGAGTCTTAGGTGAACTTATTGATATTTTTCAAGTGTCACATCACTTTTGACTGTATGAAAATAGCTCATGCACTTTTAAAAAGCAATGTCTAATCTAATTGATGCTTCTAGTGCACTATTGGTTTTAGACTTTTGCAAGATATCCTTATTTTTTTGATTTGCCTTTTATTATTTTTATCTAATTGTGATTTATTTTACTTTGTGCATGTTAATAAAGGTAAGAAAAATCTTGTAGACAAGCTTAACATTTGTACAAACCACCAATTTTAAACCTTAAATAGGAATAGAAAGATGAAATGATTTCATGTACTTCAAAATTTCACGTCCAATTACATTTAACATGGAATTGGCCTGCTGCCAGTGGGTTTGATTCTCTTTGGATCTCCCACTATTGATGCTCTGGTACCAATCTATGCTCGGTTAATAAATCATGTGTGGAAAAAATTATTCAGGTGTGTATTGTGTAGCAATGATCTGCAAGATAATCTTGCTGACCCTTGTTAGTTGGTTTTATCCTCATCAAGCCTCCTAGTATTGATACCAACTTATGTTAATTTAATTTTCTACTTAAATAATGAACTGTGAATTTTTCATTTTTCATTTCTCTGTCCCTAACTGATTTTTCCATTTGAAGGTAACAATTTTGCTGATAAAAATATCTCCTACCCATCATTTCAAACTATAGTCTCTTCCACAAAAAGGAATTCTGTATTTTTTTCTTAAAAGATCTAGAAATTTTAATATATCCGAGTTTTTTTTATTTACTAGTAGTCTAATAGAGGAACAATTTGCCTTCTAGTCAGTTCAAATCTCGTCTGTTGTGAGCTGATATTATTTTCAAAGTAGTATGTTTATATGGAGTTTTTGAATTGCAATGTATTCACTGATTATTCTTGTGAATCGTTTCTGTCTAGTTTATGGTTTCATCTTACTTGAATTTGATATCTCAATCTACTTATGTCTACTATTCTTTTTGTTTATTTCACCTTCCTGTATTATTTTTGTTGTTGAATAGTTAAGTTTCATCCTTAACCAAACTCATTTCTTTCAGTGACTCTGTCAAAACCTTTCTAATAATTCTATAATCTTGCAGTCCTTATTTGGATTAAACTTTATCGCTTCTCTTATCTTAGCTTAACATGAGCCCCTTTTCTAATCTAACTCAATGACTCTATTTTGTTACCACTGCTTACATGCTCAACATACCATTATATACTTATCATAATTGATCATTATCATAGTTCCCTCTAAGCTGTGTGCACAGGCACATGTCTTGTAACCAGCGCACAAACATAGTATCCAAAAGAGAGGTTAGTTACCTAAATATGTAATAATTAATAATCTTACTTAACTGAGAGATTATTCTCAATATTTCTTTTAACTTGGTAATTGTCTTTCCTTATTAGTACATGACCAATTTCAAGTTTACATTTGCATAAGCATTTGATGCATATAAATTAGTCCCAGGAAACAACAATTTTCATGCGCACAGTGGCTACTAGAAATTAGAGATTGGACATTATCATCCTCAAAGACCCAAGTATTGTAATATGAGTTTATATGTGTTCTGTATTCAAGGAAGATGCTATATCAATAATCAAATCCTATATTGAAGGAAAAGGTTTATTTTAAAGTTGACAGGGATTATTCTATGAGGCCAAAGGAAGTGACATCTCAAAGTTTGGGACTATTTACATTTTGTGTAGTAATTTTTACTAAATAGAAATCAGGCACAACAGTAATTAGTAAAAAAGTTTCTCATTTTATTTTTCAGTATTGTTAAAAAATTTGTAACATGAAATGGACATTAGGCAGCAAAATGATTTTTATTTTTTTTTATTTTTAATTTTTATATACAACATACTGATATCTTCTTAGTTTTGGATGTTCTATTTTTACCTGGTCTGCATATCTCTGTCTACAGTTTTGGTCAACATGATGGAAGCTTTGATGAATCAAATCATTCTTGTTCTATTGAATATTTAACAAAAATTTCCAGTGATCATTGTTTCCCATTCTCATCCAACCATTCTGTAGATCTTCAGTAGTTATATAAAATCCATTTTTCATCATGTTATACATTGCTAGAATGATAACTTCTCTCATCAGGATCAAGTTTTATTGCGTTAAACATGATTAAACTAGTTTTAATTGCTACACTGAGTTTACTGAATGAGGTTTCTGGATTTTTTTTTCCATCACAGCCATCTAATCAGTGACAGTTTTGCTGAACTTCTTTCTGGGCTTCAAAAATCACACTCTTCATTTGCTAACAGCATTGTCTCCAAATATTGAACTTATATTCTATCTATTGATAAATATATATAATCTATTGGCAGAAATTAGGTATATTACTCAATTATCCAGAACAGATAGCAAGAAAACACAGCTTCCCACATGACTTTTCAACAAAACAGGGTTGGATTTTTCTTGATAGACTTAAGAATTAGGAATATTCCTGTTACTACTTTCAAAGTTCTGACCCCCACCACCATATTGACCTTGGTTCAAATCTAAGAATAAGATTGTGAGAGACTTGGGTTTTGATGTTTAGAAGAAGACTTTTTTTTTTTTTTCTTTTTTTAAATTATCTCGAATTGATCCCTTATTATAAAGATGATCTTCTAAATGTTTTTTTTTTTTCACTTTTTGTTCTCAAGGTTAAGAAAAAGCCAAGTTTATTCTGTGAATTGTTGAAATCCACACTTGTACCGTGATGACATCAACTCATATCACGCCATTCATCACTGGCTTACGTACCCGGAATGATGAAGCTCGGCTGGCTACAGCCTATGAGCTTTATCGCTATGTCAATACAGATGTTCCTGAGATGCCACTTGATGATCAGAATGCATTCATTGATGAAATCAATCATAATGTATTTGAAATGGTATCCAGTAGTGAAGTTCATGAAAAAAAGGGAGGAATTCTGGCCATCGGTAAGTCCTATTTGTGATTTTATTCTTTTGTATGTGACTAGGAGTGAATAAATTACGTTCAGTGATGGTGTCCCAAACAAATGAAATAAGCATTGTGATTTTATATTATTGTTAAAATATACTACTTAGATGTAAATTGATTGTATAAAGAATTAGTTATATATGAAGCCATTTGTTGGGCTAGAAAAAAACTCAAATAACACTAAAAATGAAAATAGATGAGAAAATTTCGTTTTTGTTATAATGTTGTAACTAGAAAAATCCTTGCTTGAAGTTATCTGTTGTTTCTTATGTATGTATATAATAAAATAAGATGTTATAGATTAGTCAAAGATGATTCCCTCGTAACCTAATGAGGTTTTTACATGTACAAAAAGTTGAGTATAGCATAGTTCTGACAAGAACAGAAATATACCTGATTATTATACAAATTTGGACAGATGTCAATGTGGTGTCACTTTGAATCTATCAACAAAAAATATTTAGAAATTTACTCCTTATTTTATGAAAGAATAAATGAGTTGTATTGGTACAAAACTGCTTGACATGGTGTATGAAATTGGATGCTTGATTAAAAACAATTTAAGGAGTTGAGAAATATATCTATGCTAAGTGTTTACATAGGATCAGTAATGTCTGCCTGCTGACTCTAAACTGTTATTTTAGAAATAGAAAAAGTTGCTCTCTTTGAATCTACTAATTCTTTATCATTTTGATCAGCAACGAGATGGATTGGTGATATACACGTGATATATAAGTCGATGAGCCTGGACACTTATAGGTATCATCTGAGGGGGGCAAGTTCTAGTGTATTTTGACTTGCTAAACATCTTTAGTTCAGTTTGGCATAATAACCATTGCAGACTGGTCGCTTGGGAGTCATTACCCTATAAAAGGCATCCGAAACAATGAAAATAGCTTTCCACACAATATCTCTAAAAGTTACCGATGAAATCTTATGGAAGTGTGGGCTATGAAAAAGGTGATCATATTTTAAAGTGGATCCATTCACAATTACCTTTAATATGTTGTAGTTATGCCTACACTGCATGATATTGCCAAAATTTCATTTGTTCTCAGAATAGCTTCAAAAGTTTTCATTGAATTTCTATTAAATTTGATAGAAGGATGGTCATTAGGCTACAGAAGTTATTAAATTTTGGAACAGATCCATGCATAATTACTTTCCATACGGCGTTGTTATGCACACATCATATGATATTCCCACATTTTTGTCTTTCTGTCTGCCTTCACAAGTTCTCAATGAATTTCAATGAACGTTAGTAGAAAATTAGGCCAGGTAGAGTTTTCCAAATTTGGAGTGGATCCAGGAATTCTTAATTTTAGATTTAAAAAAAAATTTATTCATTTATTTTCATTAGTATACACTCCTGACAGTCCATATCTATTTTTAAAAGTTCACAATTGATTGCAATGAAACTGGGAGCTTGCATCTATGGCTGCAGTTGCAAGACAGCAACTACCCGAGAAGCTTGAGAACCCCTCATTCATTACAGTGAGCTGGCCATCATCATTTCTGGCCCAGCCATGCCCGACTAGACTTTGGACTTGTTGATGTTACTGAAGACTACCTCTCCAGACGCCGGCCTGGTAGTTGGTATGCATAAAAAGGCAGTCATTGTATGGTCGTAGCTAGACTTGAGCTCCTCAGATTGTGCACGGAAAAGCTGGTGGCTGGCTGGACTGATGTCCTTTGTTGTTGCAGATGCTGTGTACAGTTTGTATATGAATGCTTGTAGCTTCTTGATCAGATCCATGAATAGTTCTTAGGACTGCCCCAGCTCCTAAAACACTTCTTGGCAATGCTCTGATCCCTTGATAAGCTTCAAGGCTCTGAGCTTCCTGCAACCTACAAAGGTACTGGATAATTCAGCCCTGAAACATTGCATCGGATCAGCCAACATCACAAGGTTCCTGGTGGCAGAGTGGTAGACACCTGAGCTGAGGTACAAGCTCAATGACAATGGAACATCAACACAACCTACCACCAGCTTTTCTGTGCATGAAAGTGGGGGGCTCAAGTCTAGCCAGCTATCCTGTGTGAGGATTGCCTCTTCATGTGTGCTGGCATCTGGAGAGGCAGTCTTCAGCAATATCCACAAGTCCTAAACCCAGGGCCTATAATGAAGGGTTCTCTAGCCCTGGAGACAGTGCTGCAGCAAGTCAAAAAATGTAACTAGAATTTGCCCTCCCAGATGATACCTGTGAGTGAATTTTTGGGCCTTGGCTCATGAACTAATAGTAACATTAGAATTGTAAATAAATCCTTCATTGAATGCAACTATTATGCAGAAAAGTGTCCAACTGGTGACACTCAGAAATGGCACTGAAGATGATTTGTAATACTAAATTAATAGAGTATAACCTCATTTCATTGTCATGAACAAAAAAATTTAGTCCTGCCAGTATTTTAGTTGCACAGTTGTACAAAAAGAAAAACATGAAAATGAATATTTTCTTTTTTATCTCTATATTAATGATTATGACTTTGTCTATGCCTAGAACTTAAGCACAATGTTATTTTGGAACTGACTGACCTACAGCAAAATCATAATTTCTTTTGTTGATGAAAATTAGAAATGCATAATAGGGGGGAAAAAACAAAAAACCCTCCATTTTTTTTTTTTTTTTTTTTTTTTTTTTTTTATTTGAATCAATAGATGAAAACTAACTTGGAGATGAAATTTTGAATAAGTCTTGAGAAAGAGGAAAGTGTAGGTATAAAATAATGAACATATTCTTTTATATTCCAGAATTCCATTTTTTTCAAATGCTTAGAATTCAAAGAAATTTGTATTTTTGGATTAATCAGTTACTTGAACTCTTCCAAGTCTGTAGTGTTCCGATCAACTGAGTTTTGATAACAAGGGGAAATTCAGAGACTACTCAATTCCAGGTTTTCGAAAAAAGTTGGGATTAGGTTGAGTTTTCATTTATTCAACTATTTGTGAGGTCTGTGAATCTTGCAATGGTAAATGAAAATATTCTGGCGAATGGATTATTTGGAACAAAATGGTTATCCTGTATCATCCTCCTGTATTTGTATTAACCCCCCTCAGACATGACAAAGCTTAAAATGAAACTTGTCAGGTCTGAGTTGGAAGCAATATTGCCAACAATATCCCAACTTGGACTTCATTAGAAAAACTTATGAAAAGAATAAGATTGTTGAAAGATTTTGTATAACCAATTGATAATCTTATGGATGCATTTATTATTCATTTAGGCAGTTGAAGAAGTCAGTCCTGTTTAAGATATACTATTTTCAATTCTGGCAGAATTTTTTGTGTTTCAGAAAAATATTAGAAAAACATTTGTTTTTGGAGCTTATTTTCTGGGAAAGGCTTTCTTTATCTGGTTAGATTTGGTATTCTTAGTTCAGCAAATTATATTCAGGAAAAATTTTATCAACAGATGAAATGAAAATGACAAAGTTATAGGAATGTGTTTATATTTTTGCTTGAATGTTTTTTCAGAAATTAAAAGTTTTCTAAAATTACAAAATGGAATTTTTTGGGAAATGCATTCGATCAAGAAATGAAATTTGAAAATTATTTTAGTACATAATATCGACAATGAAAATATTTTTCAATAAGATTTAATTCTACTGGTTAGAGTTTTTGCTTCGAACATTTTTTGTCATTTAAAAAAATTCAATGTTTTTGAAATTTTGCTTTGTCAGGTCACTTTGAGTATTGTAAGGTGTATAATTATGGATTAACATATTTTTCATTTGTCTTTGTAGCCACTTTGGTCGGTGTGGATATTGGTAATGCTGCAACTCGAATCAGTCGATTTGCAAACTACTTACGTAACCTTGTCCCAGCCAATGATGTTGTGTTGATGGAAATGACTGCCAAAGGCATGGGCATTTTAGCTCTGTCTGCTGGCAACCATGCTGCTGAATATGTGGATTTTGAAACCAAACGAGCATTGGAATGGTTAGCTGGTGAAAGACATGAAGGCCAGCGCTACTCAGCTGTGAGAAAATGATTTATTGTCTTTATTCACTTATGTGCAATATGAATAAATTTGAAGCTCGAATTGTTTTTTAGAATTTCATAATTGCTATTTTTTGTTAAATATACAAATTAATTTTTTATTAAATGATATTTGATGTTCAAAAATACAGTTGTATATTTTCCTGTATATGGATCGAATACATGAAATCCCACCTATACAGTAAGCTCCTAACATGAATATAGTCTCTAGTACAGCCTTAATGAGAGAACCTTTACTAATTCAGTCCTGCCAATTTGACTAGTGACTTATCATCATCAATGAAACAGAAAGGAAATAGTTCCTCCAGTTGCTGCTATTGTATATAGATTGTAATGGCATTATTTGAAAGCTGAAAGTGTAATTTAATGGTTGTATTCAGCAAAGATTGAAAATCATTGACAAATTTGGTCATTTCTACATTGTCATAGAAATGTCTAATAGGCTTCTTTTTTTTTTTTTTTTTTTTTTTTTTTTTTCAATTTTGACTCCATTTTCAAATATATAGAATATACTGCTATTGAACATTATAATCAAGATTGAAAAAAAAATCTCTAGGTCGTATTTGATATTGATCCAATTTAGTTGGAATTTTAAGTCCTGCACAGAGTTTATCAAGGGTTTTAATCTCCATGATTTCATGAATGTAAATCGCTTGATAATTTAAGGTGAATACTTTCTATTCTTGAGAAGCTGTGTTTGGAAACATGAAACATGGTGTGAATAACTCATTGCTGTTCTTTCCTTGAGTTGGTATGGTAGATAAATTGTATCATTTTAGTCAGGATGTTTTTGTAATGAAAGTATGACATTAGTCATTAACTATATAACCTATTCAGGTATACTATTAATATGGGATAGGGTCAACAGGAAATTCAGCTGTGGCTTGGAGAATTTCATTTTGTACATTTACTGAACTATACTGAAAATAAGAAAATACATACCAGCAGGAAATGACATGCAAATTTTATTGACGATCTCCAAAAGATTTGAACCTGAAAGATAAAAGGATCTCCAGAAATGTGCAATACTTCATTCATTTTATATTGTACACCTGTTTAAGACGGTATCCCTCTGTGTAATTTCCAGTAAATTATCTTTGTGAATCCTGCCTTTCTGTACTGTGAATATTTCTTCTATCATAAGTCAGTGTGTAATTAATAAAGTATACTTACATTAGCTAAAGAATGGTGAAAAGAGTTGTATGAAATGGTTTGGTGTAAATGTTCTCATTCAGCTTGTCAGACAAATGTCAACTTGATGGGGGGAAAAAAAAAAACCCCAATGAGGAAATGATTAGATGCTGAGTTTTAAGATGTGAACATGTCTTGAAGAGTAACTTCAGATTTATAAGTGTTTTTGAGCTTGGATATTATCTTGCATAAGCTATATCTAAATCTCTTGTTTTATTTCCTAATCTAAAAAAATTCACAACAGAAACTTTTTGTATAAACTAATGTGTGTTCCTAATTTTTTTTTTTTTTGTAATTCCTTGTATATAAATGATTTAATTAAGGATTTTGTAATTCCAAAATAAAATTATAGGATGAATCAATCTATTGTAAACTGAATCTTATTTTCATATTTACCTGCTTTCTCCAGGTTCTTATTCTTAAAGAATTAGCTACCTTCACACCAACATTCTTCTTCCAACAAGTCCCTCAATTCTTTGAAAACATCTTTAATGCAGTGCGTGATCCCAAGGTAAATATCATTTGCTATTGTCATAATTTTGTTTCTTTTCAAATATTTCTTCATACTTGATATAAAAGTTACTATATTTGTATTTTTGAAATGTTCTCTGTATGAATTTTAAAACTAATTTGAACAGATTGACCTTATTCTCTGGGATAAAACTAAATGAAATTATAGTTATGTGTAAAGAATTGAATGCAAACTTGTTTGTGTGCTTTTTTCTTCTATACAATTAATGTAGACCTAAAACCTGAATTGTCTTATTGTCGAATTTCACTGGTAAAAAAAACCCTCTGGTTTTCGTTTTCCTTACACTGACTAAATTTCTTGGTATTTTGTTACAATCTATAAAATTGTCTTGTAACAATAAATATTTTCATTGTTACATTTGATTTGGGTATGATTTTAGAAATAATACATAGATGAAAAAAATGCATGTAGATATAATATGCTGTGTATGTATAATGAACTGGATTAAAATTGAAAAAAAAATTATGCTAACTTGGCAGTCAAATTACAGGGTGTCTTGAAAATCTCTGCACATTTTCTTTTTCATTTTTCTTTTCAGATTTCTGTCCAATCTCTGAAATTGATATCAATCGATAGCTTAATGTCTGAGAAATCTTATGACACTCGAGCTCCACCATTGTCCTTATTATGGCAATAGCACTAACATCGGAACTGAGGTGCAAATTGCAGCCTTGTTGGGGTTGGTGATTTCTTCTTGAAGGGGCTACATCAAGAGCAAAGTTCATACAAGATCATTAGACCTTTATGAACTCAAGGCAAGAATCAAGAGATTGATGTGCAAACATCCCACTTGAAATGCTTGCTGATGTTGGCAATGTTTGTGTCAATTGCTTGCTCAGTTAATGAGCTATCAATAAGTTGGCTCTCATTTAGAAGTCTTCCAATTAAGTAATTCTTATTAGAACTTGGCTAAATTTGAATAATAAAATTCTTAAACTTCTAGTCTGTGTACCGATTTTCAGGTTTTGTTTTGAAAAAAGTATATTGATACTTTTGAGACACCCTGTATATTAAACACTGATTCATACAGCATAAGGATGGAAAGAGAAAGTACTAATGAATTCCAAGGCCTCTTCTCATTAGACTGATCTCTTGTTATGAGTTAGACCAAACTTCAAGTTTTGGTCCTCTATATCCAAATAACCTTGCCTAAAACTTTAAGCTCAACCGTTGAGTTTCTTTGAATTTTTCCTTTCATGTTAACCTTTACTGGAATGAATATTTATAAACTTCCCTTTTAACAAATGTATAATTAACTCTTTGGATCAGTTTTTTTTATGCTGTGGTTTAATTCTGTATTTGTTAAAAAAATTATTTTTCATTGTCCTAAATTTAATTTAATTTGAATTATGTTCTTGTAGCCAGCAATTCGGGAAGCGTCTGTGGCTGCATTGAGAGCAACACTGGCAGTTACATCTCAGCGAGAGACAAAACGAGACCACAGTGAAGATTGGTACAAAGTGAGTTTTGTACTCATAAATTATGATTCTTATCAATGACTACCTTTTGAAATAATTGGTCCAATTTTAAGTGCTTATTCTAGAATAATATTCAACACAAAAAAATAATTTTGAATGGTAAAGTATGTCAGTTCAGTAAAAAATTCTTTCATAAGCATGTTCTGCATATGAACTATTGTCTATATATTCATGTTTGTACTTGTTTAAATTTGAAGATTATTGACTGGCTGTATTACTTTTTTGCTGCGTAGCATTGTTTGGAAGAAGCATTACGTCCCTATAGTGATGCTTTGGGCAAGGAGAAAAGAATCAACAAAGAAGATTGGATACATGGATCATTATTGATTATCAATGAATTGTTACGATGTAGCAACATGGAAGGAGAAGTAAGTTCTTTGAAATTTAAAAAACAATCTTCTTATTTTAATGCTTTATTTTGAATATTAACCACAGGTCTTGAAGTTCTTTGAAAATTTTTTAACCATCCTTGATTGATACAAAGATAACAAATTGTCATCACTTTAATAGTCTGTAGTTTGATTATCTTAGCATATAAGGTTGGCTAATACAAGAGTGGGGTCCAATGACTTGAGACAAAAGTTATTGCCCTCGAATGGTTGTAAACAAAATTGAGTCTGGACATGCATGAAAATAATTCTATTATGAAAGGCTTTCAGGTCAGAGTGACATGACTGGGTGTTGAATAAAGATAATTATCATTCAATTTCAATTGATGCTGTAGTATAAATCCTTAATTTTTTTACTATTTTTATTTTTATTTTTATTATTTTTTTTTTTTGCCAAAGCCAGCTGAACAAAAGTAATAAAACTTCCCTCGCATGAATTTTATTTCCTCTATCTGGGAGGGCAGAATTGAGAGAATGTCAGTTTTGTGGTTTAAAGATAAGACTTAGATTAATTTTTATTTGTAATAAGTTATTAAAAAAAAACTGAAAAAATTGGAACAAAATTTCTTCCATCCACTGATTTCTTTACATTTCTTCTATTCGCCTGTCTGAAATTTTCAAAATTTATTTGATGTAATGTTTTTATGCATAGAAGATGTTGATAGAAATTTTGTTTTGAAATAAAAATCAATCCTCTGTGTAAAAACATTAGATATTGAAAGCTTTAAATGGGTGTGGATTAAGTGAATATGTCCATATAAATAACTGGAAGTGGCTAGATTTGAGGGAGTGGTGGCCATTTTTAATTGCTGAAAGTAGCTAGATTCAATTTCCAGGTAAGTGTGTAGCAGAAAATGTTATATACACTTCAAAGACTTCATTTCAATCCCTTAGATGAATATGTTGTATGGAACTAGATGTGTGGTGATGGGTAGCTGGAGGACTTACCATCATTTTCTTGAATAAAGGTTTTATTCACATTATTTTACTAATAACTGATCGATATGTTGTATGATCATGATGCATATAAAATATTTCCATATGAATAAAAAGAATGGTAATTCTAGATTGTGAATAATGTTAATGCCAATATCTCATCAATACATTGTATATTACTTTTTGTAGCCCTACTATCAGTTCTTTGAGCATATACTAATACCTGGAAATGGGACCTAATTTCAGCCATATTTTGACAAATTTAGCAATTTTAAGTAGTTGTCCAAGAAATCCAAGAAAATGTGTCAATCAAAAGATTGCCCCAAACCATTCTATGCACAATTTTATACAAAGTTATTTTACAATTCATTCTAATAATTAGTTATTATACAACATGATAGCTATAACTTGCAAACTGGCTATTCAAACAAAAATTTCAGTTCTGATGTTAAAAAATGTTTTCATTTTTCTTTAAGTATTTCAATTTTAAAACAAACACATTAAGGTTTAGGGTACATTTCTGCATTATGTACCATTATATTTTTGTGTGCATTTTCCCTGTATCTCTGATGCCACTGACATTCATCAATATATAATGGAAGCATGTTTGATTGCACCCCTGCCATATTCTTAAATTTTTCCGCAAAACTTCTACAGCATTGTGTGTGTTTGCTTGTTACTAGATCGACAAATTCCCTATGTTAACTGTAACTTGTGTACCTTAGCTGTGCTAGAAGTTGGTCAGTTTTTTTTCATCATACTTCCAACAATCTAAGTGTATTATACTGCCATGATGAACATATTTTCTAATTAATTCTTGGAGGGTTCACTCTCTCCTATTGGGAACAAACTCAATAAATCTACCAAAAATTTATCTTCATGACACATGATATTCTCTGTGATCTTTCCTTTTTGTTATTAAGCTCTTGTCAATTTGCATGATTACATTGGGTCCTCCAACTTTAATTGGGTTCTGTTTTAATTTCTGCAAGAAAACTTTGCATAATCCAAAATTCCACATTATCACTGTTGTATTGCTTAAGAACATCAACTTGATGCATTTCATGATTGTAATCTCAAGGTGACCATAACAATAGTAGTTGTATCAACTTCTGAATAAGTCCTGTCCCTCTGGAATGGAAATTTTCATCTCTTTATGGACTGGACAGCACTATTTTATATCTTATCCTGTAAGATGTCTCTTGTTGCTTCAACTGTTCAACAATCCCTTGACATTTCATCTAAATCCATGGTTAAATTCCTATTATAATGCAATAAAGAGATATTAAACGATTAAGATGAAAGTAAATAAGAAAAAAATCAATAATGAAATAAGTCAAATATTTTGTGAAGAAATTTAAAAATGTTGATTGAATTTAAAAATTTGAAACATTAAAAAGTATATAAACTCTTGTTTTTGTTAATTTGAGAAATATTTTGATAAATTTCAAAGTAAAAGAAATTAAATTTGAATTCAAGAGAAATTTCAAAATGAAATTTTCATTTTACTATTTGCCTTAGTTTCAATTAGTTGTTTGCATTTATTTAGTAACCAATTTTACTGTGGATATGATAAACAGTCATCATCATCAGTTTTTTAGCGTCCGTCGTTGGACATAGACCTTCCCCAGGATTTGCCACACTTCTCTATCATGGGCATCACGGAGCCAGTACTTCCTGAACTTGTCTAGCTCGTCTCTCCATCTAACATTTTGCCGGCCTTGGTTGCGCATGTGGTCTCGGGGAATCCATGTTGTGAGTCGTGATGTCCATTGATTGTCAGCCATTCTTGCAACATGGCCAGCCCACCGCCATTTGAGATTTTTTATGGATTCTATGATGTCTCTAACTCTCGTCTTTACTCGGATGTGCTGTGCTGTTTTGTGGTCTCTCCATGTGAGGCCCAGCATTATTCTTTCATGTGCACGTTGCATGGTTCTCAGCTTACGGGTCTGTCTCTTGGTCAAGTTCCATGTTTCAGCTCCATAAGTGACTATTGGGAGGATGCATTGGTTGTACACCCTTCTCTTTAGGATTAATGGGATCTTATTATTTTTGAAGGTTGAGCCAGCTCTGCCAAAGGCTTGCCATCCTAGTGTGATTCTTCGCTTGATTTCTTCTTCTTTTGAGGGTCTCATGGAGATTCGTTGCCCTAGGTAGATGTAGTGGTCTACCTTCTCGAGTTCTGTCCTCGATTTTGATCTTAGTGTTTTTATCTCCAAACTGTTATCAAATACAGTAAACTCTAGGTCTAATTATCTGTTAAAGTGATGTTACCAGAGAAGGAATTTTTTTTTTTTTGAATTCAATTCAATTAGTTTAACATCGCTTCTTTTTCAACTAAATGAAAAGAATTAATATTTTACACTTTACATTCTCAAAAAAAAAAGTTTTATTTATTGGTTTTATAAGGTATTTAAAAGTAGCAAAAGTACTTGTGAAAAGTTTATTTTCTTTTTTTTTTGTATAAGAAAAAAAATGCAGTTATCCTTGTTTTTAAAGCATTAAGATAAGAAAAAATTTAATTAAATTATGACTATCTTTTCATTTATTCATATATTATGGTCATGTGATCCTAATCTTATCAACACCCAGATTTGAGGCAAAAAATATCTAGATATTGCTAGAAATTATCTAGGAATACCACGCATTTTAAGCTTTCATTCTTCACATTCTCTCTAAAAATATTGAAAAAAGAACCTCCAAAAATAAAGTGAAAATATATGGGTTTTTTTTTTAAATTTAATTTTGATGTTTTGAATAATTTTTAACCTGTTTCTTCTGGAAATTTATAATTTCTGAGGAATATTTGGTTTTGATTTTGTGTCTAGCTCCATAATTACTCCTGCTGGAACCTTTTTTTTTTTTTTCATCTGAAAAGTAACAAATTTCTCATCCAATGGATTGAAAGCACTTGAAATCAATAGTTGAGAATGCAAAGAGCCAATCTATTGCATGCCAGGACAATGCATATGTGAGCAAAGTGTCTGATAAATCTGAAAAACCATTATATTAGTCGGTTAAACTGAGGGTTTATTGTACTAAAATTTTTTTAACCATTTAATTAATATACATGAATTCTTGAACAAATCATAAACGTCATGCCCCCTCCCCTGATTTCAATGAAAATTACTAAGTTTTTATTTTTTTATATTTTTACGAAAGTTCTATGACTTAGATCGTAATTGTGATAGGTTTGTACTTTTTGGATAGGGAATAGTTAAAAACACTTCAGATGTACTTGATTGTATTTTTGTCTAGGATACCCCCCCTCCCAAGTTATATTGGTCTGAAGTATACAATATAATTATGATAAAAGTGGCTATGTATAAGTATTTCATTACATCAACATTTTACGTAGCCTACCTATATGAGTTAAGCATGTATGCTAAAGGCCCATTCCACTCTACATTTGTTACAGTTCAGAAGTGGATTCACTAATATTAAGATCTATTACTAGTCTACTTAATCATTTATTCTCCCTTCTCCCCTGGTTCTGTGGTCCTAGTTATTCTTTTTCCCTTTCCTGTGACCCGTTTCTTGCAGGAGTCAAGTTTGTAGTGTTATGCAAGTTACATTCTGATGGTAAGGAAATTTGGAATGGTTTGAGAAACTGCAGAAAATCTTGAGTGTATTTTGGAAAAAAAAAAAAAAATCTGATTTTCCTAGTATTTAATGAGTCTTTTTATTACGGTAGTTGTTTAGTGGATTTACATTCAACTGTGAGAACAGGTATTTAAGGTTACACATCTGAAATGAATGCTTTCAAGAGTCTTCTGGATTTCATACTTGATTCTTTATTCAAGGTTCTTTACATTATTTTGATTTAAAATACCTAACTTAACATAAAATACCTAACTTAACATAAGATGGGGTGTTGTGTTTTCCTGCAATTAACCACTTTCTGAATTCTGTTCCCAGACACTGATTTATATCATTGGATTCATGAGAATTTCCAACAATTTGTCACAATGCATGTGATTTTAATGCATAAACGTTTTTTGTCTAGCATCATGTGTAATGGTAATCATTATGATAAGGTAAAAAGTCTGATACTGAGCTGGTATCTTGGAAACAACGGCTCAGGGCATTTTTGGTTAGAACAAAGACTAGAGTGTAGGCCAATCGAAAGGAGAGATTTTTGACATATTCCCACATTCTTAGAAGCATGTCAAGGTGAAGCAAGTTCAGTCTGAAGTATTTGAAGGAGAGCTGGTAAAGTTCCCTGTAGTCAAGAAGTGGTGTAAACTTATTCACTGCAGCTGTGTCTAGTAAGGGCCATGGTTATCAACCATTCCCTATTATTGATAGCAAGGACAAAGATAGATATATATATATATATATATATGTATATAATTTCATTCAAGATGACCTGCATCTGAATGTAAGTTTTGCAATGAATTATCTGAAAAGTATACCTAATAGGTTTTGTGAAAACATTTTGCCACATCACATGCAAAAGCTGTTGTAGAAGGAATCGGTGATTCTACTTAATCTCTCGATAGAAAGTCTTAAGTTTTGGAAAGTACAGAAGATTTGCATTAGAGGATATTAAGGGTGTGATTGTCTTTCATATAAGGGAAAGTCAAAATTTCAGAGTTTGAAGTCCAACAAACCTTGGGAATCGGCAGGTATCAGCAAGATACATGTTTTTGACAGTTGCAATGTACAGGACAAATGTAGATGTGGAACCCTCAGCAAATGTTGTGTAGTAAATGAAGGCTACAGGAAATATACTTCATGTCAGTGAATGAGCTTTTCTGGTGTAGTGGATTCTGATTTTGAAGTTTTTGAAACCTCCCAGAAAAGGCAAGATGTATGGGTGAGAGAAATCTGATATCATTGCATAAAGGGCAGAATATATGCTGAGTCCACTAGTTCCAGTAAGTATGGTAGATGCTGAAAGTAATGATGTTGTCCTTTTTGAATTTCTTCCTGTAATTGTGCATTAAACTTGACTTATTATAATGTGACAATTCAAGAGTATTTCCTCGGTTATGTTAGAATTTGAGAGACAAAGGTTTTGAAGTTGTAATTTGACTTGTAAGACTTGTAATGTTACATGTGCTACACAAATTCAAACTTTTTTCTCCCTTTATAAAATACAAATAATCATCTGCCTGAATTTGTTAGTTATCATAACTTGCTTTCAATCAGAAAAGTAATGTTCTTCAGGTCTCTTATTGGAAAACTAAAGAAAAAAAAATAGAAAAAGCGTTTCAGTGTTACATGCATTACACAGTGGTAGGACAAATTTTGATGCATTTCTTTTCCCCTAGATGGATCAAAAAAAAAAAGACTTGAATGTCAGTTACCTAGAAATTTCAGTGTGTATCATAAAACATGTACCCAAGCATTATGATTTTTTAGTTATAAAAATGGAGTACTTTTCATTTTTAGAGTTCAAAGAATGACCTGTGTTTCGAGCATCAGCACCGACAACACATGGAAGTTCAGAATAGGAATTTTGTTTTTGTAATTAAGATTGTTACTTTTTTTTTTTTTTCTTTCCTGAAAATCCAGAATTTCAAATTCTCTAAACCAGGACCACTTTCCATTGAATGGCCTTGTGTATGAAAAGTTTAACATCTACAGTTTGTAGAGAAGTTGATGGTGATACTTCTATAATGTCACACAAAGGTATTTGTTTTTCCTTAGTCCAGGTCCAGGTGGCAAAAAGTGCTTTCAAGCCAAAAGACTAGTACTATAGATTTTAAGAAATCACACAAGGATTGGGTTTTGCCAAATTGAGATAAATTGTTCATTGCTGGAAATAGTGGCACTCTATCAGTGTGTGTGTGACACTAGGGGGCCAGGAGTCCTCCGTGTCCTCAAAATTACTATGGCTGTTACCAAAAATTACTATGGTTATTACAAAAGGAGTTATCTGTGTTAAAAGGGATAATGTGTTTTTCGAGATACTATAGGAAGTTGAGTCACCTGTACTTTCTCAATCTAGTGTCATCTGTCAAATCCTTGGGTTGCAAAAGACAGATGCTTTTGGAGAAGGTTTTGTTCCTGATTCGATGACCAGATAAGGGCTTGATGTGTTTTCGAGATACTATAGGAAGTTGAATCACCTGCACTTTCTCAATTTAATATCTTCTGTCATTTCCCTGGGTTTCAAAAACAAGGCCAGTGTCTGGGGTCTTGAGAGAAAGAGTAAAGCTTATGAAAGAAAAGTTATTTGCGGAGCCCTTGAGAGAGGGGGAGACTAATTTATGATCTTGGAGGGACCTGCGTCGCGAGATGAATGAGGGTCAATGTTTGGGGTTTTCCGGAGGGGTCGAGATAACAGGAAAAAGAAAGAAAGGAAGTCAATTAAAAAAAAAATAGTGTTGATACCATGGGCTTAAATAGGGATTTTCGTAACAGAGCAGAGAGTAAAATTGGGTTTGGAGAAGAGAATCGCTGCCAGTCTCTCTCGTGTTAGACGCCGCCCTTAGTAACCGTCAACCGCTGCTACCATTCAGTAGACTACCGTTCGTGACATGAGAGACCAGTCGTCAGTTTGACTTAGATGAAAATCGGCCTCCTCTCTTTTCAACTGCGAATAGGCATTTCCCGTCTCCAGAGATATTGATAATCAATATTCTATATAAAACATTTAAACGAAATTCCAACTTGTTGCCTTCTTTTACTAACCCAGAACCACGGCTGGTTTAGTATAGTTTGTGAGGCCATCACCATAGGTGAAGTCCCACATGTGTATGCACATATCATCAAAATCCTACTTTGATGTTGGCAGCATTAAGGAAAAAGGATTTAGAAGCAGTGTCCATGCTTAAAAAGACAGTATGTTGTGTAGACTCTTTGAGATGTATGCTAGATCAATGTAGAGTTACCCTGGTAAAAATGGAATCCTAGATTATATTAAATCACTAGAGAAAGTCCTAGGAAGGGAATAAATAGCATGGACAACTACCGATAAATTGAACTTAGAATCCCACAACTCTTCTATTGACAATTTTGTTGAATTACTTTCTTAAAGAATAATGAAGCTTACCAAACACCACTACATTGTCAAAACTCAGAGCAGCTACCCAAAGACCTTAAAGGAAAATAACTCATATGAAGAAGTCCTTATTTTGGAGGATTTTAGTTAAAATTATACTTCTGTTATCCGAGATGTTAGTCAGGGATTCCAGTGGGTCAATGAATAAGCAACCATTCACTTGTTTTGCACTACAAGAATAATGGATTGATAAAACATTAGTTTATAATCTCACCTGTAACACAACAGTGGTCTGCTTTTTCCAAAAAACATCATTGAAGAAATTGAAAGAGCAATTTTATTTTCTAATGGAACTGCAACATTACTCATCATGAAGATTTTGGCATAAAGATATAGTGGAACTTCTTTGCCACTAATCATGACAAAAATGCTTCTGTGATTGCATTTGGGGAAGTAGCCTGAAATGTATTAAGCAAACTTTCAAAGAAATGTAAGTGATCATGTAGTTACTCCAAGAACTCTCTTTGGATAAGCAAATGATGAAATAAAACGGATGAAATTTTCTTCACTTCATCAAAAATATTCTCCGAACATCTAATGAGTCAAAACAGATTATCCATAATCCATACAATTAGTAGGTATCAAAAGCTTTCACAAAATCATCCCTATCAGAGTGCATCATTCCAAAACTTACATTACATCACAATTAACTGAACACATTATCTGTACAGTAAGAGAAAGCCCCTGCAACAAACTTATCAGTGCTTCAAAAACTGGAACTTATGTTGCATTTAGAAACTTTTGGTTGGAGTGATGAGAGTGCAGTAGAGAAAATGACAAGGTATCAATGAAAATAGAAGATACAATCATTATTTTTTCCAAGAAAAAGGTCATCTGTTTTGTTGAATCAGACAATGTACTTATTCAGTAAAGTTCACTAAACATTGTCCCAGGAGTAAAAATTGTGTACTCATTTTTTTTTTTTAAATGAGAAATAAATGCAAGTGAAAAGAAATGGAAACATAGCATCATGAAAAAGTCTACATGTAACTCAATTTATCAAATTAGATCAATTTTCTTATTACACAATTTTTTAAAATTTTATTTTGTGCCTATAAAGGCAAAGGTTTGATTGTATTGAAAAAAATGTTTTTAAGATCAAAGTTTATCAAAGAGTTTTATTTTTAGCTCCATATTAGACAAATTAGTGAATGAAATATTAGCCTAGTTTATACCCTGTAGGTATAATAATATTGATAAGCATTAATGTGGCAGCCTTTCAGGTGAATTCTATGAATATTCAAAAAAAAATAATGGAGAACTTTATTAGGTTAATGAAAGTTTGACAACAGCCTTTTACATTGAGTGAAGGGGTTAGGAAAATGTGTAAAATGGATAATGTTCAGCTTGCTTATTCACCTGTTAGGAGCAAAAAATACAAAACTTGAATTGTGATTGGCTGCAGCTTGCCCCATCAACATTTAAATTACTATACCTTTTTGGTTGTACTATTGTAATGTTAATTATTTTCTATCCAATATTACAAACACCAGAGTTGCGAACTTGGAAAAAAAAATGGGGGGGGGGGTCCCCAGATTGTCAAAATTAGGGTTGAGTGGGTTATAGCCTCCTGCCAAAATTAGAATTTTACAAAACCTTGCTTGGCATGTCAATTTTCATTAAAATCTGAGATGGGGTTGGTTTGAAATTCAACTTCTAAAAAAGAAATAGTCTGAATACACCTTCACTAGCTACAACATATATTTATATCTGAGTGTGCTGTGTGTCCACCTCTGGAGCACCAAAGGATAACTGGAAATTTTAATTCCCGACAAGTGTAATTCTATATTCTGATGTATGATCATAGTGATATAGGAAGTGAAATCTATGTTGTGCATTGTGAATCACTTTGAATGATATTCAATGTTGAACACTAAATGGACAAGGTCAACATTCTGGATTGTTCTAAACTGTATTGAAAATTCTCAGTACCTAGTAGGTACACATGAATAATTGAGACCAGGTGAACCAGGTACACCTACTTTCATTATATTCAAACATTTCTACGTGCATTCATATTAACACCTGATACAGGTAAAAGAAGCACACAACTGCTTAAAAAAATCATAGTCTTTCTTGCCTACAATTCAATTCCCATCTATAATTGGTTGTCTTCTCATCCTCACGCATCATTTGCCTTGTGAAGAAATCAAGAATAAAGTTTCAATATTTTCAAACAAAACATCCAATGTTTTCATTCATATCTCATTGTTGGATTAACCATGATCCATTTATTCATATAACTAAATTGCAGATTCTCCATGATTTCATTGAAAATTGAATCTTCTGATTGGTGATGTGAACAAGTTATCGTGAAATAGTGTTTAAATGAGGATAAACCTGTGTAATCCCCCCACCCCATTTTGTCCCCTCCTGTGTATCTCCTGTGAAAGTCAACCGTACTTCTTCACGGACAACAGAAAAACATTTGTGAATCAAGGAATTATCCTGAACATAAATGTTATGAAATTATTTTTCCTACGCTATTATGTTCTGATCTACACATCAAAATACATGTCTTACTAAATATTCCACTGAAGAATCATAAATGAGGCAGTGTTGCTATTATAAATACCGGTACTTGTGCTTGATGTTGACCTGCATTATCTAGATAAAACTATTGTTCCTGAATCCAGTAGTGATCTCTTATGAAATGTTTCATTTCTGCTTTGTCTGCTTGCTGATTGTGTACACAGTCATGGGTTACCCAGCCTAGCTGAAATTCACTAAGATTATATCATTTCTAAGCCAGCATATCACGCAATCATTTCTTATATAAACTATATATATAATGATATATTGTAATTACTGTAACTAAAAATCCTAACAAGTTCACCTACTGTTTGCAGATGTCAACACAGCTATGCTAAAATGAATGAATATATTATTACTATCAGTTTTGTATCATCAACATTTTTTTTCAATAAAATACTACTGATCTATTATGATTCCTTCCTACCTTCAATTGGACCTGCAGCTTTTGATAATCTCTCAACTAAGTGAGACTCTGGGACAGTTGAATGTCTGATTCATCAGTAAAAATACCAGTTGATTAAAATGATAGTTTAAGCATTAAAATAGACTAGAGAAAATGATTACTATAATTCATTTTATTTTTTATTCATTTAGTTACCATTTTTTGTTCTTTTTACTGTTTACTGTATTTTGGATTGTTGTCTGAATTTCAGCCCCTTGAACATGGTATTCATGTAGTAGTTGACCCCATAAATTTAACCTAAAAAAAAAAGTAATAAGTTTTGTGAAAGTGATGATACTACACAAACCAGAGATGGAAAGAAGCAGAAATCTTGGAAATATGATAGTTATTAGAACTTTGGCTTTACTTCGACATATATCAACAACAAAGAGAGACTGCCATGTGTATAGTGTATGAAAATTTTGCATCTGTCAATACCAAGCAATGTTTTGCTAGCATCTAATAAGCTGGTGTGTTGAATTGCAAATTGTAAAAAGCTTCATACCACCGCAGAAGATCTGATTCTATCGGCTGCTGTAGATATGGTAAACTTTATGATTGGTGAATCTGTGATGAATCTATTTTCAAAGGTGCCTTTCTCAAACAAAACCACGAGCTGCAGAATTGAGCATTTGGCAGAAGACCTTAATGATTGTTTGAAAAAATGAAATGGATGGAATTTGGATTGCTAGTGGATTGGACCACCGACAAAAATAATGATGCTAATTTGATTTGCTGTGTTTGATTCATTAATGCTAATAACATTGTAGAAGACATTCCGTAAAAGTATCACTAGCTACAAAAATTCAAGTTGTGTTCGAAATCCTTGACCAATTTATGATTGAAAACATGTCAATTTTATGAAAACTAACAAAAACACATTATGCACAATCTTTTTTTTTTTTTTCCTTTGGAGCAGCTGGTTTTGCTCAAAAAAATTTATTTTTCATAGATATCTTATAATACCTATATTTTCATGGGGAAAAAATGTTATCCATTACATTTTTGTGCGATACACGTTTATTATTAATTAAAATAAGACATTTACATATATACAAACAAAAAGGTGAACATGGTTCTTATCAAAAATTTCGACCAAATGATTGATTACTTTTTACCATCGTCTTAATTTCTTTTTGTGATATAAAGAATTAAGATGAAGTTGAAAAGTAATAGAAATTGCAATTTCTTTGTAAATGATAGAATAATGTTGTTTTAACTTCTTTAATCCATATGTGCTTGTATTGAGTAAATTTTCTTTTTTGTGTAAAAAAAAAAAAAAAATTACTTCTAAGAAAATTAAGATGAAGGTATAAAGACAAAATAATTTGTTATAAGTTATGAAAAGAATCATCGCTTTTTTGGTAGTGTAAATGTGCATGTTTTATTCTAATTGAAAAGAAAATACATGCATCGCACAAAGATGTTATGAATTACTTTTATTTTCTCATAACCTTAGAAGAAAATGTATTATAAGATATGTTTGAAAAATGTAAAAAAGAAGAAAAAAACGTGCATCATGTCTTCTGTGTGCTTATAAAATAAAAAGCTCTTTCTTTTTCTTTTTTTTTTCTCCCCCTTTGTAATACATTCAAGAAATATCTTTAAAATCAGACAATAGTAAATACTTTGCACTGAAGGATTAAATTTTACTAAAACCTGAGTCTGCATGATGTGGTAGTTGACATCACCAATGTCTTTTTGGAATGAGCTGAGTTTTGGTCCAAAATGACTAATCCCCCCCCCTACTTAAACAACATTTCCTTTGATGTTCATGGTAAGTATCTTCTGACTTATGGCACTATGAAAAAAATCCTTATATGCATGATTTGAAAAAGTTCAGGAACCACTGCTTTATATCCTATATTGTTAAATAAATAGTTGTGATTTTTTGAATACTTCTAAATTCAGTGTAAAATTATTTTATCATAAATTGTAAAATGGCTATGAATAAATGAATCACTGGTTCCTATTTTGTGTTGAAGTAAAATCAATTTTTCTAATGTTTTATTTTGTTTCCAAAAGTGAATGGCTTTTATGTTTTGAGATTAATCACTTGAATGTTGTTGGAGTACCTGAAAGGAAAAACTTATCTTCTTCCCTCAGCGTCTTCGAGTAGAGATGGAAGAGCTGGCTATCCAACAGAATACATTTGAGAAAGCTGTGAAGGTGAGTTGTTTGGAGTAATCCAATAAAATGTATTTACCCATCATTTCAGTTCTAAATATTCTAATTTGTAATTAATTTAAGTACCCGCAAACTCTTAAATGTCATATAAAAGATACTTGTTGAATATGGAGAGATATTGGTATGGTATTATCTATCTATCTATATAATGAACAGAGTGACCTTTTCTGTCCATAACAGGACTTTTCAGCTTAAAGGTAATCTTGCTGATGAAAATATCTCCTACACACTTAAATGGGTTCGGTCACTTTTGATCAAGTATCAGATGAAATCATTTATTTACACTATGGACAGCTTTGAAGTAGTGAACTATTAGGTCTTAAAATTAGAAAATGTGATGAAACTCCACAGAAACACTGGTAGACATTTTCATCAAATGCATATTACTGGAGACCTTGATGCATTTAATTCCTTTTCTAAAATAAATAATTTCAGGAAAATTCAATGAATTTTCATTCACTTAATCAAAGTATATAAAGTTCTTGAATTTTCATGATATTTGAAATTTTTCTTTTCAAAGATTTGTAAAATAAGTTTTGAAATCTTTTTTAAAAATTTTATGGCAAAATCACAAATTTATTTGTTATTCTTATTTTTCAATTGAATATCAAATTTTGAAAAGATTGTTATTCTGGATATATATTGAAATATTGATGATATTTCTTTTGGTACTTTTGTTGATAATTGTCTGGCAGATTGGATTACAGTCCTATGGCAACTTTTTTTTCATGCCTTTTGAATTAAAAAGAAATTTTGGTTATATTTATTTTCCAGTTATCTATTTTTCATTTGTATCTGTATATAAGTAATACTTTATCTGCCATCTATTCATGTTTGCATACATTGGTGTTACTGTTGAAAAAACATTTTCACAATCCTGTTTTGAATTTATGAAAAAACAAATTATGTTTAATTGAAACATTCTTTGATTTGAAAGAAAAATATTTCTTGAACACATATGCAAATATTTGAATTTATTTTATTGATTTTAAAATCATTGATGTTAAATCATGATTTAATTTCTGATTGTATTTTTTTCATATCTGTAGGAGTTTTCCCCACGTCGTCGCTCACCAGCTAATACTAGTGGATTCCAGCAATTGCACCAGAAATCTCCCTTGATTGTCTTTGATCTTTCACACAATTCCACACCACAAAGACGCAACCTTTTTGAAAGTAGAGTTTGCAAGGAGTTAATGACTAAAAATTATGACAAGGTTAGTCAGCTACCATTTGAGATAAAAATAGCTCCCTTATGTGTATTTCTAATATTTCATGAAAAAAAATATTTCATCACTTTTTTTTAAACAGTCTATTGGTACAGTGGTCCCTTGAATTTTGTGGTGGGGTTGGGGTAACTTCTGACCCCCAACTCACCTTAATTTATCTTCTTTTTCTTTTTTTGTTAAGAGGTGTGTATTTGTCTTTGGATGGGTTATTGCAAAAACCAAAGTGCACACAGTGAAAAGAACAAAACAGAACATTCAGAGAAGAACAACTATCTAATGTGGGTTTTTTGTAAGAGACACAAGTTTATATAATGGAAAAGACGGAAGAAAAGTTTTGGTGGGGAAATCCCAGTTTTCTTGGACTAATCTTGTTGTCTATGGGAAAGAGATTAAGATCTCATTTCCTTTTCGTTTGACATGTTCATTCAAGTCTGCACTATGTTTTTGAGTTGATGCATATGGGGGAGAGGACCTGTGTACTGATTTGTAAAATTATAACAACTGGTTCATCACAATTCAAACACAGCCTTGATTGAGAGAGATCATGACAGCAAACAAGTTTGAGGACGCCTTTGCTTTGCTCATAAGATAGATTATCTGAGAGACCTCAACAGAACACTCACATTTTTCCAGAAGTCTTTAAACTACAGACAAAATCATAGATTCCTGGTGATGGAGTCAAATTTTAACAGCTGCCTTCTTTCTGTGGAAGGACCATGCTTCCTTGGCATCTCTCACTGCTACTACCGTCTCTTCTCTCTCTATTGCTGCTACTTGTGTTTCTTTGTTTTTCCTTTTCTAGTTCAAATTCTTGGATCTTGTCCAATGAGATTTCCCAATCCCTCTATTTTCTTTTTTTCTCTTTATTTATCTATTGATTTTTTATTGTTGCTAGCATATGTTTTAAGTTTTTGTTCGTATGTTAACCTAATCGCTGGTTGTGTATTCATTTTCATCTAGATAGCAAAAGCCATTTGAGATTCAAGGGGTGCAACTCAATTGCTAAGTATCAGTTAGGTCCCTACTCTATTTCTGCCACTGAGATGTTCATTTCTTTGTTACGTTACAGAATTACAAACTTATAAAAAAAAATTGAATTTTCATGGGTACTGCTAGTGATAAATTTTTTTGATTGTTTCAGGTGGCCAATTTGGTCCACCAACTGTACCAAGGGAACCGCAGCATATATGTACAACAAGTTATGTTAAAGGCTATTCCGAGGTTGGCTGCCTTTGATCCAGAGCTTTTTTCTCGAACGTAAGTAATGATGGAAATTTTCTTTTCATATTTTTTTTTTTTTTCTTATCTACTCAACATTATTGTAATATTTTAAACTTTGGTACATAATGTGTGTGAAACTATTGACACTGGCATCAAAAAAAGATATGTTGTTGAGGGTGTATGAGACTATCGACTACTACTGTAGTGTGGATAGGATGTTGATTGCTTGTTGATCTGTTGTGGATGTAGCTGATAATTAATCATGTCATGACTCCTGAATCACCCAGGCCTTTGTTAGTGTTAACACAACATTACAAGAGCATTCTTAAAATTATTCAAAGTGTGAAACATCTTATTAAGTTATAAACATTAGTATTATCGGCTAATTTTGATGGCCTTAAATGACAACAACAATCTTTCTGCTGTTATTATAAACATAACATATGTGTCATATTGACCAATGGCTGTGCTGTTTTGGATATGACAGGTTCATTTCCCAGTTTGGCAAAGTAATATTTCTTTGTGTATTAGAGAATACCTGTAAAATATACCATATAACTTCCTTATTATCTGACATGAGATTGTTTTTTTTTTCTTGATTTTTAATTTTCATTATTTTTTATCTATTAATTGTAAAATATTACTTCATATTTGAAAATTGAAAAAGAGTTCTTTTATGAATTATTATGAAAATGGTAAATAGCAAATAAGTTAGCTGAGAGTTGGAGTTGGACTCCTGATCAACTATAAGCCCCGAGGTTCAACAAGTCACAATGCTCTTATAGCTATTCCCTTGTCACATTGCATGATTGTTACAATTTTGATTGAATCAGGATTATTTGTAATTTGCCTTTTATCAGTTTATTACTGATTATTACTTTTTGAATGCAGATGTTTATTGATTGCCTACTGGTTTTCCTCTTTAAATTATCTCATTTGTTATAAGGGACGATTAGATGAAAGTTTTTGTTCATTTTGTTTCAGATATTTGAGGGATACTATTGTCTATTTGCTCAATGCTTTGAGACGTGACAAAGAGAGACCAGCTGCATTCCAGGCTGTTGGCTTATTGGCTGTTGCCGTCAAGGACAATATTTTCAGCTATTGTACTCGCATCATGGAAGTAGTTCGCAGTGCTCTTCCTGCAAAGGACTTACCTCAAAAGTAAAGTTATCATTTTTACTTGTAGTTTTTCTGTTAAGAAGAAATAGTTTTCAAACGTGAACGTTATATATAGTATATTTGAATCATTTTATTTTTCTTGTGAGCAGTTTTTTGAAAATTGAATGCTATATTATATGAACTCTGGAGAATTTTTATCATATTTATATTGAAATTTTTCTTTCCTTTTCGGTTCATGTTGACATTGATTTTAAATGCTAATTGATTTTGATAGTCAGTATCGTGAGAAATATGAGAATTTTGCAACATAACTTTTTTTTTTTTTTTTTTTTTTTAGCAATATACTAAATGTTTAAATATTGATGAATTCTTCTCTTTCTTTCATATAATTTTAGGAAACAAAAAGCTATCTCGGTTGAACCCTCAGTCTTTACATGTATCAGTATGCTTGGACGAGCTCTTGAAACATCTATCGCCCGTGACATGAGAGACATTTTAGATTCAATGTTATTTACTGGCTTGAGGTTAGTTGTCATTTATTTAAATTACTGTTGCAATTGCAGTGATCCTTTCTCTGAATAAATTAATGATGTCTCATCCTTGTTAACTCCCTAGTGAGAATCTTTTAAATTTTTTTAAAATTCAAGACATTGATATCATCACAACTTTTGATAGCGCTGACAGCCTATTATAGAATATTAAGATTCAAAAAAAAATGTCAAGTTTCTTCTTGTATCTGCTTGAAAGAAAGCTTTCTAAAATATATTGTCTGAAGAAAAACAAACAAGTTTCATTAATTACATTGTAAAATTGGAGTTTTAAAATTGTTTACTTCTAATCACCAAATCAAACATCTTGATGCAATTTTAACAGGTTTTGAAATTTAAAAGAAATTAGATCTCTCTAAACTGAAAATCTACTAAAAATGAAGTATACTTCTGATGGAAACAATGGTCAGTTTCATTATTACTCAATGAAACTGTTGAAAAATCCCCACTTTGTGCCCCAAAAAACTTTATTGAAAAATACTTTTTTTAACATTGGGAGGTTGTTTTATCCATCTTCACAGGTCAGCATGGTGTTGATAGATACTTGACAATGAACAGCATCAATGGTGACAACAGAAAGAGTTTTAGAAAAGACAGACCCCCTTGGAATATATGTTCTGATAAGACTTCAATTACAGTTATCTGTACAAAAATATCATCCAATTAAGATTAGCAAAAAAAAACCCAATAAGAAATTGATGTAAAAAATTCCCTTGAGCAGTATTTTGAAAAATCGATGAATTAAATTATTCAGCATTAGTTGTTATAAGATTTTTTTTTTTAAATCCAAGTAGTTGAAATAGAAATGATCTTTTTAAAAAAATTCTAATGTTAAAATTTTTGCTTTATCATTTTCCATGGAAAAAAATTCTATTTTATTTCCCAGTTTTTTAAATTTCCAAGTAGGGCTTTTATACCAAATCCCAGTAGCTTTTTTTTTTTTTTTCTAAAGTGTACACCATTTATTCTGCCATGGACCTATCTTTCAATGTGTAGAACTCATTATCTCACAAAAATCATTAGTGAAAAAAATTATCAAATGAATTTTAGAATCTAAGTGTCCATTTTCAAAATATCCATGGTTCTTTAAATGGTACACAAATGATTTTTTTTTTTTTTTTTTTTTTTTTTTTTCAACTTTCTTTTTATTGACGGCACAGATTCTGAAGATAAAATCAAATTTTATACAATATTTTTGTAAGTTATCAATTTCTGGTCAGTATGTCTGTGCCGTCTTTGGAAATATTTAGTAAAAAAGGGATGATTAATGAATGAGTTACTTCTCTAGCCTTTTATTGGGTGGTGATCACGAAAAAACGTCTGACATCTTGAAAAACAAACTTTAACGCTGCTGGACACAAATTAAGGGACCAATTAGTTGTAAATTTGGTGAGGATCAGGCAAAAATTATGTCCAGCGGTTTCTTTGTACACTTGCACATACAAATTTGCCATCAGCTTTCAAACTTGAGTTTTGTTACTACACTCTCCAATCTAGATCAAAGAATGTTAAAAACCATTACACTAATTTCTTGAATTTGAATTTTAAAATCACCAGAAAATACAAAAAATATTTTTTTTAATTGAAATTATGGTTTAAGTGTCCTTGGCTATAAATTAGGATTTTATCAAAATATTGTTTGCATTCTACTATTATGATTGCATTTTACATTTTTAGTCTGAAAATATTGGAAACTTGTATTGCTCTTTTGTAATATTATAAATTTTTTTTTCATATGTTGCAGCATATTACTTGCCATATTAACAATTTTAAATCTGTCAATAATTTTGAGAAGGTTTATTAACATTCAATGAGTCTTGGGGGAGATTTAACTCTTTTTTTTTTTTTTTTTTTTTTTGTTTGCTTTGTTAATGTGACGTTTCTACTAATCCATCCCACGTCCTTCTTCAGGTGTACTATCTGAATAGGCTTGGATTTCCATACCATGTCCGTGTTGATTAGAGGAAGTCATTTCAGGTTGAATTCTGCTCTTAACAGTTCTGACACCTTCCGCAATTTACTCACTAGTCCGACCCTTGAGCAGAGTCTGATCAATAACTGCATCTATGTTATTCCTTGTAAATGTGGAAAGATCTATACTGGAGAATCTGGCAGACCTTTTAATGTTCCACTCGAACACAAAAAAGTCACACAACTATAGGCTGAATAGAAGGATCTGGAATGGCTAACCATATTTGGAGAGGGAAAGTTAATACTATCCTCTCTGGAAGAAGTCTGATTGTAGGCAAGGAACACAGCTGGGAACAGAAAAGTCAAGAAGCAGCCCACATCAATATGTCAACTAAGTGTATAAGTCAGACAAGTGGATGTTGCTTCCTCTGCTCAGCAGGGACAAGATAAGAAAAAGACTTCACATGAATCCAATGTTTTAGCATTGCTACAATTGGAAAAATTTGATTTACTACTATCACATCGGTATTGCACACCTGAAGAAGCATCTAGAAGGGATTTGCTGAAGTATAAAAATACAAATGAGTTCAATCATCCAGAAAACTCTTAAAAATTTTTAATCTGTTATCATTAAAAGCTTGATATTTACCTGTTGTTCTCCCCAATTTTCCCTCTCAGTTATCTGTTGTTGCTTTTATTTATTTGTCTCTTCTAGCCCTGCTTTGACAGCAGCTCTCCGAGACCTGGCTACATATATTCCTCAAATGAAAAAGGACATCCAGGATGGGTTACTTAGGATGTTGTCCTTGATTCTGATTGGTCGACCACTTCAGCATCCTGGGGCTCCCAAGACTTTACCCATCGGATCATCTGGTAAAACACTACTCAAACTTTGAATCTTTAGAAAAGCATGTATGGTTAATTTTTATTTGTTTAATATTTTGAGTAAAATTTTGATGGGAATTTTAAAAAAAAGATTTATGAAAAAACTGATCATATCTTCTGATTTAATGTACCGTTTAGGAATAAGTTAAAGAAGTTTATACATTATGTAAAGAGCATCAGCTTACAAAGATATTTTTTTAAAACTGTCAGATGAGATTTTCTAGAGTCTGATCTATAAATTGTGTTAAATTGTAAATATTTGTATTTTTCTACATTTGAATTTGCTTTTATGGATTTTGTATTTGTTTTGAAGTTATGTAAATGTTGTGTATAATTGGAGATGCCCAAAGAGGCAAAATAGAGTATTGGGAATAATTTTAAGTTGTTGAATGACTATTATTCAAGTTGCTAGACAATTTGTTTTTTAAATTAGTATTTCTAGCTATTTCAAAAGAAATTGATTAGTTAAAAGTATAAAGAATTTTCAGTTGGTTACAAACTTGAAATTTTTTTGTTTGTATATTTCAGCTAGCACTGATTCACAAGATGATACCAGTATTACATTAGCATTGTCTACATTAGGAAGTTTTGATTTTGAAGGTATGCCATCTGTATTATATATCTCTAGTTCTTGATGAGTTACAAAAGAAAGATACAAAATCATCTTGATTGATTTTTTTTTTTCTTTTTTTTTTTTTTTTCTTTCCTTTTGAAAGAAACAAAGTTACCTGTAGAGATAGTGTTTAAGAAATGTCTCACTGCTATACAGGTTTCATGATCCATGTATTTACATACTTACACACAAATATATATGCTGAGAAAATTGTTTTGAAAATGCTAATCCACTGTAAATTTTTTAATGTTATAAGTTTTCACCTATCACAAAAATATTTAGAATATATTGAATTATTCTTTTCCTTGAATAGCTTCAGATTTACTTTCCATTGGTTTATTTTCAATTTTTATACTTATTTTATTAATAGGGATGTACCGAAATGTATACCTGGTACAGGATTGAAAAAAAAGAAAAATGTGTATCATGATGCTTGGTTTATATAAAATAGTGCTTTTTTTTTTTTTTTTTTAGTATTATACTGAGAAGAAGCAAATGGCTTTAGTTGAGAAAATAGCGTACATTTGGAACACATGCACTGTAAAAGGAGCATGGTCTTTCTTCGGAGGTATTATTTTAACCCCCTCCCCCCAATATTATAAGTAAAAACAAACTTTCTTGTTTTAATGATTACTATACATATGGGTCATTCCATATCAAATCGCCTAATATTTCTCAAGACCCCAGTAGATGACACCTTTTGTAGAGTAAATTACATCCTAAAGAGTTAAGCTTAATCAAACAAATGGTTTGGAAGTCATGACAAATTGAATTTTGCTCAAATTTACAGCCGCAAGCTGCAGACTTGATTTTTGCACCTAATAACTTAACTATTTAACATGTCCTTTCTGGCTTTATTTATTTTACCTCTATTTTATGTAGTTTGGAAGTTATGAGTCCTTCAAAATGGAGTTGCTTAATATTTAACCTATCATAGAAACTAAACTAGTAGTATTGAATTGGAAATTCTACTGGATTATATTTGATGTATTGCCTTGTGTAAAACATAGAAAGATAGTTTGTTTTTTGTTTTTCTTTTTGATCAATCTGAATTTTGAAAATTTAAGTTTTATTCTATCACTCTTTTTAATTATAATGCAATATGATTAATCAAATATAATCAACAACAAAGAAAATATGCTGGAAGTATTTGGGGTATGGTTTTATTAGAAGTTGTTTTTGTAAGTATGGAGGTTAACTTGGAGATTAATGTTTTCTTGCTTTTTTATTGTTTGACTCTTTCAATTGGTAAAAAATTATGACCTGATTTGGATACAGTCCTTAAGTTTTTAATGCTGTTATGCTTTCTTCAATATAATTTTGATCTTTTTTTTTTTCTTTTTTTTTCATTGCTGTCAACTTCTATTATTGATGTTTTGTTAGTAAAACTAAAAGAAACAAACACTGAATTGATACAGCTCTAATCTGAATTATCATTTATGAATTGTTTCTCCTTTTTTTTTTTCATTTGGACTTTTCTTTTCTAGAAAAAACATTAGTATTAAATTTTTTTTCTCAAAAGATTAGAAAAAACTGAATAATCAAGTCTACAAAATTAGAGGGATACTGTAAATTGATTTTTAATGGAGCTCAAAAATTTACTTGGTCCAAATGTGAATTTTCAAAATGATATTCTCTTGAGAATGTACTGTTGTATACTTTTTTTTTTCATATTAAATGCACTAAAACATGAAAAATATATACTTTTAAAAAATATATTTTATAGTAATATTAATAAGAAAGTCATAACATAAGTAGACCAGTTTTCAAGCTTTTATCTACATAAATTGCAAAACTTGCATTAAAATTTGATGAGGAAACGCCAATGACGGCAACATTGTGATTCTTATATAGAACTTTGCTCTGTTTACGAAAATGGAATTTATTTTCATTTGTTAATTGCCTGATTGGTTAATCTGAGTTGGCCAGATTTAATTCAAGCCCCACAGCATTTCAATGAAGTCCACTGCAGGCAGAGTTAGGTGGTGAGATCCAGGAGAACACTGGGAATTATCCCAGTCTTTCCATCATGTGTCTGGAACTCATGGTGAAGAGGGCATTACACACTTTAAAATAGATCAATACATTGTACATCATTCATAGTTCTGCAATCTTTATAGACTCATTATGTATAGATTTGTTTCCTGTTACTAACATTATTGATTTGTATATTATAGATAGGTACTATCTCAGGTTAACTTAATTTGTAGTTTCATATCTCTAGTATAGATCATTTATTCAAGAATTTTACATGAAAATTGTTGGTATAATGATAAATTCTGTTCACTTGGATAATCTGGTATCGGTATCTGGTAAAATCCAAATTAGGCCTGATATAAAAAATCCTTATTAATAACTTATTTTATTGCATTGATATTTTTTTTACAAGTAAGTTGCTTTTTGAAACCTTTCAATTTTTCTTACTAATAATGATTTTCTTTGATAGGTCATTCTTTGACCCAGTTTGTCCTGCATTGTGCTGAGAATTACTTATGCAGTCGGTCCAAAAAAATTCGATCTGAAGCAATCCGAACCTGTGCCAGGTTGCTGATACCATTGTTAACAGTAAGCAAAGTAAAATAGTTTGTGTTGTCTTTATTTTTTTTGAATGAAATTTACTAAAAACATAATTCGGATTATTGTAAATATGATTTAAAGTATGTATTATAGCTTAGTTTTGTGAATTTTTGTTGATTTTTATCTATTTGCATCATCAATGTTTTTGTTTCAGATATATCTAATCTCAGTATGATTAGTTTTTATTTACAAGATTGAAATTTTTATCATTACTTGAAATGCAAAAAGTGATAGTTTTTACTTTTAAATCAAAATCTGACATTTACCCCTAATCCTTTGAAAAACCTTTCATTCTTATTTATTTATATGAAATTTCTCTCATGTTACCTACTTCAATATGGATTGCTACTATTGTTTGTTTATATAGTATTACAATATTTCCAGGCTCTAGAAGGACAACAGAAGCATAGTATGAAAACTATGAATACTGTCGCTGATGTCCTCAAGAAGTTGCTCATCGTTGGCATCACAGATCCAGGTAGGACTATTTTAGTAGTGTGGATTTCAGTTAGATCTCTGTAGTTGTTGGTTAATTTCAAATGGTTCAGGAATGAATGATTATTAACTTTCTCAAATATATTTTTTTCTATCCAAAGTGTTTATATTAATGTGTTATAGTTTTATGGTCTGCAAATGAACCGTTTCCTATGCTAAATTGTTCTTCTGATGGATTAGAATATGAGAATAATTTACCTTAAATGATGTATTTTTTTTCAAAAATAATTCTGAATCATAGCCACCCCTGCTCTCTAATAAAGCTTTATCCACATTGTATACTGAATATTTTAGTAAAGTATTCTGTAAATAAAGTTCCGAGTGTGTTTGAAATAAATGTCTAACCAAAGTTTTTTAAACCAACATCTGTTAAATATTTGCATTTATTTGCTATTATTATTTTCTTTTTTTTTCAGAGCCTGAGATTCGATATTGTGTCCTTTCTGTGTTAGATGAACGCTTTGATCCACATTTGGCTCAAGCTGAAAACCTGAATGCTTTGTTTGTGGTTCTTAATGATGAAGTGTTTGAGATTCGTGAATTGGCCATTTGTATTATAGGACGTCTCAGCAACAGGAATCCAGCTTATATTATGCCAACTCTGAGGAAGACTTTAATCCAGGTAAGTTATTTGTCGAACCGAAACCGTTACATATTTGTATGCACACATTATTACAGACATTCAAAGTCTCTATTATCACTAACCATTCACTATTAAATGGTATTGAAGTGATTAATTGCAAAATTATTCAGATATTTTTGGAAAAATAAATTTTCATTTTCAAGAAAGACTGATATTTTGTCAAAAATAACTGAAAAATATTCCTTATGATAATTTCAAGTAATACTCATTTGTTTCTATGATTTCTCTTGTAGTTTATATGAATGTGGTATGCATTAAAAATGAATGGCTGACTTTAAATCAATATAAGAAGCTAAGCAAATATAGATTTTTTTTTTTTTTTTTTTTTTTTTTTGTGAATGAAAACCATTACTGCCATATCAATAATTTGATGTTTTTGGAAATGGAATTGTAAACGGTTTGCAAAAGAACCTCTCCTGTAAAGAAAATACCCATTTGATTGAAAAGAAAAAAAAAATTAATATAAAGTATTCAATTGATTATCTCTAATCTTCCTTAGGTGGACTTGTGTGAACATTCTGAAAGTCATGTTTCATCAAGAGAGTTACACATTACAAGCAATTTATCCTTACCTGTCAAACATTTTTCATCTCTAACTGCCTAAAAAAAGAGTTCATGTTACAATTGATACTGACATTGCTTTATTTGAGTGTAAAATAGTCATCATTTTTTCAAATAGTCAATTTTATATTCAAAGTACCTAAACCATAGCATTTCAATTCGAAAGAAAAACACACAAAAAAAATAGTTATTAGGAAGAATTAATGTTAATGGAACGAGAATGAAAAGTTAGCAAAAGAACAGCAAGAAGAAAAATACTTCTTGGGTCCAAGTTTTATTTCCTAATTTTTTGTTTTTGCTTGGCATTCATGTAGCTTTAACTTTTTGATTGTTGACTCTTGGAGAAAGCATCTAATGCTAGATCATTTTTATTTAAACAATATTTGTTTGGTCTAGCTCACTTAACCCACTAGAATTTATTTTTATTTATATTAAGTTTTAATTATACTATGCTGTGTGTGTGTCTATAAGGTAGGAAAAAATTGTCATTGGATCTGTTATTGAGGTTGTTGTTATTTTTTTTTCATTTTCAGATTTTAACTGAACTAGAACACAGTGGAGTTGGTCGAAGTAAAGAACAAGCAGCCAGGGTTTTGGGACATCTTGCTTCAAATGCATCTCGGCTTATCAGACCCTATGCCGAACCTATTCTAAAGGTAAAATTGTTTGGCAATCAATATCTGCTTTGTTTTGTAACTTTGAATCATTGTTTAATGTTTCATTAAAATAGTAACTGGGAAAAAAAAAGTGAAAGTTCGATATTTTCAACATACTCCTTTCAAACCATTACAGATTAGCTTTCATCATATATTGTAAAAATAGATATAGTAAATTACAGGTTGAATTTCCCAAACTCGGCAATCCAAAACTTCCTTAACCTGGTAGATAATGAACAATTTTGCATACTGTGCAAAACTCCTGATACTTGGCAGTCGTCTGTGTTTTGGTGGCCCAGGCCACGTTTGATGTGTCAATCTTTATACACATCCAGAGTATTTTGAATAATTAGTATATAAGTCTTTTTTATACTTTCCCAAAGTTGACAAATTACAGAAGTTGACTTGGTGTAGGTCCTGACCTTACTGATTTTGGGAAATTTAACCTGTAATATTATTTTTTATGACTACTTTTTACCTTCATCTTAGTTTTTTGGTTGCTTTCCATCATTATATTAGAGTTCTTGGAGAAATTCAGTTTTTATTATTTCTCTAGAGATAGTATTTTTGGTGTTAATAATCATTAACCTTTTAAGTGCCAAGCCACAGCAGAGTTTGGTAAAATTTTTGTGCTTTTTGAAGGGCTATCAAGGTAGAATGGTTCATGATAGAAGGTTGCTACAGAGAAATGAAATAATCTGTATGGCACAAGATTTATGTGGGGAAAAAATATCTATTTGATTGTTGACTGTTTTGGTGTTTATGCCATTCTCTCATCTTATATGGTGAAGTCGGAGCAACTTATCTGGAAGTAAGTGTAGAGAATTTTGCATAGAAGGTTTCATGCTGACGTATAGCTGATAGTTTTGACAAATTTCATTACCTGCTTCCAGTAAGTAATGGCTATTCATGTGTAAGGTTCAAGAGAGCAACTATCAGTGGTAGCTGAAGTGTAATTGCTAGTTTTTAGTACACAGATTTACTTTTTGTTAGATTTGAGTCAAAAAATGATAGACGAAAGTGTACCAATGTTATTATCGGGGAATTACAATGATTGGCAACAGGAGATGGACTTATGGAGGTTGACAACCAATATTGAGAAAGATGATGTTGGACAGGCATTACTTTTTGCCTTGATGGGTATTGCAAAGGAAGATTTCAAAGATGATTAAAATATGAACAACAGATTGTTGAACCTATATGCAAAGTTGAACAAGCTGTTCATAAGAAATGATGCTTGAAATGCTGAAGGGATGAGGATGAACGATGCTAAGACAATCATTAATGATACCAGGGTAGTTGTTGAAAGTCTGGATGCGACAGCAGCTGCTAAGATGAACAAAATGAAGATTGAAATTAGATTGGAAATAGCAAAACAAACAAAAGAAGTGAATATTCAGAAAGTTCAAGAATTGGGACTGCAAAGCAACAACTTGACGATAGAGAAATTAACTGAAGTTTTGAATTGGCAGATTGAAATGAAGGGAAAAGACTATAAGAAAATTGCTGATTGAAATTGATAAAAAAAGAATTAATGATCTTTGATGAGAAAATTCCTCATTGAACAACAAATACTTTGCTCTCTAAGTTAAAAATACCAAACTTGCAAAAGTCATTCAAATAGTAAGACTTGTGAACTAAGAATGGAAAGAAAGTCATAAAATGACAGAAAAAAAAGTCGTTTCAAATATATATGGTTCAGTAGGAGTGACTAACCTGGATGTAAGCATAGAAAATTTGTATGTGTGCATTTACCGCGTATAGTCGGCTGTTTGGGCAAGTCATCAGATCAATGGTATGCTTATGAGTGACGTAATCCTGAGTGTTACAGAGAGCAACCAACAATGACATCATCAGGTGGCGGCCATTTTGAAAATTAGAGCTTTTAGTACAACTTGATAAATCCTTAGTTTTGTACTCGTATAATATTTTTTTAAAGATTTTTTTTCTTCATCTGCTTGTTTTATATTTCATTACTTTTTTAGTGAGTAAATTCCTGTTTTTACTCTACATTCTAATCGAGAAAAACAATACTGTCAAGGACATCCAAGTCTTGAATAAAATCAACGTAGGAAGCGACCACAGAATGGTAAGATATAAAATGCGAGTAAATACCAACAAAGAACGTAGAAAAATGTTCAACACCAAACTGCAACCACTAAACATACCAAAAGAGCACACTCGATCCTTCAAGCTTGAACTGAAAAACAGATTTAGAATTCTTACTGAACAAGACGACACCAACATTAACAAACTAAACAACAAAATGACTGCATCTATAATGGAAGTTGCCACTATATTTAAACCAACGAGCACACAAACCATTAGTAAAATCTCGGATGAAACCAGGAATCTCATGGAAAAATGCAGAAACCCCAAGCCAACAACAAAAACTAGAGAGAAAATTGAAGAGATAGAACTAAATAAAATAATCAGGAAAAAATGAAGGGAAGACAGAAGATACACAATGGCAGTCATTGAATCAACTCTCGAAAAAGGTCAAGACTTCGGCTTCAAAGCTATAAACAAAGGCTTCAATTCAGGAGAGAAGCAAATAACCAGCATAGTCGAGGAAAATGGAGATGCAACCACAGACAGAGACAGGATTGTTGAATGTGCCAAAGAATTTTACCAAATACTCCACTCATCCAAACGAGGACAACAAAACAATGAACAGGATACACAAGATGCAAGCTATCAACTTGAAGATTTCCCAGAAGTAACCCCACGGGAGGTGAAACAAGCCATCAAACAGACAAAGAAAGGTAAAGGCCCCTGGACCAGACAAGATCATCATCAATCTACTCAGAAAAGCGAGTAAGATCATTACTTGAGAACTGGCCGTCCTTTTCAACTTGTCTAAAACAGAGTAAAGTTCCAGAAGATTGGAATACTGCAATTATAACGCTTTTATATAAAAAAGGAAACCCGAAAATCAAGCAAAGAATTACCCCAGGATGGCAAGCCTTTGGCAGAGCAAGCTCAACCTTCAAAAACAAGCAGACCCCATCAGTCCTAAAAAGAAGAGTATACAATCAATGCATCCTCCTGATAGTCACTAATGGAGCTGAAACATGGAACCTAACCAAGAGACACCCGCAAATTGAAAACCATCAACGTGCACTTGAAAGAATTATGCTCAACCTCACATGGAGAGACCTCAAGATGGCACAATACATCTGGGAGAAGATAGGAGTCAGGGACATCATAGAATCCATTAAAATACTCAAATAGCAATGGGCTGGTCATGTTGCAAGATTGGCAGACAATTGATGGACGTCACGACTCACGACATGGATCCGCAGAGATCACATGCGCAATTGAGGCCAGCAGAGTATTAGATGGAGAGACGAGCTACATAAATTCGGAAAGTACTGACTCAGTGACGCTCACAGTAGAGAAGTGTGGCGAATCCTAGGAAAAGTCTATGTCCAACAACTGAAGTTAAGAGACTGATGATTTCTGCATTTTGTCTATCCAATAAATAAGAATACAGGAGTACACTGAGAAACAAGGAAGTTAAATCTGAATAGTGCGACTGCAGTAGTTCACTTGAGAATTATGCCAATATATGTGCACCGCCTATATTGTCTTTTACAGAGTAGATTTCTAGTTGTATTTATCATCTGCTGTCAATGATGGTGGCACTTGAGAGGTTAAAAGAATATTAAATCATTGGGTGTTATTCTAGTCTTATCCTTTGGAATTCTATATGTATTTCTCTCTTCATGTTACATTTTTGTTCAGTTTCTTTGTGTAAGCATTTAAATTCTTGTCATTTGTCTTTAAGATAACTTTTAACATGAAAAAAAACTCATTTCAGGTGCTGATCCCCAAATTGAAGGAACCAGATCCTCATCCAGGTGTTACAATCAGTGTAATGGCTGCTATTGGAGAACAAGCTGAGGTAAAATTATTACTTTTAGCTTGGGTAACTTTTCTTACTCCATTTGTAATTCGTTTTTTGTTTTAGATAACTACTTGTGAGTTCATATCAACTATAAACTTTCTTGGTGTATTGCAAATTAATCGAAAAATTTTGAATTTTTACTGGAATTATTACCACTAACAAAAATCTTGCCTGTTATAGAATATTGAATGCTTTTTGTCTGGTAGCCATTTCTGCACTTGATTTAACCATAAAATAATCAATCCTTTTTTTTTCAACTGTTATTAACATGTGGGACAGTTGAGTGGAGGACATTTTCAATTACACAATGATGATGTTGAAGAAAAGAAAATATAGATATTAGTGTTTTATTCAATACACTAAACTATGTATTTTATATGAATTCTGGTTTGAAGTGGTGTCACTGTAATGCAGTAAGTATTAGGGGATATTTGGCACTTAGTATTAGATAAGGCAATAAGTTAACAAAGACTGCTAACATCATATGAGAACTAAATGAAATTTGAACAAATGAACAAAGGCATTCTTCAGTATTTTTATCTCATAATACCACAAAAAATAACTCTAATATACAACAAAGTATACCAAATTTCAGTGTTTAAAAACAAAATATATATATTTATTTATATCAGTGACTTAATGCGAATTTAACAATTCCACGTGTTTTTAAAAAAAATTGAGTTTTTTGGACCGTTTCTATGTCCAACTCTAGTGTTCGGATGACTGAAAAGTATTTTTATTTATATGAGATCAAAAATATTTCAATTTGTACAGGTCAGTGGTCTTGAGATGAGAAAATGGGTAGATGAATTACTGCCTATCATAATAATGACTTTGCAGGACCTTACATCAGTTCAGAAGCGAGAGGTGAGCGTCTTTATTCTTGGGAAAGAAATCCTATTTGATCTAGTAGTATTTGTAAGCACCATTAGTTTATGGTGATTTCTGCTACATTTTTTATATCATGGAATCAAATTTTCTCTTGAGCAACTTGGCTTTTGCTTAAAACTATATATTTTTATTGTTTTCCTGTATACCATTTATCGAATAATTGATGATGATAATGATGATAATAATAATAATAATAATAATAATCACCACCACCTTTATCAACTAAAATTTTTGAGGAAAAGGTGTATTCAACTGAAATCAATTTTTTTTCATGTACCATATTAAACATAATGAGATAATTTGATTTGGGCATAATTAAAAGGAGATGAAAGTTATTAGATCATTACATGTTTTTCATTTCTAATTATTCATTGACGCATCACTTTGATAATTGATAATCGACCTGTCTAAACATTTTTCTCTTAGGTTTCTCTTTGGACATTAGGCCAATTGATTGAAAGCACCGGATATGTAGTTGAGCCATACCAAAAGTACCCTGCTCTTTTAGGAATCCTGCTTAACTTCATGAAAACAGAACAAACCCATAGTGTCAGACGGGAGGTCAGTTGATATTTCTTTTTTTTCTTTTCATTACTCAATACCATTCTTGTTATTCATTTCTCATTTCATATCAGTATGTTCACTCTAAAAAATTATATAATCAATTCACACCGATTTAAATATGGAATGGTAATTCCGATTTCGTGATTTCTTATGGTTTATCAAATATGGAAGTAAAAAGAAATAGTCTTTACTGAAAAATGTCTGAATATATTTTTTATTTATGAAGTTTTTTCTTTTAAAAATGAGATTGTAGTTTTACTTTTAATTTCATAACAGGGTTTAAATGACTGTTACTGCTCTGAAGAGTTTTCTTGAGGAATTCTCTTCTGTTAGCCTATACAAAAGTAAAATAAAAAATTTGGTATTAAACCATTCTCACTTTAGGATGTTTGGGTATTACTTTCCTGACATAATTATCTTTTTTTTTCTTCAAGGTTGTCCGTGTTCTTGGAATTTTGGGAGCATTGGATCCTCATAAAAACAAATTGAATGTGAGTCGTTTAAAAGAAGAATCAGGACTCACATTAGGTGGAACATCTATTGAACCTTTTGCTATCAACAAGTCATCCAGTGATCCTCAGTCAACTATTCCATTAGGTAAAGAGAAAATTATGAAGACTTTTAAAAGAATTACCAATTTTCATGTTGACTTCAATAAATTGAATGTATAGCGCTTTTTTACTTGATATAAAAACCTTTATATTGATAGTTCATCAGATTTTTATAATGATTTTGAAAAATAAGGACTTCGTATTTCGGAAATCTATATTCTGCTATTACAATATTACAACAGTTGTGTGTATTCAAAATCTGAATGGTTGATTCTGTTTTTTCTTTAATAGATTCTTTGCAAGATCTCATTTTTAAAAAAAATGTAAAATAGTAAATTAATAGCTTAAGTAGTTTAAATATTTTAGAAAGTTTTTCATATAACTGAGAATTCAATAAATCTTTGCCTTTGTAAACTTGTACTATTGTCAAACGGTTCAAGAAATTCTAGAAAGAATATTGTCTCTGTTACCTTGGTCATAGGTTGGAACTATATCTCTGCTAAATTTATTTTTTCTTTACACGGACAAAATTTTTTACTTTCTTTCTTCAGCTGAGTATACAACAAGTGGCTTACTTGTGACAATGGGAGCTCCCACATCACTGGAAGATTTCTACCCAGCTGTTGTTGTATCAGCCCTTATGAGAATCATGCATAAAGCTTGTTTCAGTTCAGATCACTTTCTACTCATTCAGTCAATTTCATTTATCTTCAAGAGCCTTGGTTCCAGAAATGTACCCTACTTTGATCAGATTGTCAATTCTTATGTGACTGTCACCAGAAAAGCTGAAGCTAACCATAAAGAGGTAAAAGAAAAAAATACACCTTAAAACTCTGCTTTTAGATACCCTAACTCTTCAAACAGAAAATTAACTATTTGAATTGTGTGCATTAGATTTATTGTTAGTAAAATTGAAACATTTACAAGATTTTGATTTTTAAGTACAATTTTAATTTCTGTTAGTTCATAAAATACTAATAATTCAGTTTCTGCATTTTGGGCAAATCTATACAGTAGTCCCTCCTATTTTGCAAACTTTTAATATGCAGATTTGATCATTTTCATTTTTTCCCCGTCAATGAAGGGAAGCTACTCTCACGGACTTCAGAGAGAAAAAAATTGAAAAATATTTTGTTCTCAAGTTCTTTTTCTTGATTTTGCTAGAAAGAATTAACATCTTTGCAATTTATTCTATCAAATCTTTTAAAAACTAAATTGTATTTTGGTGTTTCTAAAACTTTATCAACTTCAAATAAACAAAGTTAATGGGGAAAAAAATATCCAATTTGGGTTTTTAAAACAATTATCCGTGAGGTAAGATATGTAACAAATCATAGAATACTTGTAAAACCATATTACATTCAGGTGTTATCAAAACTTTATTTGACAGAAGGTAGAAATTTATTTAGTGGAAAATTGACATTTAATGAAAAAAATGTCAATCGTACAAAATTTAAATTCATCATAAGTATCTTTGTGGCTTAATGCACAATTTGTAAATCACAAACTTAGGGGTAGGTTAAAAGTTATTGTGGAAGGGTCTGTGCCCCCCCCCCAGGGACATGGAACTTATTTGAGAAGGTTTGTTGATTGTAAGATTTATACATAAAAGCAACAGAAATTTTTTTCCTCTGAATCATTTTTATAAACCACTGTCTTGAAATAAAGCTCTTTTATATTAAAATATTTTTCAACATAATTATATTATTTACTAAATACAGGATGATATTCTGACAAGAGCCTGATAATTATTATTATTTCTACATTTAAATCAACATTCCTTTGAGACCCCCCCCCCCCCAAAAAAAAAAACTATGGTTTAAACTGAAATAAAGTTATAACATTGATAGAAATAGCTGAGAAAAAACTAAAATCTATTCAAAGACTAAAACCTATGAGGAAATATTTGGTCAATATGGTATTTGAAAATATTGATGACCACATTAGTTTCAATTTGTGTTTACTTTTTCCAATTTATTTTTCATGGCTGTCAATTATATTTTTCAGTTCATGTTTCAACAACTTGGATTTTTGGTTGGTTTTGCTAAACAACATGTTCGTAATTTCTTAGGTGAAATTTTTCAGTTGATCAAGGTAAGTTAATTATCCAATTTAAAAAAAATTTTTTTTATTTGGTAGTAACTTTCATGATTTTTATTGATAGGATTGAAAGTAAAATAATTAAAAGAAACACCTGTCCTTTAGTTTCACACTATATTAAAGCTTGCATTTCACAATTTTAGCTCAGTAAAGGACTGATTGACAGCTTCTTTTTTTTTTTTTTAATATTTAAAAAAAAGATAAAACTTATTGTTTTGAAAGAAGTTTTATTATGAAAGAAATTTTTTGTGTATCATGTAATTATAATTTTCATTCAGTTAATTAAAGTATAATGATTTTTCGTTCATTTTTGAAAATTATAATTATCCCTACAGAATCACCTACCTGTTGATCAGAGATTTTGCTTGCTAGTTGATTAGTAAATTGCTCTTTCACTTTCATTATTACCTTTTTACTTCAACAGTCCTTGTAGTTCATTATATGTATGATATATTTCAGGAAAACTGGACCATGAAAAGTCAGTCACAGAACATCTATTTGTCATTGTTGGAGCAGTTAGTGTTGGCAGTAGGATCTGAAGTGAAACCTCACCTTCCCCAGATTGTGCCTCAGATCTTGCGCATACTTATGCATGACACAAGCAAACTGCGCGAGTATACATTGCAGTTGCTTGATGTTCTGCAGTTATTTGGCTCTAGCCTTGATGATTGTCTTCATGTCTTGCTGCCTTACATCATCAAGCTTTTTGATTCTTCAGATGTGCCTCTCAATGTGCGCAAGTAAGACATTTTCTCTCAACTTTTGTTTTACATCATTGATCAGTTTATGTCTGTTTTTGGATTTTTGTTGTCACTTTTTCTTTTCAAATCAATGATTTCTGATTTCGATCTCTTCTTAAAAATCCAGTACTTTATTGCAAGATGGTAGAATTATCAAATTACTTTCTTCACTTCTTTACTCTTTTTATTTGTGTCTCTTCTATTGTTGCTATTGAAAACTGAATTTAAACATGCATCTTGTTTTTTCTTATCTAAAAGAAAATATGAATGATGGAAAATCTTTTATGTGTGGGGTTTTTTGGATGTTTTTCTTTTGTAATATATCTTTTCAAAGTTCAATTTGAATCAATAATAATAAATTTTTGAGAGCATCTTGACTTGAAAATGTTTGATTATTTAAATATCTTTTAATGAACATTTTGTAATTGTTTAAATTTTGTATTTACTTTGTTATCAAATAGTGTCATTGATTACACCATGCAACATGTTTTTCGTTCTTGGGGAGTGACTGTTATTCTCTAATTGCTTATGTGCAAAAAGTATAGAAAATGGCTTTTATTCCTTCCTAACTTTTTGTGACAGGTAAATTTCAAAATATAACTATCCTTATTTCCAATTGTAGAACAGGTGAATTTACTTATTCTTTAATCACATTTTATAGATAACATGAATCTTAATTTCCATGTTATAACACTAATGTTCAACAAAAGTGATATTAAAAAATTTAGAGGTTGGTAATTTTTTGAGGTTTACAATTGTACTGTAATTCACTTTAATGAACAAAACCCTAAAATATGATCTCACATGTTATCATTATGTTCCTTGGTAGCAGTGTTCGAAGTCCTGTAAACCTGATGGATGTGCTTGCCTTTGTCCTCTGAATACCTTTCCCTGTTCTTGACTTTGTCAAGAATATGAACTTGGAGGTACAGCCTGCAGCACATTTTACTGTAGTTCTTCATCATAGTCTCAACTAGCTCCACTTAGTTTTTTGCCTTGTGATTGCCCTGGAAGCCCTGTACCAAACTACTTTCTCCCTCTTAGTAAGCTTCTTGAGAAATTCCTTGCATGCCTGAATCTATTTTATGTGGCCTGACAAAGACACTGGCTTTGACCTTTGCCTGAAGCGACCACAGAACGTTGAGATGCAAATAAACAATAATACAAAAGCAGAAAAGAGTTCCACACCAAACCACAACTGCTAAACATACCAAAAGAACTCACGCGATCCTTCAAGCTAGAATTGAAAAACATGTAAATTCCTTCCCGGAGAGAATGATACCAACATCAATGAACCCTACAATAAGATAATGACCTCTCAAATAGAAGCTGCCACTATATTTAAATCAAGGAGCACACAAACCGTTAGTAAAATCTCTGACAAAACCAGGAAACTCATTGGAAAGTGCAGAAACCTCAAGCCACTGACAACAACAAAGGAAAAAATTGAGGAGACTGAGCTGAGCAAAACAATCATAAAGAAACTAAGAGAAGACAAAATAAGGTTCACAACAGCAATCATCCAAGTAACTCTCAGAAAATGTTGGGGCTTCAAAACTATAAACAAAGCTATCAGTATAAGACAGAAACAAATAACTAGCATACTCGAAGAAAATGGAAGTATAACAACAGATGGAGACTGGTTAGTTGGACATACCCAAGAATTCTACCAAGAACTCTACTCTTAAAGATGTGGACAACAAAACATCTAGTAGGATATGCAAGGTGCAAGCAATCAGTTCGAGAACTTCCAGATGTTATCCTGAAGTAAAACAAGCCATCAAACGAAAAAAAAAAAAAAGCCCTTTGATTAGATAACATCACCATCGATCTACTCAAAAAAGCTGGTAAGATTGTCTCTAAAAAAAACTAGCTATTCTATTCAACTTGCGTCTAAAACCAAGTAAAGTTCTGGAACACTGCAATCATTATGTTTTTACATAGAAAAAAAAAAAAACCAGAAAGATGTCAGCAACTACAGACTTGTAAGTCTACTCAACTACATCTACAAACTTTTCACAAAAATCACCACCAACCAGATCACTAAAACACCAGATGAAAACCAACCATGGGAACTAGCTGGCTTTAGAGGAAACTACTCAACCATGGACCATCTCTAGTTAATAAATCAGCAGGAGGAAAAAGCAGCAGGGGTAAGACAAGGTAATACCATCTCACCCAAACTCTTCACAACCTGCTTCGAGATTGTCCTCTGAAACCTAGCCTGGGAGAATAGAAGAATTAAAATATCTGAGCAACCTTAGATTTGCAGATGACATCATCCTTTTCTCAGAAAACTTACAAGACTAATGCCTAATGAACTAAACGAAGAAAGCCAACCTACACATAAACTTCATCAAAACAAAGGTTTTGTGCAACAACCATGTTGGAAATAAGGACACAACTCTCAGAATCAAGGACACAAAGCTGGAGAAGGTGAACCACTGCATTTACTTGGGACAACATATCTCCTTTTGAAATCAAGTGAAGAATCACTCCAGGATGGTGAGCCTTTGGCAGAGCAAGCTCAACCTTCAAAGCTGAAACATGGAATCTTACCAAGAGACTGACCTGCAACCTGAGAAGCATGCTCAACTACACATGGAGAGATCACAAGATAGCATAGCATATCAGGGAGAAAACAGTAATCTGATAAAATCCATTAAAATACTCAAATGGCTATGGGCTGGTCATGTTGAAAGATAGGCAGACAACCAATGGACATCACGACTCGCAACGTGGATTCCCAGAGATCACATGCACAACCAAGGCCAGCAGAATACAAGATGGAGAGACAAGCTAGACAAATTCAGAAAGTACTGGTTCCACAATGCCCATGATAAAAGATGGATGATAATGACTATGGCAGCATCAGTGAAGATGTGTGAGGTCTACAAGTCAGAGGTTGGACTGAGAATGAACATCATGTGGAAGCAACTGGTTGAACCCTGGAAGTGTTGATGTCACCACTGAACTTGAAATTAGACCTTATGAAACAATAAGGAATTTGCTACCACCCCTATACTGTCTGAGGCAAAATAGATAAATCAAAAATTATCTATGTTTGGATCACGGAAGCAAAGTTTGCTGGGAATAATAGCTATTTTCTATACTTTTAGCTTTATTCAATCACAGAATTATTACCTACGAAAAAAAAGTTCTAAAAAATTGCCAAGTGCTATTTATTACTTTATAAAAAAAAAAGTTTTCATCCGATATTTGATACAAAAATAGAAAAAGTAGTAAAAAAGTCGCTCCTTGCTGTTAATTTTTTAGGAGCCTTAGGGGTAGATTGTCAAAAAAAAAATCCGCTAACTTTACTGTCGCTGGGGTCAAGTCATATCAATAGATTTGTCTCAATCGCAGCCAATATAAATGTTTGCATGAACAGAAAAAATATCTCTCTGAATGAGAAATTTCAGAATTTCATTTTACTGAATTTGACAAACAAATCTGTTTTGTTTCAGAATGGCATTGGAAACAGTTGATGTGTTCACTGAAGACTTGGACATGACTGACTTTGCTTCCCGTCTGGTTCATTCCTTTGTCCGCACCATTGATTCAACCCCAGAGCTGATACCAACAACAATGGACACTATGTGCTCCATGATGCTCCAACTGGGACAAAAGTTCTTGCTTTTTGTTCCTATGGTTAGCAAAACAGTGGCCAGACATAAGATTAGCCATCAGAAATTTGAAGTTATCCTTGCCAAGATCACTAAGGTTGGCTCAAAACTATATTTTGTATCTTCTTGTCTACTGATCGCTTTTGAAAGCTGTATTATTCCTTCATAGTTTTTGTTTTTTTAAACATTTTTGTAATTCAATAGTTATACCATCTTTTTCTCATGCATTTCCTATATTTTAAGACTATTAATACGTTCAGGATAGTCATTCAATGATTAAATATTCAGTAAGAACACTTTATTTGATTTTCACACCCAAAGCTCAACAATATGTTTTACTTTATTCTTGGGTGTTTTCATTGAATAGCTGATTGAGTTGTGAAGTAATTTGTTTGGTTCTCTTTCTGACAGGGTGGTGGAATTGGAGATGAAGATTCAGATGGACTTCTGAGCAGAAGACGCCAGAGAAAAAGACGCGACTCAAATACGGAAAACCCCTCTGAGCTTCCCATGAGTAAAAAGCTGCATGTATTCTTTAGCAATTTGCAGAAGGTGAGCAAGAGATAAAAATGATTAAAATTCTGGTATGTCATATCCTTTTCTTGAGAAAGCTGATCATTTTCTCATTTAATATTTTGTAAATAACTTTTAATGTATGATTCAAGTAAAAAGTAATTTTTAAAAATAAGTTGTACTATGAAAAAAACTAATCTTTATTTAGCATTATATTTAAGTTATTTTAGGAATGCTTGAAATTCATATCGATAAGACTAATATTCATCTGCTTTTTAAAAAAATTATTTCTCATAATTCTTCTCTAAGTGAGTGAAACTCCTAAGTTTTCATGTAATGTGATTTTAGAATGGTGGAATGTTCTAGATTTTTTTCTTGAAGTTTAGTTAAAGCATGATAAAAAAAGAACTGTTATCTGTAGTGCCTGTTTTTATTTTTCATTACAGGACAATTTCTTTTACTCCACATGAATTTATCTTGCTTTTTCTTTTCTTCTTTAAAGGTCCTTACTCCCGCTCGACGAGTATCCAAAGAAGACTGGAATGAGTGGTTACGCCAGTTGAACATTGAGCTCCTTAAGGAGTCCCCAGTGCCATCACTACGTTCATGCTGGGCTCTGGCTCAGGTTCATAACCAGCTCGCTAGGTAATAATGCTATTGATATTGATCATATTATCAGGACTATGTGTCTCAACTTTTTTTTTGCGCTGAAGATAGTGTCAATATTGCATTTCTTGTAATTGAAAACCAATTGTAATGGTGGTCCAAGTGAGAATGAAACTTAACCACTACATTGAATGATCCCTCACCAATATTTTTTTAATTTCGTAAAACAGAACATCTTAAGAAATATGGAAAGATCAATGATTTCTAAAAAATCATTGTCAGACTTGGAATTCGATACTATAAGATAACTTGTCCCTTTTAAAATTAGGGATTTGTTTACAATTGTATGAATATTTTAAAAGCTATTCTGATTAATTACACTTATAGAAGAAGACACTTGTGACTGGTTCAAGCAAATTGTTTTTTGAGATGGTTTGATTTTCAACTTGGGAGTGGGCATTCATACTATCAACAGATCAGATCATTCACACTCCATGGCGTCTGTACTCCAGTGTATTTGTAAATTTGCAAGAATCTGTGAATATCAAATCTAATGAAGTGAAATTTTACAAATAATTTGAATTGAGTAATCGTAAAAAATGATTAGTCTCCAAAATCGTCTCATATAAATTTTAAAGCAATGTTTAAATTTATAAAATGTTGTGATTTATCTGTATGAAGAACCTCACCCCCAATTCACTCAATATCTTTATATGCTTTTTTTTATAATTTCAGAGATTTACTCAACCCAGCCTTTGTATCCTGCTGGACCGACCTCAGTGAGAGTCAACAGGATGAACTAGTGCAATGTCTTGAGAATGCTTTGAATTCTCAAGAAATCCCTGAAGTGACCCAAACTCTTCTCAATCTAGCTGAGTTTGTGGAACACTGTGATAAGGTAATAATATTCGTTTTGTCCTGCAATGAATTTGCCTCATTTAGTATAACTTGTATAAAGGCTGTCTTTACCAGTCATTAATCTTGCTGTCAAGTCATTTTCTTTGTATCAAATTGATTTTATAAGAATGTTTATAACCATGCTAAATTGGAGGATGCAAGCTACGCTCTGATGAACTTATATCAGGACACTTGTACCAATGAAATAAGTGTGTCTTTGATTTGTGTAATATATATGCCCACGCACAAACAGGTATCTGCTGCTTAACGTTTAATTATATATCTGAGGTTTCAATAGAGATGAAAAACCTTGATCAGCAAAAGATGTGAGCAAATGTAATGGCTTTTGAAATATAAAGTGATTGTGCAACCAGATGTATAATGGCACTGTATACATGTATTTACTCTGTATTTTTAATCATCATCTTAATGTAAATTCTTTCTTACTAATAAAATGTCTACTTTAGTCACGTGTTGTACACCACAGCATCGGAGTGACTGCATCTTGTGAAACCATGATACTGTGTTGTATAACTATTTAGATACTGTTTTTTTGTTGTTTTTTAAGCTTTTTTCTTCATTGTAAAATTAAATATCAATTAATATTCTCTTGTTTGAATTTTAGGGACCCTTGCCACTTGAACTCAGAATTCTCTCTCAGAGAGCCATGCGTTGTAGGGCTTATGCAAAAGCTTTGCATTATAAAGAGGATGAATTTCACCGTGCCCAAACCAGAGAGACTTTAGAGGCCCTGATCAGGTAGACTTCTGTTGTAAACATAATTACATTTTTATCCGTTCATTTACTTGCTCACTACACTGATCAGAGTAGGTAGTGCTTATAGCAATTTTGAATGACATTAATGAAAAAAAATGCTTTTCAACCATTTCACAAAATTTTGTAATTTCTGTTTTGCTATTCGTTTTTCCTTTTGTAAAACATTTATTTTGTTTTCTGGTTTAAATCTTGACAGTTGTATTCATCAATTCAATGATTACGAAGTAATAATTACAACAATAACTATTGACTATTGAGAATGACTTGAAATTTCAGAATACTTGAAAGTCTTATCTATTAATTATCCCCAAAATACTTTATTTCTGCCATATTGAATGACTCCTCTTATGTCTATGTGAAGTGACCTAGTCATGCTGAGGAACTGCACAGGCCGTCTCTGCTGATGTGATTGAAAACCTTTGTGAGATCTAAAAAAGCGATAAAGAGCGGTTGTCTTTGTTTTCTACTTTTTTCTCAAAGTTGACGACGGGATCTCAGCAAGGGTCTAAGGAGGTTCAGATGGGCAGTCAATGAAACGTTCTCCTCTCAGAAGAGTAGAGACTTGAGAAAGCAGGAAGACAGTGCCTCATAATGCAGTTGTCACTCTTGTGTGGGTCTCTGGCAGACATTCTTTTGCCCACACAGATGAATAACCTACTCCTGGCGTGGATGCCATCCCTTTTTAGAGGACAAATCCCTACACTTGCCAAAAACATTGTAAATTAATTTATGTATAATGTATTGTTGGATAGTTTGGTATGCTGCTTTCCTTTGTTATTACCTGTTGATAAATTACTTTTTCCATCACCTCAACGTGTCATGTTTGTACTGAGGGTTCAAACTCTCTGATCACCTCTACTATTTCTGCAATTATTTCTCGACAGACCTACTTACATTCTGTGGTACATTATTATTAATCAAATTGAGTTAGTTTGTATTTTGGGCAGTTAATAGTATATACTGACCGCTTTTTCCTTTGGTTGATTTCAGCATTAACAATAAACTACAGCAGCATGAAGCAGCAGCTGGTGTCCTTGAGTATGCTCACAAGAACCGTCTTGCTGATTTGGTAAGCATTTTTCTTTTTCTGAGAAGAATTGTTCTGGTTGATTTGAAGAAGTTCAATGTTTGGATATTTACTCTTTTTAAACTGTAAGATTAGTGTTTATAAAGTAAAGTAATTGTCAGGTTTAAGGTTTGGGAAAGTTGAATTGATTGTGTATAACTTGTTGATAGAATAAATTTTTCATAAAAAAATATTAGTGAGGCTACTTCTGATCACTTAACAATTGCCGAATATTACTAAAATGAACTACAATTTCATCAATCTATTTCCTCAACTATTTTATTTGTATTAAATGAACTATGATTTATGTCATTGATATTCATTTCCCAAGCTTATAAACTTTGAACTTTTTTTCATCAATAAATTCTTGTTTTATTCTGAATAAGCCTTGAACAATTTTCTTTCTTTAGATTGAAGAAAGCTGGTATGAAAAGCTGCATGAGTGGGAAAAGGCTTTAAAAGCTTATGAAACTCGGCAGGAAACTCATCCTGATGACAGGACTTGCATGCTTGGCAGAATGCGCTGCCTGGAAGCTCTGGCAGAATGGTTAGTTACTTTCATTATGGCGCTTGTTTTATTTGATTTAATTTGAGAAAGAATTTAAGAACTTGTTGACCTGCTTAAAGATTTAATTTATCATTTTACATCATCTTAAGTATAAATCCTTATTAAAATATTTGTCGCTAGCCTCTTTTGTCTCTCAAATTGCTTTATTTGATTATAGCTTAGTGAATTTCAAAGCATTTCTTCAATTTCTTATGTATTAAGTACTTAAGTATTAAGTATTAAGTATTTCAAGATAATAAACATATGAATTGCAACAATTCTTTCCTTGTTGGTATAATTTTGACTCCTTTTGCAGGGGTGCATTGAACCAACTTGCAAGTGATACATGGTGTACAGCTAATGATGAAACCCGGACAAAAATGGCTCAACTTGCTACAGCTGCCGCTTGGGGACTTGGTCTGTTTTTATTTCTTAGTTTTTTTAACTTTTGAATAGACATTTATATAATTAATAGAAAATAACCTATTTACTTGTTTGCCTTGTGTTGTATGTCTATTTTACTTTGTAACCTTCCTCTAGGTCCGTAGAGTATAAATGCCAAATTTGGTTTGGCAAATTGGACTATTAGTATTATGTTGAAATAGATGGAAATTAAATCATTATTATTGGGGTGAAAGGGGAACCCATGTGTGAATCTTACACATGTATACAGCCTATCTGGAACTGTTTTAAACACTGGGTCAAGTCAAAATTCCAAAAATGAATTATTTCAACCGAAAATCAACTATTGTGAAATCATGTAATAGATTATGCTTTTTATTTTAATCATTGCTACCACAACAGACCAGTTTAAACACATGCTGGGTTTAGGTTACTCATGTATTCTGACATTAATATCTATTTTATTTATTTATATATATATATATATATATATATATATATATATATATATACTTTGCCCAACCCTAGAATTCCCTGAGAAAATTTTTTTTCTAGATGGTGGTTCAATTTACAATATAATTTCATGCAAAACTGGTACCTTTGTGTCCTGTAGCATTCATACTTGTTTTATTAAAAATCAGACTTTTTTGTGATGCAACTAAAGGCGAGAGAAGTAACTCATCATTGATCGCCCTTTTCTTATCCCAATTTTCTTATTTACTTCATATTATGGTAATTTTGATTGCCATCTAATAGTGATTTGATTGTCTGTACTGATCAATTAGCCACAATAATGGATTGATGTATAATCAACACCCTTAATTTACAGTTCAGTGGGAGTGTCATTAACCTAACTGTTTCTCTTTGGAGACTTTATTATTTTGTTTTTCTATATGTTTAAAATCTTAACTTCTAACAAAAAGAAAACTGAATTTTTTGTTCATGTATTATTCAGGTGATTGGGACAGTATGGGTGTCTACTTGTCATTCATTCCAAGAAATACCTATGAAAATTTCTTCTTCCGTGCTGTATACTCTGTCCACAATGCAAATTATTCTCAAGCATGTCAGGTAATTAAGATTTTGTTGCATTTAACATAAATATTTCGACAAAACCAAAAATACATACCATATATATAAAAATTACCACATATTGCCATTTGAAAATGATGTAACAATAAGTCATTGAATTAATCAGACTAACTGTATAATTTCTATAGCTATTATCCCTTCATACATGATATACTATATTTGATATAATTTTATAGCTTTTAATTTACATGCTTATTTGATGTATGCAAAAGTTATGTTTTCGGAAAAATCTTTTCTGTATTGTTTGAAAAATTTTTTTGTTTACTTTAAATCTGTTTATTTGTCTATAAACAGTTCATTGACAAAGCCAGAGATATTCTTGACACTGAACTGACTGCGATGGCAGGAGAAAGCTATGCAAGAGCCTATGGTGTATGTAAAGTTTTTAGTACATATTTCTCTATTTTTTCATATTTTTTCGATTTAATCAATTCTTCAATTAACTGTTTCCTTTATTTCTCTCAACAGCCATTGGTAAATGCTCAGATGCTGTCAGAATTAGAGGAAGTCATTCAGTACAAATTAATACCTGAGCGCCGTGAAGTTATAAAACATATGTGGTGGGATCGATTACAAGTATGTTTGGCTATATTTTACTAAAAGAAATTGAATCATTTTATCAAATAACAAGATGGATACAATGAATGTTGTTATCCATTCGATGCATTTTATGAAATATGAATATTTCGTTTTCTAGGAATTTTGTAACTTGAAGAAAAAAATTCATTTGATAATGATTTGATGTACTGAAAAATGAGGAAACAAAGTTTAAACTTTTATTTATTATTACAAAGATGAATGGGTGTTATTCAAGATCTGAAAAGGATTTGGTAAATGAGATTATATGTTCATTGATTTCATTGATAATTTTAATTTCACTAGATTAAGTCAATATTGCAAGGGGGTATTTATTTTTAAAAGGAGAAAATGCGATATGATTTGAATTCTTAAGTTTTCTTTTTGACAGTAAAATAAACTGATACTGAAAATAAAATAGGGATTAAATTCACTTCAGATTGGAAAAAAATTTGCAGAATTTTTTTTCTGTTTGGTAGCATTAATTTTTGGATAAGATTTTTTATTTAAAAAGAAAATGCATTTGTTCATAAATAATAGAGTGAGTTTAAAACTGGGATTAGTTAATCTGTAAAAGATTAAATTTTGTTTGACAAATATTTTTGATTCAAAAATTGATTCGGTTCGTTCTCGTCATTTTTGTTGTCATTTTTTTGTGCATGGTTGCAAGGTATTAACTGAACTGTTCAAAATTAGTTGTAATTGCATATCAAAAGATTAAAATGAAAGAATTGCTCAGAGACTAATGATATATGTGTGTGTATATACATATTTCAAGAGATGCTAAACATTAGAATTTCACTTTGAAAAAGTGTCACATGACTGAAACAATCTTGAAGAATATTGAACATGAAACAGAACACTACAATGTCCAGAGTAAGTTCCAACATTAAATACAAGTCAAAAATCGTCTCTTCTACACATTTAGAACACATTAGAATAAAATTACTTAATAGATAATTGTAGCAGCCATTCTTCAAGTTGAATTTGAGGAATATCTTTGTTGAGAGGTTGAAAAGTTGAGAGATGAACTCAATTTTTAGTGCACCAGAATGTGTATGTATTCTTACTACATAATTATTTCATTGTAATGCAGTATATTATAAATGTTTTGCTTCATTCTGAAGATTATTTTTGCTAACAAATCTTTTCATTATTTTATTTATTTATTTTTTTTCTAAGGGATGTCAGCGAGTGGTAGAAGATTGGCAGAAAATTATCCAATTACGATCTTTGGTAATAAGTCCACATGAAGGTGTGAAAACTTGGTTAAAATATGCCAGCCTCTGCAGAAAAAGTGGACGATTAGTAAGTATCAATATTTATGTAAGAAGTGAAAATAAGTTATTAATTGCAGTCTTGTTTTGTTTGTTCAATTTTGGCAATTTGATACTGTAAATGCTGTAAATGAAAACTGGGTTATTAAAGTCTGAAACAAAACAGCTATTTTGATTCATCTTTTAGATCAGTTGACCAATAACTCATTTCAGAACAAAATTTTTGAAGTACATTCCTTTTGTATGTAGTTTGCTGAAATTTTTTACTTAATTATGTTCTCCGTTCTTCCGGTGGAATTTATTTATTATGCATACTTTACTCCAGTTTGCTTTGAAAATAGTCATTTCCCTTTTGCATGAGAGCCTTTCCTTCGTTCAGGTTTTTTTTTTTTTTTAGCTTTTTTTGTATTTAGAATAAATTTGTGTGCAGTCTGACTAGAATAACTGTTTTGTTGATTCTTGCATCTGAGTTCCAATCCATGGCTACATTTTAATAACATTCATTCAGATGTTCAAACAGCAATTGATCTAGTGAGAAAACTCCATGAAAGTGGGACTTTATCCGATAAGTTTCTCATAATAAACAGTGAAAGGAGTTGATATATTTTAGGTTTTTAATACCAAAAAAATCCCTGCTGTATATCACATTTAAAATACATTTATTTTATTCATCAATATTTGAATCTCTCCTTTATTTCGCTTGCATTCAAACTTGAATTTTATTAAATTCTCTATAAACGGATTATCCCAAAGGATGCTCTTTTTACTTACTTTTGCTTGATAAAGTTTTGGTTTATTCTTTGTTCATTTTGACAATCTATATTTTATAGGGAAATATTATTTCTTGATTATATTAATAATGGTATCTGAGGCATTAATTGTAAATAGTTGAAACCTCATTCCTAGGACTACAGTAATTTTTACCTCAAATTAAGCTTCAAGTGGCCATGTCTAGTAAATTTGTCTATGATATAGAGGCCATCATTATATACGAATTAATTGTTTGTATTCAGTCATTTTCAGTAGAATAAAAGTTAACCTCATTTTTTACTACTACCATCATTATTGTTCCCCCATTATTACTATTATACAACTTATTTTTCAGGGCTTATCTCATAAGACATTGGAAATGTTAATGGGAATGGATCCTTCAAAGCAACCACATAAACATCTTCCTACTGACATGCCAATGGTGACCTTTGCTTACATAAAACATATGTGGTTGTGTAACCAGAAGGTAAGTGAAATTCCTTTTTGTCATACAATATTTCCTAAACTGTTTAATTCAGGCATTATTGATTTTTAGTTGATTCCCAGTTATGCTCTATGTATGAATTAGCTGAAATAACTGTTAGATCAATTTTCTTTGATATGCAAAATCTTTCTTTCAATTGAGAGATAATACTTATTGGATTAATACAGTAGGATCTTGTATTTTTGGCATCAATGAAATGTTCAATGTTTAAAAGGTTCAAGAAAATTGGTGTTCAAACACCCAATGTTGATATAACATCTTGACACTTTTTTCCACACTATTTGACATGTTTTTTGCACATTTATCTTTTTGATGATTAAATTCACCTTTTAATTAAGGAATTCTATGATTAAATTGTTATAGTAGAAATCAAAACAAATTATTTTTTGGTAAAGCTTTTTATAAGACAAAAAACCAAAAATACTTGAAGTTGAAAACCATGTTTACGTGTAGACAAATTTATTATGAATTGCATTATATTATACAGAAACTTATTTGAAATGATTTCCATTCATTACACAGTTAATGTATCACTCAGTCTAGATAACACAAATAGAATAAACAATTAAATGTAGCTACTAGCACAAAAAACCCCTGCAAAATCAACTGATCTATTGCATTATATCTCAATTCACATTAAATTGGAGATCATAAGATCAAGGTTTTACTGTGTCCTGGGTACAGATTCATATGCCACAAAAGAATACTTTTATTTATATTTATTTAATGCAAAATGAACTTGGAAATTACTAAATCCTTTTTTTTTTTTTTTTTTTTTTCTTTTTCTTTTTTTACCTCTTTTTTGTTTTTGCATTGCAGCAAGACAGCTTTACTAAGTTACATCATTTCATCCAACAAACTCTTCTCCAGAAAGAAGCCCATCTTCAGAACAGTGGTGATGCCATTGCACTCACTGAGATTCGCAGACTCTTATCCAGGTTAAGTTCATTTATTTTAATAGATCTCAATAATTTCCTGACATAATACCAAAGTATAAAAGTCATGTATGAATTGGCTAAGAAAAAATTTGATATTCTATTTCTTTACTTTGTGTCAAAGTCATTCAGTGGCAAAAGAATGTTGATGATTATTAAATGATTACTTATAGTGTACTGTAAGTTAGAAAAATAGCAGATAAATCAAGAGATTATTTATAGTGGTTCGGGTGGTTAATATTAGGGTTTTTTAAAGACTCTCTTGAGCTTAACTGGAATTGATAAATCTCCACAGAACCAACCTATCTTACTATTTTTTTTTTTTGATTTGTCTCTTTTGAAGATTGCCAGTTTTGGCAAGTTGTAACATTCTTACTCTATTGAGCTGTCAGTCATGAAAGTTGATCCTACAGAACAGAAATTGATTGAATCCAAACACTTGAGTTGGCATAAAAAATTTTTACTGTGTCATTATAGATATGATGAAGCTCTCTCTGAAGATTGATAAGTTATCGTGCTGAATCATGATCTGCATTATCAAGAATGCTGCAAAAGAAAATCATTCTAGCTCAGAAATATAAACACTTACCAGACAAAACAAAGAGGATTAATCACATCATTTGTAGGCAAAGACGAGTTTTCCTATCCAATTTTCAAAGATAATTTTCAGGAAGAGAGAGACCTATCGAATAGTACGATGAAAGCATTGAGCATAAACTTTGAGGTTTAAAAGAATGACAGAATCTGTATGACGTCATTCCAAAAGAAGTGGTTGACCGAGGACAGTAGTCTTCTCTATCTTTGAAAATAAAATTAGGAGGCACTGAAAGATAACATTTTGACGTAGGCATCTAATCCATCATGGCTATCTTTGACATTCAAAATCAAAAGAAATGTGACAATGTAGTAGAGGTGTTGTAAAACTGGTGGGAATTTACATTGTGTCAATAAATTTTGTAGTCTACATTGAAAAGTTACTGAAAATAAGGGTCTCTAAGTTCAAACCTTTACAAAATGTAGAGTATGTAGAACAGTCTACTAAGAAGTCCAATTAGCTATTGGGTCAATCAAAAACCCTGGTGTTGATAATCTGTGTTACATGCTGTGAGAACATGAAACAAAGTCTGGTATATTTGTCAAGTTGCATTGCCAGAAACTCAATAAGGTCAATATGTTTGCTGCCAGTGCCCATCAAGGATGATTTGGCAAAAGTATTGAACAAACATTTTTTATGAAAGGAAAATTAAGAGAATAACGAAATCTTGAAAACTGAATTCAGCAAGTTCATCCTGACTTAGTAGTGCACCAGGAAGGATGGTGTGATGATCAGAAGTTACTGTGGAACCTGATGAAACTCTTCCGCTAAAGATAAGTGAATGATTTCATTCTCAAAATAGAACTCAAGACACTCCAAGACCTAAACAATGCTTGTCATAGCAAAGGAATTTTTGTTTTTACATTTCTGCTGAATTCCAGAAAGACTAGTGATAAGTTGGTATCCAGCTGTTGAGGACAGGTGTGGTTCTCTGAACAGATTTGGTATAAAAGGTCCCACGGAATGCTGCACAAAAAAGCAACAGAATCCCTAACTAAAAGTTGGTCTTGAAGGAGCATAATTCCTGGAATTCAAACCATTACAAAGGAAAGAGCTGTCAAGGGCACAGATCTGTTGGTTCAAAGTCTTTGAGGACCTTCAAACATTTTCTATCGATGAATAGACTGTAATGTAATTGGGTTTCAGTGTAAGTTTTGATCATAGGTTTTGATACACTGAATTGTCCTCTGGGTTGGGCTTTCCTGAAAAAACATGCACTAAAGTTTTCATTAGTTTTACACAAATGTTCATCTGTCTATACCAAAATGATGTTAGAATTAGTGATCATACTGCCCCTGAGGTCTCCCTACTATTTGTCAGATACATCAGTTCAGATTTGCTACTATATATCATTTCACACAATTATTTTTAAGCGATCTAATATAATTTTCTATATTTCTGATATAAGTGTAGGGATAAAGATACGAGAGATTTTGTAACATTTTCTTGAAGATGTCAATTTAGTTTGAGTTATTGTATTGTATTGTTGTGTTCTAGGTGCTACCTGAAACAGGGAAATTGGTTACTTGAATTGAATGGCATTGATGATGTGTCTATTGCTAAAGCTCTGGAGAGTTTCAAAATGGCCAAAGACAGAAATCAGAATTGGTATAAGGTAAGTTGTATCCTGAAATTTTCGACGTTGATTATTTAACGAAGTTGAGACCTTCAAGAAATTTATGCCAAGTATTTGTTCTGAACTCTGAATAATGTCAAAGGCAAATACAATTTGAAATGGACTGGTTGATAAGCATTCTTCTGCAATGAAGCTTACCATTTTTTCAAACTGGTACATGTAGTTAATTGTGATGATTTTTTTCATGTATTTTTTTTATCAATAGACTATTTTTATTTCATTTATTACAGGCTTGGCATGCTCTAGCCCTCACCTACTATGAAGCTGTACTCTATTATAAGAGGAAAGAAACATCTGCTGCCAACCTTGCGAGTGTCTCAAGTCAGCCAGGTGCTGAGGCAATGACTAGACTCTCAGAACCACCTGCTGATCTTGTCAGCAATGTCAGAACTCACGTAAATAGAATATTTTGTTATCTTTCTTTTCAATACATTTCCAATTTCTTCTGATATTTTCAAGTACAATCTTTGAGATTAATGATTCTATATTCACTGAATCAAAACATTTTTATGTTTGCTTAAAGACTCTTGTAAATGAAAGTCTAGCTAAGAATCATTTTGGTATCCCACCACTATAAAATATCAAAAATGTAATCATGGGATAAAGTTTTTTTTTGTTTTTTTTTCAGGCATCAATGCAGAATACAGCCAAAATCCTTGCTCACTGTGTTCCAGCTGTACGGGGCTTATTCAAGGCAATTGCATTATCAAATCAAAATAGCTTACAAGATACACTCAGGTAAGTTTGATTTACAATAATGGATTAACCATTAACTTGTTATTGAATATCTTTGAGAGGCAGTGAAATTTAATGAAAATTAGAAAAAGGTATTTGTCTTCTTTCATCTATTGTTGTATTTTGCAGAATAACAATTATGAAGAAAGATACTTATTATGATCACTTTGACATTGTCTTTTAGGTGATAATAACTGGTTGATAATATTCAGCAAAGAATATAAAGATTGGAATAATTTTATTCATTGTTTTGAATTTACTATCACTGTTATGTTATTAAATTCATTGTTATAAAGTTAACATTATAAAAGACTTATATTAAAATTCAATAAAAAAAAATGTTTTTGGCTGATTTTGACAGCAATAACTGTTTGATAACATTATTCTGTGATGATAAACGGCTTCCTCTTTAATAGCCAGATGTTGTATATCATTCATTTTTGACAAGTGTTTCTTTCATCTTAATTTTGACTGGTTTTTGCATTTACTCTGACCGTCCATTTACAGCCTGCTGATCAAAAATGAACAATTAGCTCTAGATAAGACTCAAACTCGCATTCCTTTTATCTGGGAAAGCCTGTTTGCAAAAAATGATTGATTATCAAACCATATAGATTTATAAAATGAAGAAAAAATCTTAATGATATAAAAACCAGTTTTGTATGTTATAACAAATATCTATTTTGATAATTTTAGCTTTAAATGTATTTACTATATTTCAGATTTGTAGAATTCTAGATGTAATTTTTGGTCACTTTTACAAAATTGTAATAAATTTTTTTCACAAAAGGATTTTGACTGGCATTTCATTCAACAGGACATTTGAAAATGAAATGAAATTCTTCTTGTTAATGTATTTGATATAGAATTAAAGGTAATTTTTCTCTTTAGATTACTGACACTGTGGTTTGACTACGGCCATTATCCCGAAGTGCATGATGCTCTTGTAGAAGGCATAAAGACCATGCAAATCGAGAACTGGTTGCAGGTTAGTAATTTTTTTTCTTTTCAATTTTCTTTTGCTTTAAAAAGTTGACTTTATATTGATTTCTAACACTTGATTATTTCCAATAAAATATAAAGAGATAGTGTGAATAGTTTTTAAATTCTTGTTTAAGTGATATTCAGTTGAATTATCAGCCGAAAATAATTTTGCAATATAATTTCCAGAATCCAAAACGTAAGTGCCATTTGAAAGAGAAATAAAAAATTTCAAGTTTCTGCTCCCAGAGGCTAAGCATTTCATTGCTATCCAATGTTCCATAATCTATGTCCACAAAATATGACATCCACTATGTCTCTGTGAATTATATTAATTACATTCATTCCAAACTGCAATAAGAACCATGCTGGATTTTCTGCAAACTGCAATATTTCCACTTGACCCATCACAGCACGCCATTCCTGTCATGTAAACAGTGATGGTAGCGCCCTTTGAAAATCAAGTGTTTGTGTTAATTCAATGATATCGCAAGATTTACAGACAATGATTCGAAGCTAATAATTTATAGAGAAAGTAAGAAAAAAAATAAAACAAAGGAGAAGTAAATTTCATAAACTGGTCAATTTTATTTACACTGTAAAAGTTAAGTGTACAAAATGTAAGTTATGAGTGCAGATTTAACAAGGTAAGATAAAACATGAAAAGCAAGGTTAGTTCATGGTCATATAATGAAGTCTAACGTAGAAAATAAAGGTTTTGAAAAAAAAAACAAAAGACAAAATGTTATCTACTCTAAAATGTGTGGCTACTTGCATTCTATCATCATCATCATCAGTCTTTTAGCGTCCGTCGTTGGACATAGACCTTCCCCAGGATTTGCCACACTTCTCTATCATAGGCGTCACGGAGCCAGTACTTCCTGAACTTATCTAGTTCATCTCTCCATCTAATATTTTGCCGGCCTCGGTTGCGCATATGGTCTCGGGGAATCCATGTTGTGAGTCGTGATGTCCATCGATTGTCAGCCATTCTTGCAACGTGGCCAGCCCACCGCCATTTGAGATTTTTTATGGATTCTATGATGTCTCTAACTCTTGTCTTTTCCCGGATGTGTTGTGCTGTTTTGTGGTCTCTCCATGTGAGGCCCAGCATTATTCTTTCATGTGCACGTTGCATGGTTCTCAGCTTACGGGTCTGTTTCTTGGTTAAGTTCCATGTTTCAGCTCCATAAGTGACTATTGGGAGGATGCATTGGTTATACACCCTTCTCTTTAGGATTAATGGGATCTTATTATTTTTGAAGGTTGAGCTAGCTCTGCCAAACATCTCTCAATTGGATTGTTAGTTTTCTGTAAACAATCCCAAACTGTTTAACACATCCTCCATTTGAAGGTTTTGAAAAATGAATTTCACAAATGCAAGGACATGTGTAGATCAACTTTTCTTTAGAAGTACTTTGCCTAAGTTCACTCAGCAAAATAGTTTTTACTAATGTAATGGATTCACTAGATTTTGATAAAAATGATATCTCTGATACATAGCATTTTGGAAAAAGAAATTATCATTTAGTTTAAATGAATTTGAAAAATCAAATTTTGGATTTGAATTTTCAATCTTACAACCTCATAGTGTTATATTGAGGTTTCAAACAGAAAAGAGTGATCTTTGTCATCACTTGTCATATAGAAAGTTTTCTTTCTCAAGTTGAAGATAATGGATTTATCGCATTTAGGAACCAAGTTTTCCATATTTTTTAATATATCATTGAGTGGATTCAATTATGAATGTTCCATTTGGTTGAATTTATTTGTATTTTCAGAAGTTTTTAGAAATTCAGAAATGGATTTTCTCAGAATTTTCCATTGGTTGAATATATTTGATAAATATTTCAAGTTTGATTTTTATATTGAGTCGAATCAAATGATGTCATGATGAAATTGAAAACCCTGTTCAATATTATCAGGTCATACCTCAGCTAATTGCCAGAATAGATACACCTCGACATTCAGTTGGTCGTCTTATTTCCCAGCTGCTTATGGACATTGGCAAAGCCCATCCCCAGGTGAGAAAACAAATTGAGCTAAATTAAATATGCATGAATGCAAACACACTTTTTTTTAATTCTGAAAATTGAATACCTAATTGTCTCAGCTCTGAAGTTTTATATCTTACTTTTGTATAGCTTAAATATCATTGATTTATTTGACATAAATATGGGTATAAATTATTTAAATATGTCAAATTTATTATTTGCTTTTTCATGATGCATTGTAAACATACCTCCCCCTTTTTTTTTTATAAAGTAAAATAGAACTTTTTTCATTAAAAGGAATTTGGTTCTTTATCTGATCAGCCCATTCATTGTGAGTTTAAAAACTACTGTGTAACATTCTTAAAATATCTTATGGCCATTTTGATTTATATTATATAAGAAAAATATATTGATTTTACTATCCTGGCTAACTGTCATTTATTTGACATTTTTGTTTATTTCATACATTTCTAAATACCACAGAAGGATGTGAAGATCCTTCATTCATTTGTTCCTGCATTTTGAGATGTAATATAAAAATTTTTTCCAGGCCCTCATCTATCCTTTGACTGTTGCCTCCAAATCTAGTGTGTTGGCCAGACAGTCAGCTGCTAACAAAGTTCTGAAAAGTATGTGTGAGCATAGCAACACTTTAGTGAAACAAGCAATGTTGGTAAGTCAAAATTTTGATAAAATTTCATCTGGATCATTTTAAAAATTCTAGTCACCTGAAACTCGGTATTGCTGGGGTGTTTATCAAATAAATTATATCCATAGGTATGATGAAAAAATTTGCTAAATGTCTATTGATTGATGAGGTTTTTGCTATTAAAAAGTATCACTTCATGTAAAATGAAACCATGACAATTTTCTCATGATTAAATCGATGATTATTGTACTGACTTGCATATGAAGAGCTAACAAATTCATTGCCTAAATTGGCATATTGTTACTGTGGTAACAAATTGACCCCATTGATTCGAATGGATTTAAACTTCTATTTTATAATCCTTGTCTAAAAACATTTTATACTGTCTTGAAAATTTAGATATTATCTGAAAATTTATCTTTAAAGAGAGTACATTTTACAATATTACACAAAATTACTCAATTTTTGTTTAAAAAAAAAAAAACAGCAATGATTTTTTTAAATATTTACTCCTGCTGAAAAGTTGATTTGTTTGAAAGAATCTCCTATGCTCCATGGAAAATAATGAAGAATTTGCTGATTTTAATTTTTTTCTATTCTCTCTGAATCATTGAAGTTAGTGAAGAAATGAATTCTTTCTGATAAAAAAAAATCACCATCAATATAACAAAATGAATTGAGTAAATTAAAAACAGTGACAAGTCTTGTGCACTGGATGAGTGTTTGAATTTATATTCAAAGACAATTGAAACAAATTATTTTAAACCAGAAATTGTGACTCTGATTGACCTTTATTTTATTATTTGATTAATTACATTGTATTGACAATTATGTTCATTTTTCATTTCTGAATTTTTAAAAGAATTTTAATTTTCTAACATCACAAACTCCATACCTTTCAGAATATAAAAAAGTAAGCATATAGAATAAATTTACTTTCTTTAAAATTGTTCAAAAAAAAAAAAAAATGGAAAATTAGTACAAATTATCAAACATTTTCCCAGAGATTTTTTTACATTTTATTTCAGTAGGATTGCAAATCTTATAGAAGTAATACACTGTTTTGTATTAAGTTATAAAAACTAGATTAGAACTGTAATAAAAAAGCAATTGTTTTTTTGACTGAGTTATTTAAATTGCCATGCTGCTGATCTGCTATGGGCAAGGGAGAAATTTTCTTGGAAGTGTCTATACTCCCACCATCTAATACGGGTGCAATGCAGCTGAATCAAAAGAATTGTACGTGTGCATTGAAACAGTTGCATTTTTGTTCCACTGATTCATTTTGTAACAATCCAATTTTCAGCAGCATTCTTGAGAGAGGTACAAAAAAACACCCTTGAAAATTTCATTGGTAAAATTGACAGAACAAATCTTTATTCTCAAAATATGAGAAAAGCTTTTTTTTCCAATTTTTTTCAAAGAGTTATATATTGAACAGTAGAGTATTCATATTTTCCCGGCTGTTAGAAATTTAAATTTGAAATCAGATGGAATTTAAACAAAGTTCAAATTCTTGTATAATAATTAAGATCGTTTATGAATTTTTTAATTTGTCTCTCAATTCAACCCCTACCTGATTTTTTTTATGAGGTTTGTATATATTTAGGTTCAGTGAGATCTTTTTTCAAAGAGAGTGGATTTTTCATGCTATACCTTGTTAGAATAGCTCTGATTGAAATCATTGATAACTTTTCTGGACTGTTTTAGGTGAGTGAAGAACTCATTAGAGTTGCTATATTATGGCATGAATTATGGCATGAAGGCTTGGAGGAAGCATCGCGACTCTACTTTGGAGAAAAGAATGTCAAGGGTATGTTTGAAACTCTAGAACCTCTCCATCGAATGATGGAAAGGGGACCACAGACATTAAAGGAAATATCATTCAATCAGGTATGTTGTGTCACTTTATTATGTGTTTATCATTTATCTGATTTCATTTCATTGTTTTATTTTGGTGAAATTGTTTTTACTTCATGAAGTTTAATTCTATAAGAAAGATATAAACATTGCAAAGAAAGGTTTTTTTTTTTTTTTCACTTATTACTCATGACTGTATCAAAAAGAAAAATATCAACAAGTTGGAGAATCAGTTGATCGATCTCTTAAGAAAAAGTTTTTATATTTTCTTCTATTCTTAAAAAAATCCCTCTGAAATGAAGTGTTTTTTTTTTTCCCCCCTCTTTTTGCTTTACAGGCATATGGCCGGGATCTGCTAGAGGCTCAGGAGTGGTGCAAGATATACCAGCGCTCCCTACAAGTGAAAGATCTTACACAAGCCTGGGATCTCTACTATCATGTTTTCCGGCGCATCACCAAACAACTCCCGCAGGTAATTTTTGTTTTTATATCAACATTAATACTTTCAAAAATATAAATTCTTCTAAATAAAATTTAGATTGTACTTTTTCATGCAGTATAGAGGTAGTCTTGTGGTCTCTCCATGTAATGTTTAGGATGATTCTCTTGCTTGCAAGTTGCATAGTTTTCAGTTTGTGGGTCAGTCTCTTTGGTTAGGTTTCATTTTTTTTTTTTTTTCAGCTCCATACATGACTATCGAGAGGATTGGTTGTATATTCTTTCTCCTTTTTTTTTTTTTTTTTTTTTTTCCATCCTAGAGTGATTCTTTGCTTGATTTTTACTTCTTATGAAGATTCCATTGAGATTTATTGTCCTGTGTAGATGTAGTGGTCTACTTTGTCCAGCTTTGTCTTCTCAATTTTACATCACATGGAGAGACCATAAGACAGCACAAAATATTAGGGCAAAAACAGGAGTCCAAGATATCATAGAAACCATTAGGAAACTCAAATGGCAATGGGCTGGTCCTGTTGCAAGAATCGCTGACAATAGATGGACATCACTATTAACAACATGGATCCTCAGATCAAATGTGGAACCAAGGCGGCAGAATATGAGATGTTGAGATGAACTGGACAGGTTCAGAAAATATTGGCTCTGTGATGGCTGAGAATTGTGGTGAATAGTTTGATAGTTTTAAAAATTTAGCCAGAAGATTTCTTTGAACTTGTACAATGGTAAATCTAACTCAGTTCCAAACTCCCAGTTTAAAGACTTTTTGGAACTTTACTAGAATTTTTTTTTTTTCTCATAAAATTTTATTTTATTTTATTTATTTTTTTGTTCATTTTAATTTTTGCAGCTGACATCTTTGGAGTTACAATACATGTCTCCAAAACTTTTGCGCTGTCAAGATTTGGAACTGGCTGTACCTGGTACATATGACCCCAATCAACCTGTTGTGTGCATTCATCATGTTCAAACAACTCTGCAAGTGATTACTTCTAAACAGCGACCACGCAAACTGAGCATATATGGTGAAGTTACAGCTTTTTTTTTCTCTCTTTTAACCTTTTTCATTATTACAGTAGTGCCTTGAATTTCATTGGAGTCAGGAGCACTGACCCCCAGCAAATTTGAAATTTTGCAAATAACTTTTGACCCTCCTCCTACTCAGCCATATAATCATGAACTTACATAAAATCAGACACTAACAACTGAATAATATTACTGTATAGAATGATCATTTATTTAGAGGATTTGGAAATAGTAAGAAGAAAAAAAAATTCACAAGGAATTGCTACCACTGCCTAAAAATGAATAGCTGTTGTCTTGTTGGTTCTTTTTTTTTTTTTTCTCCCCCCCCCCCCGATTAGCAAGTTTTTTTTTTTTTCTCTCTATCACCAAATGACTTAACTCCCCCACCCCAACCATGGCTCTCTGAATAGTGATATGAGGTTGTAGATAGTAATAAATGACTGTCTGGAGTTGTCCGTTTCAAGTGAACGGGTTTTACAAATGAGTGGGAGAAAGAAGGTTGTAATTTTTATTTTTAAAAAATTAGAAATTAACCATATATCTCATCTCTCTTAGTGTATCTTTGATTGTCTCTCTATTGAACAACCGTAGCCATCAAATATGGCTAAGGGATCAATATCTTATTTTTATTTGTGAGTGTTCGTTTGGTTATGTGTTCAAGCACTTGTAGCCATGTCATTTTGTCAACAAACTTGAATGTTGGCATCGGTATTCCCTTCTAAAAATGTTCTATCTTGAATCTTTATAAAAAAAGCTTTTTCAACCTCTTTTGGGCATTATTTTGATGGGTTTATTATTAACGTCTAGATTCTCCAGATGTGTTCTTTACTCTATATTAGATGTTTTCCAATAGAAAACACCAGTGATGTCATAAATAATATTTAATCTGACCATATTAATTCTTTGATTGAAACATGATTACAAATTTTGCTGCTATAGTTATTCAATTACTGACTGTCATGGTGAATCTATCTATCATTCTAACCTTGAGCTCTTCCACAAAGCCTAAACAGCATAATGCCATATTATGGTGGTACTGGTGAAATTATGCATCCATTTTCACTAGGGATTATTTTGGGCTATATTGTATTCAACTTTTGTTACTGTTCTTGCTAATAATCAGATCCATTCTGAGTGGATGATCTAAATCTTTTAGAGCATTTACCCCCAAGTCTGTATCTAACTCTTTTCAATTTATTGAACCTCTTTTTAATTTCAGAGTGAGATATATTGCCTATGTTAGTTTGATTTAGTTTTAATGAATACATTTATTTTTGTGTGATCTACAAACATATTTTGCCTGTGTCGCTTACCTTTACTAAAATATTTCATTTTACCATCATAAAAAGTATTTCATTTGAAATAATGTGAAATGGGATCAAGAGTTGAGTCCCTGACTTTGGGCAGGTTGGTAGGGAAAGTATAACCTAGTTTTAAGCGTTTTTATTGAAACTTTTTGCTTTTTTCTAAAAAGTCTGAGAGTAACTTCCCTTTATCGATTAAAAAATCTGTGAATAATCAAGTCTATAAATTTCTAGTTTGCGAAATTTGAGGTACTACTGCATTCACAGTGAAAATATTAGAAAAACTATTTTTGTTAACTCAAAAAGTAATTTGTGAATTTCATCTTGAATCATTAAAAAATAAAAAAGCTTATTGATGATAGATATCATTTTCAATAAATAGTAAAATTTTTCCATTTATTTTGCTTTTGCTTAATATTAATTTTGTTTTTAATTTGATATTCATGGAAATCTAATCACTTACATTTTCAATTCTACATTTTAAAACTCAACGTTCCCTAGGTTGCAGCCTGTTTAAATAAAGCTATGATTAAAAACTAATGCATTCTAAATTATTCTACTGCAAGCATATTTGAATAATTTCAATGTCTCCAATTACAGGTAGTGATGGCAAAGATTATGTATTTCTTCTGAAAGGACATGAAGATCTTCGGCAAGATGAAAGAGTCATGCAATTGTTTGTATTAGTCAATTCGTTATTGGCCAACAATCCTAAGACATTCCGACGTAATTTATCGTGAGTTTTTTATTTGTTTTGTCAACTTCATTATATTATAATACCATTTTGAAGATGAGTAATATTTATGAAATAAATTCAGTTATTGATTTGATTTTTTTCCCCCTAATTAGACATCTAATAGGGATACATTTTGTGCAGATATTAGCTTATTTTGAGTCATTTCTAACTAAATTTTGATTTTAACAAGTAGTATTCGATTGTCAGGCTTATTGAAATTACATTTTTTAACTTATTCGTTCATTTTTAGTATTGTTAAACTGTTGTCCAGTTAGAAAAAACTCCTTTCACATTGCTCAGTCATTATCTATTTGCAGTGACATCATTGGAAACTTTTTCATATAAACCATAGTGAAGAATAATAAAAAGCTACAGATTTTATTATATCTATAAAGTTTCTTGCGTTTCATAACACTGGGGGGTTCTGAATGCAATTGAATAATCTACATTTCTTATCTGCTTTACAATGATCCTTAAAATTATCACATGACACTATTTTTTGCTATTTATATATATATTTTTATTTACTGTTGTTCAGTTTACTTTACTACAGCTTTATCTTGTCAGAAAGTGGTGACATTAAATATTAGTTTCAACGTGTATCCTCTACTTATAAAAATTCTCAGACTTCTAGTCAACAAAAACCTGACCTGTAGTATTGAGATGGCATTATATTTTCACTGACTTCTATGCAACTTTGAAGAGTACATTAGATACGGTCACTCAAAATCTCAAAATAGGTTTTCTTCAGTTTTTAAATGATTCTAGCTGGCTGTGTATATGTCATGTGTACTGTCGGAACCAATGGAGCCAGAGGGTTGAAAATTTAAATACTAACTTGATATGTCTAGACAAAAGCTTTTTTTTTTTTTTTTTTTCTAAATTGGTCCTTCAGTTTGTGTCAGCCAGCATTCATGCTTGTTCTTTGAAAATTAAGACATTTTGTAGTGATCCAACAAAAGGTTTGAGAAGTTATTTATTGATCTTTTTTTTTCCCAATTTTTTGTAATTGATCACCCCAATATGGCAAGTATGTATGTAACAGTTTTTATTCATTGACTAACCAAACTTTTTTTTTTTTTTCCCCCAGAATTACCCGCTATGCTGTGATCCCATTGTCTACAAACTCCGGCTTGATTGGCTGGGTGCCCCACTGTGATACACTACACTCTCTCATCAGAGATTACAGAGAAAAGAAGAAAATCCTGCTCAATATTGAACATCGTCTCATGCTCAGAGTATGTTTTGCTTAGCCATTTTCTTTGTCTTACCATTCTTTTGAAATCTTTTCTTTTGAATGTGAAATATACCAATTAAAATAATATCTCTGGTTTATATATTGTAAATTTTATATCTGTGCTTAAACAGCAAAGCCTCAAACTTAATCGCTCTATTACTTTAGTTTTAAACTTATTTACTACTTTATTAAAGGCTGCCTCCACCAGCCATCAAACTTGATATCAAGCCATTTCCTATGTATAGAATTAACATTATAATTATTGATATCTAGATGGATAAGAAAAATGAGTATTATTTCCAAAAAATAAAATGATTTTTCCCCTTCACAGAATCAATTTTGAACCATAGAAGGTGGAAAAGTGTTATCAGAATATGAGGTCAAGTGAAAAAAAATCACTGTGATCAGAACAAAAATGACCTTAACCAAGGGATCAGGGTCCAGTTCTACATTTTAATTGAATAATAAATTGCATTCCCTATCCATAGCTGAAACATAATGTAACTGTTTAAATCACCTGAATTTTATTTTCTCAAAGTTTGAGCATGCTAATGATGTAGGTGGGTAGTGTTCATAAATAGACTGCTCAGTTGTCTGGAATGCTGCCAAACACTTTTGCCCCCCAGAATCAAAAATGAACTACTATTTATTTCTAGACTGCCTTCACATAGGTAGTAACCTCTACCTGTTGTTTCGCCCTTATCCCGTCATCGCAGGTCTTTGAAAATTGGGATTGGCTGGAGACTTGCACAAGAAGCCTGTATGTAAATGAGATTTAAATGGAGAAATTGGGGCACTCAAGCAACCCCAACCTCTCTGTCTCAAGAGCTGTATTCCAGTGGCATGCTGATGCATCGTGACTGGAAATTCCTTCAGCTGCAGTTGATAGCTAAGTTTTCTTTTGTGCTCTGACCAACTCCATGCATTCCAAAATGCATTGCTGGTGTATCCTTTTCTCTGTTGTATCCTATATTGGATTTCCCCAGCCCTGTCTACCAAAACAGACATTACATGCAAGCATGAGCAAGTATATGAATGTCTCAGCTACCCTCATCTGGTCCGGCCTGCCAGTTGAAGTTATTTTCTGGTGTGTGGCCATTGCCAGTGGCAAACAGCTGCTTGGAGCTACAGATGAGAGCTTGGTACTGGGAGGGTGCCAAAGTTAGAAAGACTACTCTTGAGGAGCACAGCAGAGGTGCTAGCCCTCTCTTAGAAATACAACAAAACCTCAATTATTATTAAGTCATAGTATTTTGAAAAAATGTTGTCCATGACTTTATATTGCAAATATTCTTAATCTTATTTATCTTCCTTTTATTAGAATACAAAAATTAGCTGTGGAAAAATTAGATCTCGCGTTCAGTTTTATGCTGACTAGGGCCCTGAGATCTACTTCATTCATATCATTGAACCTAGCCGGATATCATCATTAATTCTACTATATATTTACATTGAATGTTTAGCATTGTTCGTGTGCTTTATTTTGCAGTTGTTGATATAGTTTATTCTTTTATCAGTTGGCTAAAATGAAATACATAGCTGATTTTATGCATTGATTGCATTCTCACCTGATGATGTCTTAGGAGTAAAATTACTGAGAATATTTTTCTGCATACCTTAAAGTTCATTGATGAAATTCCCTTCAATTTTATTTCATTTTCATATTATTAGATGGCACCAGATTATGATCATCTTACATTAATGGAGAAAGTTGAAGTGTTTGAACATGCTTTGGAACACACGCAAGGTGATGACCTTGCAAAAATCTTGTGGTATAAGTCACCAAGTTCAGAGGTATGTGATTTTTATCTTTTATTCAACTGTTAAGGATTTATTGTTCACATAAGCATATTAATCCAGGGGCCAACATTGATATTTCACTGATTGGTACCAGCCAAAGTAACCAATCTATTTTAGCATTTTTGTCTTCCTACATGTCTCTAGTTTATATTGTGGTACAATAACCCATCCTATCTTGAAGCTTTGATAGAAACTATTTTGTAAACAAACCCAATATTAAGCTCTAAAGCATTTAGAGAGTGCATGCCTCTGCCAATGGAAGTAATTTGCATGAATATGCCCAGAAATTTAGACGCTTCTGTATTCTGTTGCCTAGCCTTCCACTATGTTTCATTGAAATTTATTGAGAACTTACGAAGACATTGTGTATGACAAAAATGGAAAAATGTCTCTATTGAAAGAATATTCCTCTATCCACCCCCAAATTTGACCAATTCCTCTTTACCCTATTGACCATTTTCCCTATAAAAGTTCATTGACATTCAAAGAGTACTTTGGGATATTGTGTGATTCACTTTTTAATGGAAAATTCAAAAAAGTCTATCAGAAAGTAAATCATATCTAAAAAAGAAACTGAAATTTTTGTGTGGATCCAGGAATTTGTTTTTGATTGAGTTATTTTTTTCATTTTGTTCTTTTCGTTCATTTCTGTGTCCTCTCCTATCTTATCTCCATGATACCAGTGAAATTTTGTTGAAGAGTAAGCCATGTGGTTAGAAAGAGCTGATTGGATTTTAGTGCAGATCCAGGATTAGGTTTTGATTGAGTTATTTTTTTTCATTTTTTTTCTCTTACATTTCTGTATTCCGTCCTGCCTATCCATACTATATATCCCTAAAGTTCTCATTGAATCTCGTGGAAGGGTGAGCAATAAAAAATGATTGAGTTTTGGGATGGATCCAGGCACAGTGACTTGGTTCTAATCAGAAGAAATGTACATTTATATTTGTCCATCTTGAATTTCAAAATGGCCACTTTCAAAGTTCATAGCAATTGGCAGCATGGCAGCAATTCTTTTCCTAATCTGGATGGTTTTTAAAGATAGGATTTAATTTGGTTTCTAAGATCCTATCTGCCAAAAATGATAATCTCCACTTTCCGATTGACTAAAAGTGTTATTTGGAATTTTCCTTTAAAAAATGGAACGGGATATGAAATTTTGTAGGAGGGTGGGCAATAGAGCTAGGAAGAATTTTTAGGGTTGATAGGGTGAGATTTTTCCAGTTTTGTCATACATTTATTCATATACTCAGCCCTGTCCACACAATATCTCCAATGGAATTTTTTTGAAGATTCAGCAATAAGCCTATGAAAGAAGTGATTAAATTTTGTGATGGATTCATGCAAATTACTCCTGTTGGCAGAGGTATGCTCTCTCAGTGCTTTCTAGTATTATATGGGGGATAGGTTTGTTTACAGAGTAATTACTATCATTAAGTTACAAGATAGGAATGGCAAAAAAAAATTCAAAAATTGTTTGGCCACCTTGGGTGATACCAAAATTTGTTTTGCCCCTGGACTATGAGAATCTCATATCTAAAAAATGAATGTCAAGTGGACGCTGACTTCCTGTGTACTTTAAATTCAGTCCTGTTTAAATCTTTATTCCATGAAATAACTTCCTGAGATGTAATTAAAACTGACATAAAAAAAATTTGATATTTTTGTTTTGATAAATATTTCAGTCTTCATTCATCAATGCTTGTGCCTATAATCACAAAGCTTTGAGTTGTTAACAAAAATTTTGTCTTTAACTTAATCAGAAGTGTGTTTATTGACTTGAGCTTTTGGAATCATATTGTAGTATGTCCTGTGCAGGCTTATATTTTTGAAACTATGAGGCAGTAGAAATATTTTAGCACAGGTAACATATCCAAGCATTCTTAAATCACTGAATTTGAATTTGGTGCATTAATTTAGAAAATGTAAAATCAGTCCATGATTTTTACTTGTCTTCATCTCTATGCAATTGCTATGGAAGATTTTGTGTAACAGTTGATATAAATCTTTGACTTACTTTATATAAACTTGAAATTTACCTATTTATTTTACATCAACTATAACTGAACTTGTTAGTGGATTGAAAAAGTTTTATGTATATCATACAGGTGCATTTTTTTATCATTCAGGTTTGGTTTGATCGCAGAACCAATTATACTCGTTCATTAGCTGTAATGTCCATGGTTGGTTATATTCTTGGCCTTGGAGACAGGTACATATTGAGTTCATTTGTGAATTGAATTGAAAATTTAACCAAATTGTCAAAGGGAGATAAAGTCTATGAAGTTTTCCCATTGAATTTGACTTTCTATCTTTTTAGAGATTTAATGTAATAGTGGCGAAGGATTGACATCATCAGTGTACATCTAGTTCCAGTATTGGAATAACAGAAAAATCATGCTTTTTTTTTTTTCCTTTATTCGCAGATATTTTGCATTATTTCAACTGAAATCTCACATAGTTTGTAAATATTGGACAGTCAGTCTATACTGGATTAGATTGATAACTTTTTTGTCATTTTTGACTTAAGAAAATATTTTTGTTTGTTTTTCTTACAAAATATTCTTTCATAACTATTATTCAAAAAATGAATCCTAAAAATTTTTTGAAATCAATTGATTTTTTTTAACGTTATGTCAAGTCAAAACTTGGTCTCCGAGTTCTTGGCTCTAGATATGCTAACTATCAAATTACACTGGTTAGTTTTATCAAAATTTTGAATCCAGGATAAACTGGCTGTCCTATTCTTACAAACTGCAAAATTTCAGTTGGAATAATGAAAAATTGTTGAAAAAAGAAAGGCGTAATTTTTTTTCTATGTTATTTCAATGCAATCTGGAACCAGATATATGCAATGACATCAGACTTAGCCACTCTAATGTTCAAAGTTCAGATTTATGTTGTACTTGCTAAATTTATGCCTATGGAAATATGGGAGAAGAGGTACATCTGATGGCTGTGCTGTTAAAGGACTTTTCTGCTATAATTCACCAAATGTCTTTTTTGTCTCTGTCATTGCATAACTTCTGAACATCTACAACTCTGGCTACCAAATTTTAGTTTTTGAAAATTCCAAGACTTTTGAAGTTTTGAGCGCAGGGTTTGATTTACTATCTAAGGATGATGCTAAACTGGACCATTACTGTGTGTCTGTCACAACCTAGCTACTTGCTTGCTGCATAGGCCACTACAGCAAGCTATTGAATGGTAAAGTGAAAAAGTAATACATTTCTCTCATCCATTGTATGTTACCTTTTTACACCTTACATTACCAACGTATGAGCCACAACCTGATTTCACTAAACTTATATCATCAAACACATTCAATAAAAGTCGATGTCACTATTACACCGTGCATAAACTGTAAGTAATGTAACTCATTGATTATGTTATATTTAACCATATAACACTAAAAGTCTTGCCTGTAGTGTGTGTGTATATATATATATATATATATATATTTCAGCTAGTATATATAATTGATGCTGTTGTTTTCTTATTGCAAAGGAAAAGAGAATTGTGGTTTGATATGTATAATTGTTTGAGTTCCTGAGATTCTGTTTATGAATATCTTTGAATTAATTTTCTGACTTTGTAAGCTTTAGTTAAACTATTCTGATAACTTTTTTTTCAGTGAACATACTACTTTATTTAAATTTCTCTTGTTGATATTTTGGCCTTACTGCTCAACATTATTCTCAAACTGAATTAACAAGGCTGAAATATCACCACTAAAAAATTAGTTGTATGTTCAACAAAAAGAAAAACAAATATATATACTCATTATATGTGCTACTGAGGATTTCATTAAAACCATTCAATAACTTGTGATGACTGATCAGTCTATAAATATTTCTGTGTGAAATATGAAGAATAAAGCATTCTTCTGGATTAATTAAGATTTTGTTGTTGCTCAAGCAGTATTAAAATTTAACTAACTCAATATGGTAGAATTTTGAAGTTATACACATGTAAGGCTATCCTTTGGAATTAAAACACTTGATTTTTATTTCATTTCTGTTTTGTTAGTGATGTTTTGAACGTTTAGAAAATTTTCATATTGGTAATAATCTATTACTTTGTAGACATCCATCCAATCTGATGTTGGATCGAATGAGTGGTAAAATAATTCATATTGATTTTGGCGACTGCTTTGAAGTGGCAATGACACGAGAAAAGTTTCCCGAAAAGATTCCGTTCCGCTTGACTCGTATGTTGATTAATGCAATGGAGGTAAGTTGTTTGATTATTGTTCTGTGATTCCATTTCTTGTATTTTTAATTTTGAATCCAATCTCTACAACCAAATAACTTTTTTCTATCAGGTAGGAATTTGCTAAGGATCTCTCATTTATATTTGCCTAGCATCAACAAAGATTTTTAAATATATACAACCATTTTAGCCATGTATTCATGAAATACTATATTTTCTTGCTAATAAGATGCTACCAGTTGTGAGACGCACCCTATAATTAGCCAGGTGTTGGGGTGTATTTGAGGATTAAATAGCTTACCATTGTAGGGATGGCAAACTCTTTCCTAGAACTTTATCTTCAAGTGCTGAGAAACAGGTTGGTTTTTGAGGGCATTTTTCAGGGGAAAAAAAGATGTTTCTTATCAGCTAAAAAATGTGGTATGTGAAATTCTACATCTATCCTGATATTTTCTATATTTTTTGAAAATGAGTTGCTATAACCTATTGATTCAAATGAAAGATATTTTGATTAATTATTACAATTGTCAGGATTGGACTAGTTATTGAAAAAAAATGTCATTTTGAGAGAAATCAAACATTCCATCTATATTGATTTGATGTAATTGGAATGAATACTGGAAGGTATTTGGCCATTTCTCTTACAGTGCCTATGAAAGGTTTTATTGTTTTTCACAGTATTTTCTTTTCGAATTACTGATTCCTCTGTCCTTTGGACTTGTTTCTTTGAGTATTCAGTCTCTTGAACATGTTAAAAATGTGTATTGCTCAAAACAGTTTTGCTTGGCCTTGTAAGATGAATTCTCCAAGAAATGTTTTGTCATAAAAATTGAATATTTTGAAATGTGTTTGGAGAGAAATTTATATTCAATCTAAATTGTTAATCTGATCCTAGAAATAATTAAGGTAATGTTCATAATGCTTTTAAAATATACGTATGTATTTATAGTACACTCTGGATATAGTTTTAGTCGGATTTAGCAATTGAGTATATGCAAAAGAAATACAAGCAAGACATTTTTCTATAAAAATACAAACATTCAATTAACACACAATTGAGAAATGAAATGAACATGCATGTCATGTTACAGATAACCATTGATTATACCAAATGAATTATTGTAAAAACAATAATGAACAAATGTAATTAGAGCATGCTGAAAGAAGATGAAATTGAGCACCATGAGATTTCAGCTTTGAAGCAAAGTTAGAGGATATTCAGGAATTTAACATCTACATAGTGCGCCTTAATTATGCTGATGTACACATCGTATTGTGTGATCTCTTGAATTCATCAACATAGATCTAGGTGTAGACAGAAGCGAGGGAAAATAACTTTCAACCAAATTGGCTTATCTTTTCAGTTTCAAATCTTTTTGTGTGAGTTTATTTTAAGAGCTAATTCTCATTTTGTGAAAAGCTGTCTCTGTTCTGAATTTATTGTAAATTTCGTATTTCTTAACCTAGCATTTTCCACTCCACTGAACTGGAATTGAAGAAGATATGTGAGATGAAAACAAATGTTACTAGTGGTATCATTATCATTGAATAATTGCAAGACTGAATAAGTGAACCACTATAGTATCCTGAAAGTTATTAGGTGAAGCAGTGATACTAAGCACAATGAAAGAAGGCATTATCTTTCCTGGCAGATTGAAAGGGATAGCTAAAAATTATCTAATCTAATTAGGTGCTTTGAGAAGATAATCCGAAACTGGAGTATTTGGAAGAAAATAATTTGATAAACCAAAACTAGCATGGTTTCAGACAATACAGGTCGTGTCTAAATACAATTATGACTTTATTTTTAATATTCTAGAAATATCCAAAAATGCTGATGTGTATTTTGACTTCAGTAAAGCATTTGATGTTGTTGATCATCTTATTCCTACTTCTAAGCAAGTTGAACGGATTTAGAATGACTGGGAAAGTTAACAACTGGATCCATGCATTTCTAGTGATTGGAAGCCAACTGTTCGAGTGAAAGTGTTCTCTCTTATATCTAGCCAGTCACTTATGGAGCACCCTAAGGACTAGTACTTTGACCTGTACATTTTCTAGTGATAATAGGAGATATTAATGAAAACATTGAGTCTATTGTGAAAATCTTTGCAGATGGTACTGAACTTGTTCAATCCATAATCAACTAATAGGCCGAAAATAATGACCTATTTTTCGATCCAGATGTTTCGTACATACAGCACCCTCTGTTGGCAGAAAACATTAATTATAAAACACTTGATGGCAAAGAAATTGAAGTGAAGGAGACCTAGATGCGATTATCAGCTATGGTTTAATATTCTCTGAACATAGTGTTACAATGGTTAAAAAGTGCAAAAGTCTCACGGGATGGATTATCAGAACTTTTAAAACTAGGTTTGTGATTCCCATGCTTGAACTATATAAAACACTGATTTTACTGAGGCTAAATTATTGTTCCCAGTTTCAGTGAAACCCAAGAACAAATCAACATACTCGAGGGGATATAGAGAACTTTCTCTTCGTACATTACAGTAAAACATTTTGATCATTGGGAGAGGCTTAAGTACCTAAACCTGAAGACATGGACCCAAAATTTACTGTGAACATAGTCGAGACCACACTAAGTGGTTGGCAAGGTAGAAATTTCATTAGAAAATCTGTTCTATTTAAGAATATTCTATGATGATAATAAGCTGAATTTTTTGATGCATAATAACTTTTTTTATTTTATTTGAGAATCTTTACTTCTACTATAAGCCTAGTTAGAATCAAGTCAATTATAAATATTTTGACTATTTTAATTTCATATTGTAAACTTCTAAACTAAATTGCTGAGTGAACTCACCATTTTACTTGTGTATTCTTAAGGTAACTGGGATTGATGGCATTTACCGACACACTTGCGAGAGTGTAATGTCTGTGCTACGCGAACACAAGGATAGTCTCATGGCTGTTCTAGAGGCCTTTGTGTATGACCCTCTGCTTAATTGGAGACTTATGGATGGTAAGTAAAATGCTTCCTACAATCTACTTTTCATTCCTCATCTCCACCCTGTAGACCTAACATTCTAACAACCTCAGTTTGAATGTAAAAATCCATTGCAAAGAATAACTTTCCAATTCACTGTTTCTGGTCAGTTTTTAGAAAGGTAGATAATTGATTTTTTAAAAATTTCTTCGATTTGGTGATTTATCACAACTTTTATATAGTTACATCCTTCAGAATTATTGATTATAGAATTATTGAAACTCATCTGTTTTTCATCTTGATTTGAATTTTTTGTTTTATTGCAGTAAATTCTTATAAATTAATTATTAATGATGTAAACTATGAAAGTTGTGAATACTTGAATCAATTTTCGTGGGTCTTGAGCCTTAATGATAATAAAACTGACTTTACTGAATGCCATTCATCCCCCCCCCCCCCAAAAAACAAACTTCAACTGTCTTGGATAACTTTGCAAATAATATGTGGATACAAGTGCTTCCTTACTTATCTAGTGATTTTATCAATTTCAAATGCAGAACTCTAGTTATATCTAGCATCAAACTAGCATTTTATCAACTGCTCTAATTGAAGAGTTATTGCTTTTAAGAGTTGCTTGGCATTGATGTTTACTGCATAATTGTACAAATTGCAAGATGAATACTTATAGGTTTTCATAATGATTATAACAATGTTGCTATTCTTTAAAGATAGCGATATATCTCTATTTTCATTTGAAAATATTTTTTTTCAAATTAGAATAAAGGACAGGAGTATGTGCATTTATATTTTCATCTGTTTGTCTCAGTGTTTCTCTTTGGCTTCTATACTCTTTGAAAATACTAGTGTTCTGCAAGAACTACCTATGTACATGCAATGATAGATTAATGGAAATGCAAAACATCTTAGAATTTGTTCCCCTTAAATTTCTTGGTAGATTTATCCTTAAACAATTCTGTTTCTTAGTAAGCCTTATAATGTAATTGCTCTGCTGAACCAAAACATCTTTTGTAATCTTTTGAATTGTGTTTCTATTGCTCTCATTGTTCTTTTGTTTATCAGCATCACCAAATGACCCTACACACTTTCACATTTATTTTTTGATTTTTTTTATACTCCCCCCTCCACCCCAGAAAATAATCAAACATATTTTAGATATGTCTTTTTTCTACTCTTCACTGATTTGGATGCTATGTTTCTTTTAGTTTGTTACCTCTTTGCCCCTTTTGATATTGTTTGATGCCTATTTGAACATATGAGGTTGCACTAAATTTTTTTCTTTGCTCCTGCTGCTGTTGCAGTATGTACTTTAGACAAGTGTGACCTCCGTGTTTAGTACATGTTGAGTGGTCATCTCTATTGTACATTGCATGTCTGCTCTGATCCTTTTTACAGCCAATGATAAACCAAAAGGTAAAGCTGAGACGCCTGAATCAATTGCTGGAAGTCAGGAAAGAGGTGAGTGGGAATTGAGAGAGATCCATGCAGTATTTTCAGGATCCTTCTTTCTCTGTTGCTGTTACGCCTCGTAGTTACTGCTATTCCTTTGCATTGCTACAGGCTTCCATTTCAGTTAACTGTAGCTCACTATTTCACTATCTTTGGGGGAATGAAACAGTGGTTGTATTCACTGACTTCTTCATTTCCTCACTCACATTTCACTGACTTCTTCATTTCCTCTCCCACATATCACCTAGTTTTTGTTGGTTGTTTGTCACAAGATGTGTATACTTGTTGTAAAACCATTGTGAAAGCACTTTATCTGCTCATTTAGCATTATGTGGTTGTGTTGTATTCATATTTACTTATCATTCCATACATGTTCAAGTTGGTGAAGTTATTGTCATCACACTTTATTCAGCCATGTTCTAAGAACCGAACTTAATTGCTTTAATTATTTCAGAAAACATTTTTTAGTTATTGAAACTGGAAATCATGCATTTTATGTTGTCTAATTTTAAATGCATTGTTTTTTTTCTCAATATTTTTCATTTTTTGTTTTAACTGTGAATGGCTTCTAAAATGATTTGGATTTTGTTTCTCAGTAGTTCGATGTCACTTTAAAGCCTAAAATATTGCACTTGTAATGACATGTTGGGAAAAAATTAGACATGAGACTAATAAAAAACTAACTGTTTTTATGAAAACCGTGGATTTATTAAGCATTTAGATAAGTTGAAATAAGGTTTATCTACTCAAAACTATAGAAATAATGTAATTTTTTGAAGTTTTAGAAACAAATTATTTTGGTATGTGTAAGAAATGCTCATGAAGTCACACAACTGATGCACACTCGTACATTTTCATCTACGGTGAGAAATTTACAAAAGTTTTGTGAAACAATTTTGTATCATTATAAACAATATCTAAATTTTATTTTATTTTCGGACGGATGACAAAAATCAACATGTTTAAATTAGAATGATTTACATTCTTGTTTCCATATATACTACAAATATATGGATATTCTTCCTCTAATTGCAGGATAACCATTTATATATATTTTGATCCATTTTTTTCTTTCTTTTTGATTATTGTATTTAAAGTTTCATGAGAAGAAAAGGATATAAAATTTACTTGTGTACCTGTACAAGTTCTATTTATATGAATACTTTTTTCCCCTTCAGGTATTGATGATTCTTGCTTTTTAACTCTTTGTTGCAAGTTTCAGTACTGTTTTAACATTTGAACAGAAAATTTTAATCCTTAGTGAATCTTTAAAGATTAAAAGATTTGTTAGATGAGGTTAGTTTCAATTAGATGCATTTATTTACTACTTTTATTTTATTACAATTGAGAGATGTTGGAAATATTATTAACAGAATAGAAAATTGCTTTAAAGTTCATAATGATAATCATTATCATCATATAATGAAAACTGACATTTTCCTCCTCCATTTTGATTAAAGAAATTCAAAATATTTTTAAAATCACCCCTCAGTGGAAATATAGATAATGATTTATTCAGGTTGAAAAGTGCGGTTCTAACTTCAGATTTCTATCTTTGATTTTTTAAGACTCTACTTGCAAACTTTTGACCATATTACTGGGATTTCATATTTTGTGTTCATATGATACAAATAACAGCTTCCTCTTTTTTGTTACACTCATGCGCATGTAAATGTCACAAAATAATATGGTTTGGAATAGCAGCAAAAATTCCACTTGATTTTTTTTTTTCTCTTGAATTATCATTTGAAGAGTTAATTTATAATATCATTAAATATCAACACCATCTGTAAGTTATAAATTTCTAGCTGAGGAAAGAAAAACTTGAAGCTTATAAAGTTGAAGATTTCATTTTCTCTTCCCTGTACAAACTATAGGAGACAAAACTTTTTCTTTTTAGCAAAGTGTGGACCTTCAGCGTCTGTGTGATGGTCTCACAAACTACACCAAACCAGCCGTGGTACTTGGTTAGTAAAAGAAGGCAACAAGTCGAAATTCCGTTTAACTGTTTTATATAGAGTATTGATTATCAATATCTCTGGAGACGGGAAATGCTTATTCGCAGTTGAAAAGAGAGGCGGCCGATTTTCATCCAAGTCAAACTGACTGGTCTCTCATGTCACGAATGATAGTTTAGTTGATAGTAGCAGCGGTTGACGGCGAATCAGCTGACAAGAGGGACTGGTAGCGTTCTCTTCTCCAACCCCAATTCTACTGCTCTGTTACGAAAATCCCTCCTATTTAAGCCCTGGGTATCAACACTGTATTTCTTTGTAATTGACTCCCTTTCTTTCTTTTCCTGTTGACGTTATCTTGATCCTTTCAGAAAATCCCAAATATTGACCCTCATCCATCTCGCGACGCAAGTTTGTCCAAGATCATAAATTAGCCCCCCCCCCCTCTTTCAAGAACTCTGCAAATTACTTTTCCTTCAAAACCCCAGACATTGGCCCCTATCTGGTCATCGAATCAGGAGAACTTCTCTAAGAGTGCTTGTTTTTGCAACCCAGGGATTTGACAGAACACATTAATTTGAGAAACAGCAGGTGCCCGCACTTGGAAGCACGTAATTCTCAATTTCCTACAGTATCTTCCAAAAACATATTAAGCCTTTAATACAGATAACTCCTTTGGTAATAACCATAGTAATTTTTAGGACACGGGACTCCTGGTCCCCTAGTGTCACAAAAGTAGTGAAAGATGCTTTATAAAAAAAACCTCTACCATATAATGTTGGGAGGGTCGCCTAAATTTAAAGGAAATGTGGATGTGAGGTTTGAATCTTAATAGTTGATGTTTATGGTTGACAATTAGGATTCAAGTCATTTATTTAATTAAAAAAAGACAAAACTTCAGTATGTAGTATTGTTCTCTGATTATACCGTCAAGTGTCATTGGGTTTTGTGTACATGGGTAATATTAAGACCCACTTACAGCTTATCAAGCTTGTCAAAGTTTTGTTCTGTTTATGGCACCTGATATTCCCCAATGGTCATTGATCAAGGTGCTGACCAAAATCGATATTGCTTAATTTCAGTGATATAATCATTGATTTGTTTTGACTCTACTGTTGAACACTTTCTAACTTCGTCACATACTTTCTTTAAACATTGTAAATTCTTTAACTACAAGCTTTGTGACTGTCCATTGTAGTAGGGTCAGTACCCTGCCTGGTCTGCTTTAACCTGAAATGCTGCCAATTATTTATTTATTTATGTTTTTTTCACTTGAAACAATAATGAAAATATTGCTTTTCTCTAGCATTATCATTCATGATGGTATTCAACAGAGGAAGTGTGGATATCAACTTCTTATTTTATATCACATCATTCAGTTTTGCTTTTATTGATGAAACAAGTTTTGAATTATTGCTACATAGTTATTTCCAGTGGCATGCAATGTTTTTACTCTGTTCCAATCCTTGAAATGTAATTATGTATTCAGATGCATCATAGTATGGGCTGATTTGTAACCCCATGGGTGCTTTTATTTTGAAGCATAAAAAAAGGTTTTTATGAATCTTTGATATAAGTACTATATGGCAACATTTTTTTCTATTAATGGCCTTTTGTGTATTTCAGAGACCAGCTCTGTTGAAGTCAGAAATATGATATGAATACCGCAGTTTTTCACGTGGTCAGGTGCATTTATGACCCCCCCCCCCAATACTAGAAGTCTATCATAGTCTAACCACTGGAAAGGTATAATTTCCAAGATGGCATCCTAATCCTTATTATGTCCATATTACTCATTCATTATTCATCTTAGACAAGTTTTTCATTTTTTTTTGTAGATCTTAGTGTTCTTGATTATGTCTCAAAAGCCTGACCACTGGAAAAGTATAATTTTTCAAGATGGCATTCAAGTTTACTGCCAAATTAATTGAGTGCATATATGAAAAAGAATCCACCCCAACCCTCTGAAATTCGCAACAAAAGGTTTCTCAATATTTTCTTGTATCAGTTGTGCTCAATGACATTACTAAAAGTCTGCCACAGTGTGACCACTGGAAAGGTATAATTTCCATGATGGCATACGAAAGCCTCATTATAGACATACTTGATGGGTTGTAGAATTTTTAATACAGCAGTATATACTAAAAAAGACAAATTCCTAGATCCCGCCCTAAATTTGATATCTTACCTTTTCCACTAAATACATTTGAGAACTTTTGGAGATATTGTGTGGACAGACGTATGTGAATACAGAAATGTATGATGAAAAAATATCATTCAATCAAAAATGAATTCTTGGATCCATCCTAAAAATTCACTCAGCTCTTTTTAACCTAATGCTTTACTCTATAAAATTTCATCAAAATTCATTGAGAACTTTTGGAGATACTGTGTGGACCTAAAGGATACAGATGATTGGTTAAAAAAAAAATTTTTTCTCAATGAAAAAATAATTCCTGGATCCACCCTAAAATTTAATCAACTTTACACCCCATGGCCCACCCACCTATCTACTTGATTTCATTGACAGACAGGATCAATTACAGTTGAGTCAGAATCCTTCAGTTGTACTGCTATTTACAAGCTTAAGAAAAGTCTATTTGGAACTTGTACAGTAAATTTCAAGGCTTCCTCTTACACCTGCTGCTCTCAAACTCAAGACTCCGATGTCAGCTATGTGCTCAATATGGAAAAGTCCCAACCTTCAGAAACCACAATTACTTGATTCAGTCAAGTATGGATGGTGAATTAAAGATGATATTTTAATGCTAGTCTCAAAAGAGATACTCCCAGCTCCTAAGGCAGTCATTGAACTTTATGCAAAAAAAAAGTGCAATACATAGAGATGTAAATGTCATAAAAATGAACTTGTGTATATGGGGATATGCCACTATGAGAACTGTGAAAACCAAAAAGACTTAGGTGATATGTTTTCAGAAGGGCAAGATGAAGATATTGAATGACTTGCCATAGCGTATCTGAGGTGTCATTTTTAACATCGAGTGATTGAGTGTGGAAAATTCATGAAAGAAAAGCAGTTGATACATAAATTATATTGCTAATATTTTTGAATGAATTGAATTATCTATGGAAAGAATTGATTAGTAATGAATATTGTATTTGGGTCCTAAAAAGGCAATGAACTCCAATTTTCTAATTGAAAAATCTGTTTGTTTGCTTCCCATATTTTGAACTGATTTGAGCTAGTAGTAGTTATTTTGGATCATTTTGTAATGATCCTTGCATGTTTTTTTGATATTCACTACATTTCAGTCCTCTATGAATCTAGTCTGAAAAACACACACGGCCATAAAGAAAATTGACAACATGTTTAAAAAAACCCCAAAAAACCTTACTTAGTAGTGCTGTATTTCTGCGTACAGTATCAGGTCTACTCCTTTTTAAAGTTTGATCTTACGATAAACATTTCATTTCAATCAGTTGTTAGCAAATGGTATTATAGCTGGTGTGAAGCTAATGTTGTTCATATTTTACTGATTGTAATAAAACAAAGTAATCCTTACATCTTAAATTGGACTTGAATGTTTAAGTTTTCTCATCTTTAGAAAGGAGAGAGCTTTGTTTTTATTTTCCTGTACTTCATCATTGAATTACAAGCACTTATGGTTTGCATTGTTTACTTTTTCTCTGAAGGTCACCATCATTTTTTTCTGAAGACTTATGTATCTATTCCTATTTATTACATTTCTAATTAGTGTTGAATTTTGTTTCATTGCTTGAAGGTGAACATATCATGGAAACTGTTGACTTGCAGACTACACACAAGAAGACTAATGGCCTTAATGCAGGTGCTGCTGCCTCAGAAATGGTCCATTCCCTCTCCATTACAGGTAAGCATACTTGAATATATTGTTGAATGAATTATATAATGTCAAATCTTCTTCACCGCTTAATTCAGTGACATGGTGATGATGTAACAGATTTTTAAATGTTCCTGATTCTGGACAGTTTTGAAAATCTTTTACAATTTATGACTTAAAAGTTCAACTAAATCAAAGAATTATACAAACTCCAAAGAGAATCTTTTTTTCCCCCCATTTCTATCAAATTTGGGTAAGCGGGTATGCTAAGATACCATAGGGAGCTGAAGGCCCACTTCTTTGCATAGTTTCAGTTCTCCTCATTAACAGCAGGGTGGCTGATGTGATAGTTCAAGTTAACCCAAGGCCACCTTTGGTCTTGGCTTTCTACTTTCTACTTGGTATTTTACCTTCAGACACCGGCAAGTGAAACTGCTCAGCTAGTGAGAACTTTGCTGGGAATACCTTTTAGCAAATGTCCAAGTATTTTTGCTTACTAAACTCACCATGACAATACAACCAGTCAATCAAATGAGAGGGGGGGGGCAAAGAATCTCTTAGCAAAATACTCACACAGAAATTACTAAATCTAGAAAACTGTCACTCACTGGAATATTGAGACCCTGAATGAAGGCTCCTGTGATCAGCTAACAAATGAAAATTCACTGGACTACCACTGTCCAGGAGGCTTTTGAACATAAGTATGCAAGACAGCAAGCTGATGAAACAGAATCCATAAACAAGGAGTGGCCTTAGTCATTAGAAAGATTTTTCAAAATGTTTGGCCTCACATAATGCAATGTCCAAAAGACTCCTTTGTGCAAAATTAAACACTGTTGAAGGAGAAATAAGTGTTTGAAGTCTGTGTCCCTATTCTGGCTACAGTGATGATGAATCAGAAAAGTTCTATGATCTCCAACAGAGCAAAATCAATGCACTCCCCCTAAAATGCAAACCTGCCATACTAGGAGATTTCAATGCCAAAAAAACACAATTAGCCAATTCTAGTTGGGAGATTTGGGCTAGGACAAGCAAATGTTAGTTTTCTAACTTTGTCAGTTCTATGCGATCAAAGAACTCATCATAATAAGTAGTCTATTCAAATATAAATACTTGAAGGGTAACCAAGTTATCATCAGATGGAAACGTTGAGAAACAAATAGATTATGTTGTAGTACAACAATCTCGGGGGGAAAAGTAGAATGAAAAACATCCAATCAAATTATTCTCAAACTGCGACTAGAACTGGAGCACATTGAGATAGAAGACCTTAAGATTTATTCAAAGAAACAAGACAAAACTGATTGGATTCAAGTGCAGAAAACAGATAGAAGGTCTACCAACAAGTATAGAGAGGATGAAGATGGGCAAGACTTCAAATGCTGAAAAATAGGAAAGAGGAAACTAATATACAAACTCACAAAAGAAAAGTCCAAGTTTGAGAAACTAGAACAAGACTTCAAGCAGAATTACAGCCACAAACTCTTCAAAGTAGAATTGGAAGGGAAACCAAAAGAAGTAAATCACACAAGTATGGAAGGAATCTTGAAATAATACTGGGAAGTGCACTTCTACTAACATCTCAACTCAGAATTCCCTCACAATGATACAGCAATGATGAAATTACAGATCATCTGCAGAATGTGGACTCAGCCACCAATTGGTATAAAAGAAATTGAAATAGCTGTGAAATGCATGATAGACTGAATGGCACCAGGAGTAGATATAATAACAGCAGAGGTTTTACAAACGGGTGGTCAAGAACCGATACCAAAAGATTGGTCAAAAGTGCTCATCACTTCCATCCATAAAGTGATAGGTAAGATCCATCAAAAATCCCTCGTCCTTGTCTGAATCCAAACTTTCTTTCATAGATGATTCCGTTTCATCTTTCATTCTGCTTAAAATAATTTTGCAGGAAACTTTACCTGGAATTGACAATAGTGATTACTATCTATTCCAGGTGATGTTTTCATTCATAAGCAAGATATAAAAATATTTATAGACATTAGGATCAGTTCATCAGTGCAAAAAGCATTGAGAAAAAATTACAATAAACGTCTTTCATTCAACACCATCATCATGTGCTTACGTCTTACCAACCTCATATGATATCCAACAACACCGTGCCACCTTTCCCTGTTAGTTGCTCTTCTTTCCAGCAGAGTAAATGGTATTCTAACGTTCTCTTTTATGTGGGTGACTCATCTTTTTTCTGGTGATCTTCTTTGTTTTCGGAAATATATACCTGATGAATGATGCTGTTAGCTGGAAATCTGGTGATATGCCCAAACTATCCAAGCCTTCTTTCATCTGATTGGTGATGATAGTTGTGATACCTGCTCTCTTGATATCGGTGTTCCAGACCAAGGATCTAATTCAGAGGCATCTCATTACGACAACTTGCAGTTTCCTGGAGTCTTCTACTTTTGGTGTCCGTGTTACTAAGGCATTAATTGCCATGGGAATTATCAATGCATTATACAGACAGATCTTTAGCCGTTTTGATATGCCTCGCCTGTTCCAGATATTGTATCACATTCAGCTAAAAGCAGATACAGCTAGTTGAGGTGTTTGAGAACTGTATTGCCCAAAAAATAAAGTCCTCAACATTTTCACCTTATTACCATTAATTGAGATTCCATTGTTGGAGCCTGATATGGTCTCACACTTCCTCCATTTACCTTCATACCTCATTTTTTACGTGCCTCTTCCAGTTCTAGTATCGAGAGATTTAGTTTGCCAAAGATTGCCAGGATAAGTATGGGGTCGACTGCACATTGGTTATCAATGGAGAAGATATCCTTCATTTCTAGAGTTGAGTCTAGGCTTTTCGGTTCTTTCATGACTAATTTGAAGAGAAAGTTTGAGAGAGTTGGTGATAGAAGACATTCTTGGCGACACCCATGTTTACTTTGAACCACTCTGTGATGTGTCCATCAATCACCACTGCACAGTGTGTTTTTGTACAAGGCCTTTGTTTCTGAGTCAATGCCTATTGCCATTATCCATGCCTCAAAACCTATGAAGTTGAGGTGGATTGGAATTTTGTTGTATTCCCTTTTCGATAATTTGCCTAACAATGAATATTGCATGCACTGTCCCTCCTTGTCTGAATCCCAACTGACTTTCTTTCATTGTCATAGGTATACTTTTAGTTATATGTATGTATGAGTGATAGAAAATCATCAGAAAATCTGAAACATGATGAAAGCTAATGAGACTAAAATTTCTTATTTGGTTCTCTGTTAAAACTATTTAAGATTGTCATTTTTTCATTCAGATCCTGTTCAACCTGAAGCATTGAACAAGAAAGCTATATCGATCATAAATCATGTCAAAGAAAAATTAACTGGTAAGTTGCTTTACTTTCAAAATGTTACTTCATCCACAAACATTACAGACAAGTTTTCTACTTGAAATGTTTTATAGATGGAATTGATACATTGGCACAGATCTTACTGAAAATATGTTGTTTACTTTCACAAAATGTATTTATCTTAAGTTGATCACTATAATTAGAGAATTATTTTTACTGAAAAGAATCCATGTGAATAACTTTGTTGGTTTTTGATTTTTTAATGACTTTAAACATGTTTTCCTTATGTACAGGTCGTGACTTTTCTAAAGAAGAAGCCGTTGAAGTTGCCAAGCAAGTGGACTTGCTTATCTGTCAAGCAACATCCCATGAGAATTTGTGCCAGTGCTATATAGGATGGTGTGTCATGAATTTTCAAAATTTTGTTTGTGTTATCATTTGAATTTTATTAAGTATTGTGTGTAACTGCTTTTCTTGATTTTCCTCTCTTCAAATGGAACGTTGATATTCTTTTGATCAAATTGCTGACTATATATTTAAAGGTTATATTCAGTCTATGGCAATTTATGCATGTATCAAGGTCTTTTTTAAGAATTGTAGTGTATTAGCTTTCATTCAATTTTTTTAGAATATCTTGTTTTGTTTGTAGTTTTTTTTTTTTTTTTCACATTACATAAAATTATTGAAACGTAAAAACAGAATCCTACTAAAGTAGGAAAGTAATAATAATGGTGGTCCTGAGTAGAAGTGAGGTGTAGTAGTTCTGAAGATGTCTACCACACAGGGGATGAGTTGCTGCCACATGCATGTTGTCACTAAGAGGAGTTGAGTTTGGAGAAGACAGAAGTTGATAGTTAGCCATGTTTGATCCAGATGTAAAGATCTGGTAGCCATCAAGCCTTTGTCAGAAACAGATGCGGCAATTTTAATATATGGACACAAAAGGATCAAACAAAGGAAGTTCATAAAACAAGGGGTGAAAGCAGAGGCCAATGTTTCAAGACTAACAAAAAAACATACATTGAATGTTTTATTCGTCAGTTCATCAAAAGACAGAATGTGCAAAACTAGAAAAGGAAACGTGAACATTTGAAGAATCATTTTAAGGCCTGATTACTTGAAAGGAAAAAGAATAGGGTTATGAGAGAGATATGATTTTAAGATGGTAAGACACTAGCAGCTTGGTAGAATAGGAGATGTATTAAGAATTTCAGTACCTCCACTTTGTGAATTGACAACTTATCTGCATTGCTTGGATATTTCAAAGACCAGAATAATTATGGGAACAGGTTTCAGAGTTGTACCACTGGTAGAGTTTAAGGTAGTAAGACAACTATGTGTTAGATTGTCAAGTAAAGATGTGGTCTGAATCTTGACGCCTATAGATACAAATAACAGGAAGATATACTTGATACTGCTATGTAGAAACCCATTGCTTGTTCATTCACGTGGGACAGATGGGAATAAGCGTTAGATCAGAGAAAGAGGGCATACACAATTATTAGCCAGGTGTACAAAATAGATTTCAATATCCGTGAAATGAGAGCAGTAAGTTTTGTGATGGTCATGATTAGAAAAAAAATTGAAGAACACTCTAGCCAGGAAGCCAGGCAAAACAACATCCTCCAGAGTTAAGGTAGCTTGTCTAGATAAACTGAAGTTAGTGGTTTTATAGACAGGAACTAAAAGGAAGTGACATGATCAAATATATAGCTAGATTTGAAGTTTCATATCTAAAGCTGTATACTTATTTGTATATATTTTATTTAATTTCAACTAAAAATAAGCAAGTTACTACAGAAGTATGGAATTTTTTAAAATTCAGACAACTTTTTGTGATTAGAAAAAAAGCAAACTTTTCAATACTGTTGTGCTACGTTTCATTACAACTAGTCTGTAGATATCATTATAAAGATAATTTTTTAGCTTATTAATATATTTGTTGATGGAGTATTCATGTCACTGCCTACATTTCCCAGGATTGAGAATAAAGAAATATTTCTTCTGCTTCGTTTGTGGATCTGTAAGGGTATTCTCTAAATTGGTATGTTTCAATTTAAATGATAATTGTCTAATTTTTGAATGATCGTTTCTCATGAATCCACCTAAAATCATGTCTGAATCTATCTCTTTGATGTTTTTATTGAATAAGATATTCTATACCTCTCTATTTTGTGTTTGTTTTCATGCTTTAACACATTTTCTTTTTTCTTTTGGCAGGTGTCCATTTTGGTAGTCTGTGGCCAGTAAACATTCAGGTTCTTACCATTGTTTGGTTACAAGCAAGGTGATGTGACATTGGTATCAGTGGCCTTGATGACAGCTGACCAGTTGAGACTGCCTACAGCAATGGTGGTCTGTAGCATCCAACTTAGTGCTACTCCAGCATGTACACTGTCCCTCAGTCATCACATTGGGCACTTGGCTTGTTATTGCTTAGGTGCATCATCTGCAGCTTGTTTTGGGAAACTTTTCATTGACTTTTTCCTCTTGTCTATACCAGGACTGTCTTCTATTATGCCAGTGAGTCAATGACTGATATTTTCTCTCCAGCTACTGGTTATCCATGGACAGAAATGGAAAGAAAAAAATAGCTTCTGTTTTTCCAGAAATGATTGCTGTAACTTTTTCAGAAGTGATATTCTTTTTCTCAGACTTTTTTTTTTTTATACCCACCAACTGTTCACATGATTTTTTTTCTTTTCTGTTTCTTTAGATCAGGAAGAGACTTGGAACTGTCTCTCGTTGGCAGTTATTATCTTATCACTTGAAATAGCTGCAGTCTTAACCTCTTGAACAGACAAATCTTCAACTTCAAATTGGCTAAGACAACCTGTAATAACCCTGTGACATGATGTAACAGGTTTTGAAATGTTACTGATTCCAAACTGTCTTAAGCAGCTTTTTATCCAAAAATGGATGACTTTTCCAGCCCTTCATATTGAGCAAAGATTCATTGCTTTGTTTTGCTCCTCAACCTCTCTATTTGGGTTCTTTCTTTAAAAGTTGGCCTTGGTTGCTTTGCAGCTACTACAGGTCTGCTGCAGATTGTATGGAACAAGAAATAGATTTGAGATGATAGTGGGCTGAAAGTTGCCATGGCAACCTTAGGGTAAAGGACAGAAGTGCCAATATCAACTGCCAAACCCTGAATAGATCTTGAGGCAGGAGGAGGTGGGAATGGACTTAGTTTCCACCATCTCACTCTTTTCAGTGCATTGATATGAAACTTGTCCTGCTGTAACTCTTCTTATGATGGCAGAAATAGACATGATTGGATCCTGACACTGGGGGAATGTGAACATTTTCAAATGTCGATTGGTTATCACTTTCAGAGGCAAAGTTAATAACTGTATGAGTGTGCGTGTGTGTGTGTGTTGTTTTTTTTCTCCATTTTATCTCTTTCCCTATCATCCTATTTTTTAACTCCTTCTTTTTCCCCTCTATCTAAAATCAATTAGAAGCAGCTGTAACTGGCATTTCGAAGATTTTGTTCTGCCATGAATCTGCTTTCTTTCTTATTTAGCCAGTTGTTATTATAGTATAACAATCTGCCATGCTTCTCAAAAATCTCTGGATTCCTTTGCTTGTTTGGCTGACCTGACATATTGAAAGAAAGAGAAAAAAGTTTATCCTAAAGCCACCTCCACCTCATCTTCTCAATAACTTTTTTTTATTGAACATTATTAATTGAAATTCTGTCCGACCCTCATTTATTTGTGAATTTTAAACTCTATCTGTAACATTTAGTAACATTACATGTGCAGTTGTTGGAATTAGAATTTGTCAAGATTTTTTTAAAATTAGATTTTTATTTTGTCTTGAAGATGCATTGATCAGAAATGTCCGTTAAGAGAAATTTTATTTCTTACAATTAGCTAATTTATTCACATGCTTCTCTCTCCCACATTTAAAACAGGTCAGGGATGAGGGTAGGGGTGGGAGTTGAAATGTTTAGGTTAGATCTTAATTTTCATTTAATCATCTCAAGTTTCCTCAAAAGTTACTAAGAGTCAAAATTAACTTTTTATTTGGTTGGAAGTCATAAATTACATGGTAAGTTGGTGAGATAGTGTGCATGGTATTTTAATTTGATAATAGTTTTTATTTTAGATAATGTGGAATCTGTTAGTTTTCAATTTGTTGACACTGAGTCAGTCATTTCTTTTGATCACATTATCTATTCTACAAAATTTGATTATAGGACCTGAGAACAGTCTTAATTATTCTAATATCCTAGCTCATATTTTCAATGGAGTCACTTGTAATGGCTCCATGTAATAATAGATACAGCCTCTATTGTTTCAAGAGATGTTTTTCTCTCTGCTGTAGGAGGATATCTGTATTTGTAAATAATCTTTTCCTACATTACTTCTAAGTACACACACAAGTGCTTATGTGTCTCTCCATGTTTTGTAGTGGTAAATCTCTTGATGCTCACCAAGTAGGAATCTAATGAAATTCTGCAATAAAATTTTCCAGCATAAATTGATGATGAAGCAAAGTTTAACTCCTTGTCCAATGTTGCAAATACAACTGGCACAATATTAGCATTACCTTAGATAAACACACACACACACACACGCGCACACACACAGTTAAAAGTTTAGAATGTGTTAAATTGTTAACAGCCATTGATGCTCTTAGCTATGCCTCACATTTAACAAAAATTATATTTCCTTAAACTGTTTGTAATTTTTATATCTCTATTGTCTGTTGATTGATTCTTCTGTTGATTTTTGGGGCAAGTTGTCTGTATTGAAAGATATTGTATTACATGCAGAGCATTCTCTATAATATTCATAAGCCCTCTTTATATTTCTTAGATTAACATGGAAGAAACCTTTATTTACCTTAAACCTTAATTTAAAGCTGGGATCTTGTTGTTTGTGATAGAAAATTATAATTCTGAATTTTATTATCTGTAGTCACAGCATATTGTGTAGAACCTGTTTTATCTTGAAGTGGTTTATTGAACATCTGTTAAACATTCTGCAGTTGTTAGCCATTCTTGTCTTGTGATGTAACCATCATTGGTTATTTTAGACTCACCCACATGAATTTTGTTTTGTATAATTTACTCAGGGCTTTTGAAGAAAGTTACAGCTTTCCTCTGAACACTGGCCACTGCTGAAGGGTCATCTTATTTATTTTCATCTTCATTTTATATTTCATTCAGATGATCATTATGTGACCTTTACCCTCTCCCCTTATTTACTGCTTGTCCATCTGTAAAGTTATTCCAGATAATTTGTTCATGGGTTGGTCTGATTTGTGCAAAATTTTAAATCTCAATCCCTTGTCTTTGTCTCCATTTTGTTTGTATATTTCTCATTTTTCTTGTTTTTGATTTTGTTAAAATTTTTTCTTTGAAAAATTCTCATGTTCTTTATCTTCTGTTATTAGTAAATGAATGTGAATCTATTGCAGTGTTGTTGTTATTGCTTGGGTATGTGTTGCCAAGGGTTCTGAACAGACTTATTTCTTGTCTTTCATGTTTTCATGCCCAGAAGAATGACCAGTGTGTTTGTTCAATCCAATGCTTGTGCTCATCTTCAGATAAAACAATTCTGGAGCTTGCTGTTGTACATGTTAGAGAAACTTTACTCCCAACATGTAACTTCATTTTTGTTTTTATCTTGTAAATTTCCACTGTTTTAGATTTTTGATAAAAGCCTTGCAAAGATCCCAGATGCCAGTATCCTGAGTAAGTCATTTATTGTTACTGGCAGATTAACACCAAATCGCAATTTCTCTAATAATAGACCCTTCAATGCCACTGTTTGCTCATTTAGTGAATTGTATTTGCATTGCCTTGCATACACACCATTCTAGAAAAGGACGATTAATACTTCAAAGTATTTCTTGCACTTCATTTCTACTGGCAACTTAAGGTGAATTTAATCCTATCCTTTGTTACATATTTTCGAATACTGGAAATGCTTAGGGTTTGTAATGCTGACAATGACTCATCTGTGTTTAGTATATTATGTAGAGGGGAGATAAAAGGTTTTTTTTTTTTGTTTTTTTTTTCTGTTTTTGAAAAACCTATCAGTTTGAATTCTTGTAGAGAAATTATTTTTGTTTTTAATGATTTATTAAAGAAAAACAAACCTGGCTATTTGCTGTCTGGCTTCTGTATGTATGTGTTGTTTTATTTCTAGTCTTGATTTAGATTTTGAGGCAGGTTTTTCGTGCATATTTTTCCACAATCTGTTCAACCATTTGTTGTGGTATGAAAACAGATAGGGGTCAACATGTCTAAACTCACTGCCCGCTAGAATCTGTTGTAGCTCCTTATTTATTGTACTATGTATTTATATATGGGGAAAACATAGCGATTTGACTCTAATCAGTCAGGTGCTAAATATTACCAATTTGAAGCCTGTAACTTAGGAATGTGTATCTCCATTGTCTGTGTTAACCAGGTATTAGTTTTTAATAGAATAACAAATGCCATTCATTGTGGGCAAGACTTGAATTGGAACTGAGTAAGCTAGGTTGGTGCAGAAGTTCTACTTGAAATTTTCTATTTTACTGATGGGGGAGAAGGCCTGTCATGGAATAATCTGTGTTCAAACAAGTTATTTTCTCCATTTATTCTGAATATTACAGCTTGTCTTAAATGACAAACTGTTGATGGTAGGGACTGGATGAGTGTGGGGTTGGGTGGATTGTCTTTTCATATTAAGAACAGCCACAAAAATCCTGTATTTGCTTGTATGTATGAAGGCATGTGTGTTGTATGGATGTATGATCAGTTGTACATATGTATGCATTGTAATAATAATAATAATAATGATTATTGAGCATGTTATTAGTCTTTCAACCAATACAAAGCTACAAAGTTAATGAGTTCGCTCTCTTTCTCTCTCATCATTGGCTGCTATTTGTGCAATCATGGACAACAACACAAATGCCTCTCACATTCCGATATCAACATGTCTGGATTCATGAGATTTTACTTGGATTTTTTAAACTTTTTTTTTCCAATCATCCAATCAAAAGAATTGTTCAACAGATTTATTAATTGTACAAAAATGAAAATAAAATGTCTACTAAAGAATATTGTTTTTTTTTTTTATCTGTTCATAGGTGTGTGTGTGTATTATGAAATGTCCCACCCAAGTCCTAATTTTTATTCTTGAGAGTTTTTTCATTGACTTTGTCCGCATAACAGCGTTCATGTTTGCTGCCGTAACTTGACCTGATGCAACCGATGTTTAACCCATGGTTGATTCAGTGATGTCTCAGTACTATTACCAGTCAGTGGTCGCCATGGCAATGTTTTACTCAAGAATAAAGAAGTGTTTTTGATTTTATGGTCTGTCTTTGCCCGTTTTATTTATTACTTAATTACTGTACAAATAAAGTGTAATATTATCCCACTCAGTGTGAATATTTCACTGCAGAAATGATATTTGATATTACTCATAAATATTGTATTCTACTGTTTGGTCTCTTGAAAATTTGGGTTTTAGTACTGACTAGCTCCAGAATATATGGTATGTATATACTATCATTCTGAAATATGTCTGAAAAAATGATGAAAAGCAATAGGCAGTGATTTTGTATATCATAAATCGTTTGCTTTAATCTAGGATTTGGTTTTGGAGAAAGATTAAGTATGGAGAATCATTTCAGAAATGCTTAGGTGTTATAGTGAATATATCTGAATTGAATGGATATCTACCACCTGGTAGGTTTGCCAGCTATGGCATCCTTGAATATAGTGGCTAATCAATCATGAAACTTATCATATCTCTTGATAACTATTTGTGAAATTTATTTAGATTTTTTGATAAATGTTTTTTAATAAAGCTAAAAGGGTTTTTGCAAGTTATTTCTGACCTCTTTACATTTTTACAATTGCAAAAGCAGCAACTGGCAAACTTATTTTCCCTACAATTGTTTGAGGATTTAGCATGTATTATTCAGCTGCATGCCCCCATTTAGTCATCGGGATACTTTAAGCTGATTTGTGGTACCAAAGCATTTTCTTTCACTTCAAAACCAAATCCACAAGGGTCTAAGTGAACAACTGTCATTTCTATGGAGGTGATGAGGGTAGGTATAGAAATATAACCTCAAATGATGTTTATTATCACTTGTACATCTTCAATATCTGTATTCTCACCAGAAGAGTACAGCTACCATTTGAGTTCAGAAAAAGAGTTGCAAAATTACCTTTTTTGTAATATTTGATTTATGTAGATGAGCAGTAACGATAAATTAATTCATAGATTGAGTCATGATTAATCCACCCCACCATTCATGTATGAGATGGTTATATTTACAACTGATTTTCTATTGATGAGTGTATTGATACATGTTTATCCATTTTGTTTAGGGTACCTCATGATATCAGATGAGCTCTTTTAATATTTGTTAAGAGTTTCTTCTAATGCCATATTTCCAGCGATAACTGTGAATGTATGTTGATAATGTTTTGCAACATGTTTGGCCTTTATGAACATTTGGGACTGTCATGTCTTTTAGACAAAGTGAAGGCCATCCCTGGTAGTTAACACAAACATGACAAATACTGGAGTTTCTGTGCTTTATCAAAATGTAAATGCCCTGAAATTTTGTCTATCAAAATGGATCAAATTTCTTGGAGTTGAAGTCTTGGAAAATTATCACAGTACAGAATGGTTCTAATGTTCACCTATAATCATTGAATTTCTGAGGAACTTTTTCAAATTAACATCCAGATCCATATGAGCCCCCTCATTTGCTAAAGGTTTGAAGTAATTTTTCAAACTCCGACGCATTAGATTCAATGGAGTGCTCTTTCAAAAATAACTTCACCTGCAATCTGAAGATGGTTTCTCCCACCATGAGCATCCATTTTTTTTTTTTCCATCGTATAATTCTTCTTTTGTAAAACACAATTTAGCATTTTTACTCACACACTGAGCATTCAATTAACATCTGAAACTCCTCTTCTACAAAAAAATTTACCTAACCAATCAAGCAAAATTTTAGCAATGTGAAATGCTTGCAAACAAAGACTATTTTTTTTAATTATCTGGGTTTCATAGATGCCTAAATCACAGGTTACTATTTTTAGTTTGGGTGCAACTTGTTGAGGATACTATTGAAATTCAATAGATCTGTATAAATACTTGTGTGCTGAGATACAGGATATGGGGTACTGGTAAATAATTCAACTTATTTCTGCAGTAGATCCTCCTATGAATGGAGTGCATTAAAAGTGCTCCCCCATGGTGCAGGCTGTTCAAGGGTTTCTTCTGGATTGAAAATCTTGGAACCATATAAAATAGTTTGTGCAATTCTTAGAAATTGCTGTAACGTCTGAATTTTTATATTGCTTTTTCTAATCCTTATTGATTGTAAATAATATCTGAGGCAACTGTATAATCACTTGGAAGATGAGCATATTTTGCCAGTCAAGAAAAAAAACCTAACTTTTGGCATAAATTGCCTTCATAAATGACACCAGTCTCCAATAAGCATGGTTTCAGTGGTATGTCTTCTTGTATACATACTCTTCCAAGATGAACTGTGTCATGAGAACCTACTACACCAGATAAGGTAGCTTCCCAATGTTCAAAGGTGCCAGTAGTGAATGAATCAGTCTTGGAATGACTTGGAATTGGAACTTCACCAGAAGACTGCTTACCAGTACACTGTACAAAGTTATGGTGATGATGAACATCTTTATGTAGCTGACATCTGAACCTATGTGACTGGAGATCTGGTTTTGCTTTTATATTTCTTGGCTCCATGATACACATAGTAGTACATTATTTGTAATAAAGTTTTTCTTATGATTCTACTTCAGTGAATGCTATCATATGTCTACATTTTCAAGGATATCACATTCTTCAATAGAGATTTGGTCTACATTAAAGAATGTAGTGAAAAAGTTTATTCACACATCAGGTATATTACTTTCTGTCCAAAAGCTTCCAATGTCCTGAGCATCACCAAATTTATAATTGAGACTAAATTCTTACTATTGCAATGGAATGGTGCATTCTTTAATGCTTCTTATAACATCAGCTATTTCTGTTTGTTGGACAGCAGAAAAAAACATAAGTAGATCATTAGTCTCTTAAGGTATTGAAATTGAAAACCCAATACTGTTTCCAAAGTAATCACATTTTTTAGTTTTAATTCTTAGTTACTGACTTTGATCCCTTTTGTTTTATTTTTCATTCTCTTCTTTAATTTAACTTGGGTGTAACCATAACCTTTATCTAGTACAGATTTGATATTATGAGCTATGCAAGAAAACACTGCTACCTTTTCTGATACTGGAGATATACTTTTCACTTATGTTTGAAGTTTCCCTTTGGATCTAAATATAAAATGGCTTTGAAAAAATCTTAAACTTCAGGTACTCACTAAGAAAAATTTCTCCAAGAAGTAAAGACTGAGATTTCTGGACACAGATTTCACATAAATGGTCTAGATTTGTAGTAACTTCTGCTTGAGTGCTGTAGTGTTGTGTGGGTTTCCTTGCAGATTTCCTAAGATCTTCTTCAGTTGATTGAGAAGTACTGGTTTTATCTTTATTTTCTATTCTTCCCTTCTTATTTAGAATATTGAAGACACTTTTTATAACAGTATTGTTATTAGTATGCGTTACTCATATGGTAATAAAGCACTACTGCATCACATAAGATTAAATGGTTAGTAACTGTAATTTTACATTTTTGCTGCTGCCTGAATTATTTCTCTACCATTTTCAGTACTTCATCACTTTCATTTCATATGATGCATGCTTTTCATATACTTTGAAGTCTTTTGACACTTCGGACCAGTGGTTTCAAAACTTTGAAAACTTAAGGAACCTTTCTAGAAAGGAAATATTCCCAGTTTAGTTTTAGACAAATTTCACAATAATTGGTCAAAAACTACTTTTCATCGTTTAACCCCCCCCCCAACATATTTAAATGAATTACTATGTGGTACACGTCTGATGACTTTTTTGATAGCAAATCTTGTGGCAGAGAAATAACAACTTCTACTGCATAGCTGTCTGGTTCAAAGGAATGCTGCTGTGGACCCCCGAGCATTTGATTGACACCTGGAGGTCAGCGGGCCCCAGTTTCAAAACCACTGCTCCAGACAGTGATGTAAAGCTTTGCAAATGTATTTACTTTATTCTGGAGAAGGAATGATGTTCCCTCATTTGGTTACTAAAATTCTCTAACAAAAAAAAAATAGCCAATATATATCCAAATACACATCCAATATGATCTAAAAAGTATTTGAAATTGGTTAAATTTCAAACATTTCTTTGGGGTTGGGGCATTAAGGTACCCATGCTCTGGAAGCAGGCAGCCCTGCATTCCATCACTGAAAAAAAAAATTGTTTTGGCACTAGACCATTGACTCTGGGCAATTTCATGACATCCCTACTACCATTTCATTTCAGCAACTGGTATACAAAAGAGTTAAACTGAAACTTTGACACTTGGGTATTTCGAAATATCATTCATCACTTTAGCCTCTCCTATTGTCAAACTTCAGAGAGTGAACTTTATCATCGTGACTAGTCACATCTGGAATTTAAGATTGTTATTCATTTTGGAATTCACAAGAAAGAGTGATTCCCCGACGTCATGTCGTGTCAACTCACGTTTCCAAGTTCTCAGTATTTTTTCTTTCTTTTTTTGTAAGCATTGAATTTCTGTTTATGAAAAATATTTTTTATAGAACTATATTTATTTATTTTTCTTCGAAAATTACCTGGCTGCTACGGGTGTCATTAAAATAGTTGATAGAACCTTTGAATAATATAAAAACATTGGAATTTGAAAAAGGTAGATATCCGTCCGTGATTTAGAGGTATTTGCTGACCGTGTTATTTAAAATTTACAAATAAATTACAATTTTTTGTAGTGAATCCGTGGTGCAGTGGTCTACGGTGTTCTCCCAGGCAGCAATTTATGGTGGATCGAATCCAACTGGTAGCAAAACTTTCGTTTTTTTCCTTGCTTTCGATGTCTGTGGCCGATTAACAGATTAGCTAAGTGGGCCTATGCTTTCAACGCTACTCATGGATTAACCATTAATTTGAGTAGACTTTTTCCTTCTCTGTTTTGTTGAAGTCTTGCTATTGAGTTTTGACTTTATTTTAGTATGTAACAATGACCAAAACAAAAACAAGTGACACCGTGCACAACTAAGTGAAATATGCATAAAATAATTAATTCATTCCCACTTCTAAATCCCAAATCAGGTTAACTTGTTCTGCTGAAGTTAGCTAATCCCATTTACAGGAACTTTTATTAAAGGAGTTGAAATCAGACATATAGTTTTGGTATAATATTGTATGGAGAGGTGAATTCTCTTTTGTGTACGTTTTAGCTTTTAATGAAGCAAGGGAGTTTGACCTTAGCGTATCCAAGCTTGTTAGCTTTGTAAAGAAACAGTTGAAGTTTCACGCAAATCGAAAAGGTTCTGATTGAGCAGCCACCCTCTGATATAGCTGGGAAACCTACTCGGTGGCAGATGTCAGCCCAAGTCAAAAATTCTTATGAAGTCGCCGAAGAATTTCTGATTTTATTTCGTCGTACTCAAACTTACTTAGAGAACCATAACCAGATCAAGGACCAGTAGAAATATTTATAAATCCAGATAAATCAGAGTAAAGTAGGGAATTGGTTATTCACCTGATCTTACTTTTTAATCTGTATTCTAAAAACTACAGCATGTAGTGATTTGCCTTTTGCAAGGAAATAAACTAAATCCAGACAAGATCCTGAAAATTAAATGACTAGAAATCCTACATTTCAAAGTATGTTGGTTGTAGATAATTTTTAAAGTATCAAACTTGTTCTTGTCTTATTTATCTTTCCAATGATTGTATGATACCTCCTTTACTTTTGGTTAGGAATTTAATATGAAATTCTTCTTTCAGCCAGATATCTAAAACGGCACTGTTGACGACGACTCCTTAAAAAAGCCCTAAACACACATCTTCAACCGCTCATTTGCCCTGCACCTTGTTTTTCGATACGACCGACAGACGTCGCTTTACCAGGAAAAAATTGTTCCAGTAAAGCAGTGGACTAGAGTGATCATATAATAAAGAATCTCGGACTGGCATAGGATACCGCCATTACGCTAGTCCGAAAGGTAATTTTTTTTATCCTCCTCCCTTTATGGCTGACGAGGCCAGAATGGCTTTGTTTGGTTCCCCTGAGAAGGGGGTGCCCCCTCCCCCTCCTACAAACAGCCTACCAAAAAAGGCCAAGTAGTCCACCTAAGAGCAGCTCGGAGTAGCAGCCAATAAAAACAGAAAAAAATGAAACATAAGAGAGGTGGGGGAGTATACATCTGCAGTGGAGACCTAGATGTAATAGAAAGATCCAAACTGAAGTAGCAAGCATTCATAGACCTTAGGTCCTCCACGACTTCCGGTTCATCAAACCAGGAAAACGAGATGTGAAGGACCCAACTATCTCCCCCAGTTCAGAGAAGCTGTTGACAGTGGTCCAGGTCGATGATACTACGTGGCTGGTGTAGGACATATTGAATGAAGCAAATGATGCGTTCAGGATATCTACCCAGCTGGTTGTCTGACACCGCCTAGAACTTACTCTAAAACTTATACTCTGGGAGGGTCCCTGCTTTTATTCACCCCTCCCTGTATAGGGTAGCTAAATTAACCTTCCGTAGCCACATCGGTAGCGTGTCCCATGACGGGTCCATCAAAACTGAGATGGGTATGGAGGCAATGGGACCCGTCATCGGTGTCCTGAATCCAGGCAGGTTTGTTTCCAGGCTCCAACACCAGTCAACTAATAATGGCATTATTTAGCAAGTCTGAATAGTCGAGGGCTTAAAAGCGAGTCGAAAAGAGCTCAGCTCTTTTGCACCCTTCAGCATCTCGACAAGAGACACACTTTATTCCAAGTGACAATGAGAGTCTGCTGACTGAGGATTTTGATCTCTTCTCTGCACACTTTGATAATGAATGGAAGTGTGTCTCTTGGTGTCTCATGGCTTATAAGCCATGCCTTGAATGCGACGTGTTCCCTTATGTATGCCGACCCAACGGACAGGTTGTGCACCGTGGACGTTACTACAAGAGGGGATGCTTTTCGTTTGATTGGACTTTATCCGCCCAACTACTTAAGTGAGTAAGTTGATTTCTTCCGGCGAATTTATCCGTTCGTGATATCGTCAAGGCGAGTAGTTTTAGCGGGTGAGTAGAATACCGTCTTTGATACCTATATAGACAAAGGGGTAAATAGAAGGTCACATACTAACAACCTGGACGTGATTCCATTCCGAGATTTGATCGATAGGGTTGACCTTGCCAATAAATTCCGAAGTGAACACCCCAATGTGCAACATTCCAGTTACATCGATCGGGTACTAGTTAGGAGAGTCGACGTAAGGCTTTTAGAATGTCCAACTTTTCACAGTGTAGTTCATTCGGATCATAGATTAGTCAGGGTCCGAATAAATTTAGGTAAGGCTGAACCTATCAAACCTGGTAACTGGAAATTCAACACATCCCCACTGGATATGAATGATTTTCAGGACCAGTTAAAACTAATAATTAAGTGCGAATTGACGGGATGGTCTTTGGGAATTAATTCTGGAAACACCTTAAGAATAAGATCAGGTCTTTTGCTGCCGAGTATAGTCGCCAACTCAGAGATAGGCGGAACAAAAGATATTTGAATTTAAAATAGAACAGGCGGTCAGTAGAGAGGAAAAAACTTAGCTAAGGCAAAGCTTGCCTCTTTGCTTAACCAAAAGGCTAGGTTAAAAAGTATGTCAATTGAGGCAACGAATATGGCCGCTGAACTGCGAGCAGAACTAATTCGGAGTGCTTCAAACCGACATATCGCTAGTGTCACTTCATCGGATTCGTGACCACACACCAAGAAATATTTCGAACAACCTTCAGTAGCTTTTTATTAGGGAGCCTAGTCTGAACTCTGCTCAATTCAACTCCTATTTGGCTGACTTCCCTCGCTTTGAGGCGCCTGAATCAGCAGTGTGCGAGGGGCTCATAACGGAGGATGAAATCCAGGGAGTGCAAAAGAACGTTGGAACAGAGAAGACTCTTGGCATAGAAGGCTTACCCTACGAAGTGTATTTGAGGCTTGCTCATATATCTTCATTTGCTGGCATTGACTTTAACCACTGGTTAAGGCACAGGAATATTCCTCGATGTTTTACCAAAAGGGGTAGAGGAATTCCTACACTAAGACAAAGATGGAGGGGACAGGGTGGATAACTTCAGGACCACAACTCTACTAAACACAGAGTAAAGATTTTGGACAGGGGCTTGTCAAACCGCTTGCAGACTGTGTTGGATAGCCTAACTGGCCCTGGACAGATTTGTTCCGTGAAGGGAAGGACTATATAAGATATAGATAACCTGCATACGGTGCGTATGATAATTGAGAAAGTCGTCAATGGAGCCGCACTGATCAAATTAGATTAGTCCAGTGCCTTCAATAGAATGGACCATCATTATCTCGAGTCCATCTTGTTCACGGTTGCCTTCGACCAGCAGTTTTGCTCCTGGAACCATTCTTGTACAAGGTAAAGGCGAATCTGGTTCTACGCAGGATAACGTTAGCTGGCTGTAACACCTCAGTCAAGTAAACTGCCTATGTTAACGATATAACCTTGTTTGTAATAAACATTGTTGACTTCCCTAATTTTGGCAGAGAAATCAGAAGGTATGAGATGGTGACAAGAGCCAAAACTAACTGTGACCAGTCGGAGGGCTTGTTGTTGGATTCGTGGAGGGTTTGCCTCCTCCTTGGTCCCTTTGACTGAACGGACAAGCCGAGCAAGATACTTGGTCTCGTTCGGTCCCGATCTCCAACTGGAGAAAAAATGGCTTGAGGTACTGGAGCAGGTAGAGAAAACAGTTTACCTGTGGACTCAAAGAAAACTCTCCTTTAAGGGTAGGGCCGAGGTGTGCGCTTCGCAAAGCTATCCCCTTATCGTTTACCGACTCTCCGTACTTCCACTGTCGTCAACCGATCAACTACAGATGCAGTGTACCCTGTTCAGACTCTTTTGGGGTCACAAGCAACCTATGGTACGTTGCGAGATCTGTCAGCTCCAACCTTCTGAGGGTGGCGTAGGTATGTCGAACATTCAGGTTTCGCAACACATCTTGCAGTTAACTTCCCTAGGAAGGTAGACGCCAGGAAGGCTTCTCCGGTCTTGAGGGACATGCACTCAGATGGGGGTGGGGGGCGAAGCACATCGCATGCTCTGAAACGAACACATCTGTCCAACTGACCACATAATTTGAATCTAAGATATTCCATGTTGTTTATTGAAAACCTTTTAATCTATACAGATGGATGATTCAAATCCTTCAAGTTTTAGAGCATTTTTCCTTGGTAATCCTGTCTCACTTGAACATATTATTCTTGGAACTATTCCAAGCAATTTACAAAACTTGGATTTGAATAACTCCAGATATTTTGGGGAAATGTGACTTTTCATACAACTTTACTTTCGTACCTTTATCGGCTCGTTCGCAGTTGTAAAAGACATACACGTCCAATCAAGAATCAGAGATGTTGGTTGATTTTAGTTTCAATGGGTTTATTTCTGGGTTGGGGGGACAGCGATTGAAACATCAACATAGTAGCAGCGACATTTACGGGCAATAAAAAAAGCTGACATTTATATACAATGGTCATTAATCATGGCCACTTGATTCTACGGACAGGCGAAGGGAGAGACTTCCCTCTGATCCGGTTAAAAAAACAAAAACAAAAAAGTGTTTATAAACTTTTTTCCAATGAGTGAAATACAAGATATTTGCACTATTGTGTAGATATTCCGTTCGACTTTCAAATCATAACAATTTTGAACCCCCACCTCACGAAAAAAAGCTTCTATGTGTGCACACGCATGTGGATGGCTTGAGAGAAATTATCAAATAATTTTGATTACGTTTGCAATGTGAAGGTGGTAAAAAAAAACGTAGTGATCCAGACAGTTACCGTTTTGCAGTATTTGTATACATATCTATATGGTAGAATATTTTATTTGCTTCGTGTATTGAGTAATTTTGTAAAACTTCAATCCTTAAACGATAAACAGTTCAACTGATTAGAGTTAAGACATGAAAAATTCTTGAAGCATTTTTATTCCTTTCTTAGAATGTTGATTATGAAAAAATTGTCTTCGTTTTCTAACTTCAAATCTATAAAACTCTGTGTTCTCTGTCTTCCATGGTCTGTCCGTCGAGTGTCTATGAGCGTCAGAGAATAGCACCCAAGTCACACACAACTTGGCTGTTTGGTTCATTCACTGAACCTGGTCTCCATATTCATTCCTTGGTACGCTCCAAGCCTTGTGGATTCAAAAGTTATTCAGACAACTCCGTTTCGACTCCGATGCCTGTACTATCAATGACGACAAAGCTACCACCTTTCGCTATCTCTTCTCATCTCTGTATACGATCAATCATATAGTATCGTTACATGTATTTCATTTTCATTCGTTATTTGTCATTAATGTTTCTGTAATATATGTACGTCTTATTTGTCCACCCAAATACTTGTATGTGTTCCTTTTTACTTTATTCCATCTTCGCGTCTATGTTCTTACTTGGCGCGCATTCTCTTCGTACTTCTCTCTCTCTCTCCTTCCACTTCTCCAGTGACGTCGACACTAACATCAAACTACATGGAAGCAAAATCCTTTGTCTCCAACATCTTCGCGCTACCCATTCCTCAACCAGAGCTACCAGAATCATCCAGAACTATACTATCTACAAACCATTCACAACCAAACAAGAATTTCACAAAAATACGATTTTCAGTTTCTTCCAACGAAGTTGACTCGTAAATAGTCAGATTAAGCTGAAATTTGGCACTGGAGACTTTTGGACGAAGGCACAACTTTTGTATACATCAAGAGCTAAAAAGCACCCTTACGCTGTTGATGGCTCCAGTCGTTCCTGCTGAGAAAATCGCCCCCCCCACCATTTTAAGTGCAGAGATGCTAAAAGTCTAAACCGACTCCAAGTACGCAAAAATATTTGAATGTAAAGAGATGATTAAAAATATTCACTCTGAAATTTATTATATGTGCTAGAAATTAAATTTATGCAAATCAGTTGAGTCTGCATCTTTGATGTAAATGGAACTAATTCTATTCAATGGAGTATTGGTTAATTTAGTTGTGAATAAAACACGATTTTCATCGTATACTGCTTAGGCGAAGTGTGATATTACCACGGCAAGGTTGAGTCGAAGTAGCGAGTGTTCACTATTTTTTATCACGAGATTTTGCAGCTATTTGACCATATACACAAATAAAAGGCCAGAATATTCAATTTTTCATGGCAATTGAACAACCATCAATGATGGCAGAGGTTTCTCTTGATATGTGCGTATTTGTTTGTGTGTTCCAGGGCTCCTGGTCACAATCCGTTGTCTACAGACTCCCCTTGATCCTTCCTAAATATGGTTTTGATTAGTGGGAAAAAAATTTCTTTTTTTTTAGTTATGTTTTGACGGGTTTATAGATAACATCTAGATTCTTCAAAAGTTGGATATTTCTAGACGTCTTTCTACTCTGTTTTAGATGTTTTCTTGCGGGAAACGTCATTTGTGTCGTAAATAGAATTTATTCTGACCATATCTATTCTTCGATTGAATTTTTTGAATTTTGATGCTATGGTTGTTCAATAATTGCCTGTGAAGGCGAATTTATTTTAGTTTTAATATAATGCTTTCATAATTGGTCCGACTTGAAATTTAGCACTTCCCAGCACCAGTCCGGATTTGTCAATTTTACTGACAATGTTATTTTGCCGCTCTACTAGATGCCATCAAATGAAGACAATCAATGAAGACGGGGAATCTGTAGATCGGAAGTTATGCAATGAGGGTCACCTTTCCCTGTGCACATTGTGGCCAGTTCTGTAAGTAGATGAAAAATGCTTATTCTTAAAGCAGAAAAGTTACTTACATAAAAACACAAGGATCGGTGCAACAGAAAATATTTCTAGGCTTGGCTTTGATTATCAGGAAACCACATTAGTCGTGTACCCAGTGGATCCTGGATTGACTATTAATGGCTTACGAAATTAACTTGCAGACCATCGATCTACGGCGTGTTGCCATTGTATTTTTCATACTGGGGGTCATACAAATGTAACTACCATGAAGGTAGCTGATTGTTTTTGCTTAAAAAATTGATGCTTTTATAATAAGACATCTTACAACTGGAAAGGTCAATTCTTTTCCCTTTCTCTCCTCCCCTCCACAATCATTTTGTAGTTTGATATCGATTGACATTCAAGATATATTACGATTTTAAAACCACGAGCAAGATGTTTTCTGCTGAAGACCAAGTTTCCTTCATCTTTGGTCTTCGGTGTATAATTTTTTTTATCTCATCTTCTTCGTTCACTTAATTTATTTTTCTTCTTTATATCAGAAAAGCCCCACAAGTTTTTCGAATGTCAGGTCAGTGCAGCAAATAAGCGTTAAACTGTCCAGCACACTCACTTGAAGTCGCTTGAGGTCACATGACAGCAATGTGTTCCTGCTTCAAAAGTCAGAAAATGTAATGTTATAGGTAGACTATTAAAAAGATGAAAACCTGTTCTATTGGTCACAGTAGCTGACCGTACCATAACATTTTAAAGTTTAATATCTATATGCTTTAACGCTTCATGGAAGTTATGCAGCACATACATAACACTACAAGACAACTAGCGAAACATAAGAATGGTGGAGTGAATGTGAGTTGAGCAGTCTGCCCTCTCTTTTGTTTTCAACGTATAGCAATAACCATTTTCTAACCCCCTTCACCAAGTCTAAAAACCACTTACCAGTTGCTGGGCTTGCTTTGTCCCTAGAACGGAATAATCAGAGTCCACTGCTGTCCTATAGGCACCAATCAGTTAGCCTTTTGCTTCATCTGTTGTCATTTATTCTTGCTGGGTGTCCATTCCAGCTTAGCCCATCTCTATTTTTGTCGCTCAATTATTTGTACAATGTCCTCCACTCTAGTTCACCTCTGGATCCACTTTCTATTATAAGAGTTATCCCTGGCATTGCTCTTGCTGTGTAACCAAGTGGAAAACGTGCCTCCATCGTGGCACAAAATATTGATGAGAAGCCATTTCCATCGTAGAACACGCACAAGTCCGATGAGAACCTATTGAAGTAATCGCTGAAAGTTGGAAATTGAATTGAAATATTTTGATAAGTGTAACTCCCTTGAAATCACGGGAGTTATCGGTCGTCTTAAACCTTCTCAAAGGCAGGGGAGTGACCAACCTTGATAGAACATTCTTTAAGTACGAGAGTTGCCGGGTCGAGAGCTTCAGAAGCATTCGGCTACATGTAATTGGGGATTGATCTGTACTCGCGTTTTCACACTGGCGAATGAAGACGTACGACTGTGGGGTTTCGCTATGGTGATGGCCCCACAAACTATACTAAACCAGCCGTGGTTCTGGGTTAGTAAAAGAAGGCAACAAGACGGAATTTCGTTTAAATGTTTTATATAGAATATTGATTATCAATATCTCTGGAGACGGGAAATGCCTATTCGCAGTTGAAAAGAGAGGAGGCCGATTTTCATCTGTCAAACTGACGACTGGTCTCTCATGTCACGAACGGTAGTCTACTGAATGGTAGCAGCGGTTGACAGTTACTAAGGGCGGCGTCTAACACGAGAGAGAGAGACTGGCAACGATTCTCTTCTCCAAACCCAAATTTTACTCTGCTTGCAGCGGTTGACGGTTACTAAGGGCGGACGGCTGACACGAGAGAGACTGGCAACGATTCTCTTCTCCAAACCCAATTTTACTCTGCTTGCTTGTTACGAAAATCCCTCCTATTTAAGCCCTTGGTATCAACACTGTATCTCTTGTAATTGACTTCCCTTCTCTCCCTCTCCTGACATCTCGATCTTTCCGGAAAACCCCAGACACTGGCCCCATATCTGGCTTTGTTTTTGAAACCCAGGATTTGACAGATGACACCAGATTGAGAAAGTACAGGTGACTCAACTTCCCATGACATCTCGAAAAACACATTAAGCCCTTATCTGGTCATCGCTTTTGCAACCTAGGATTTGACAGATGACACCAGATTGAGAAAGCACAGGTGACTCCCACTCGGAAGCACACAATTCTCATATTATCTCGAAAAACACATGGGGCCAGATATGGGGCCAGTGTCTGGGGTTTTCCGGAAAGATCGAGATGTCAGGAGAGGGAGAGAAGGGAAGTCAATTACAAGAGATACAGTGTTGATACCAAGGGCTTAAATAGGAGGGATTTTCGTAACAAGCAAGCAGAGTAAAATTGGGTTTGGAGAAGAGAATCGTTGCCAGTCTCTCTCGTGTCAGCCGTCCGCCCTTAGTAACCGTCAACCGCTGCAAGCAGAGTAAAATTTGGGTTTGGAGAAGAGAATCGCTGCCAGTCTCTCTCGTGTTAGACGCCGTCCTTATTAACCGTCAACCGCTGCTACTATTCAGTAGACTACCGTTCGTGACATGAGAGACCAGTCGTCAGTTTGACTTAGATGAAAATCGGCCTCCTCTCTTTTCAACTGCGAATAGGCATTTCCCATCTCCAGAGATATTGATAATCAATATTCTATATAAAACATTTAAACGAAATTCCGTCTTGTTGCCTTCTTTTACTAACCCAGAACCACGGCTGGTTTAGTATAGTTTGTGAAGCCATCCCCGTAGGGAACCCCCACAAGAGCAGTCCATTATATACAATCGGGATTGATCTGAACTTGGACACTTGCTTTTTTTACAGTAAGTAGACGGTTATCTGTCCCTGTCTTACTCTTGACAGTATTTTTTATATAAAATCAAAGTGGTGCGAAAATGTATCCCTCCTTGTTCTAGCACTCCGTTGGTGGTAAGATCTACCCCTCCTTTTTTTTCAATTCTTCAACCAAGTGAAAGACATTATATCTCACCAAAGCATCTTTTTTACCAAGGCCAATTCCATACAGAAACTTTCCACTTTTCGCTTCACCAAAGTTTAGAATTCTTAACTTTTATATTTGAAGGTAGAGAAAGGATTATTTAGTACACAACACATTCTCATTGTCAGCAATCTTCAGTTTTTGGTTTCTCACACAACTTGGTTAATCTAAGAACTTTCTCAAGTATCCAACAATTTCTGTATCAGCATTCTCTCTTCACTTTTTATCCTTTATTAACGGAATATTAGAATAACATTTACTTTTTGCAATCGATGTGGAGGACATTACTCTTACCCTTGTTATTTCTGTTTATCAATTCTTGGGGACACACTACCACGGTATAACTTTTAAAAAAATTGTGAACAGTTGAAGTCACAAGAACAGTTTCTGCAGAACAAAGATGAAAACACGCGAAAACGAAACCCGGACACAGATTTGAAGAGGGGAAATGCAGTGTTCAAATCCAGAAGTGGAGACATACCAAAAGGAGAATTCCACAATAAACTTTAGGGATTAGCATCGTGTATCTAAAACTCTACCATCGTTCATAGGCTAGATTATTCAGTTCTTCATCCCAAGTGGACACTAACGAGCTAGCTACTCCATCTAGTTCCCCCACCCTCACCAGCCAGCTGCTGGCGAGGGGATATTCGTCCACTCCAGTGTCTGATCTAAGTACCTACTACAACCCCCCCCCCGCTAACGCTGAAGGTTTATGTTCGAAGAGTCAACCAATGAGAAGAGGCCTGCTTTTGATCAGTATACTGAGAGAGACAAAACTCTTTGTAAGGTCCTTTTCAATATGTCACGAATCAGACCAAATGCTTTCCAGCCAATCGTTATGTGTCGTTTTGTTTCGCTTTTTCTCAACCTCTTCTAAAGCCTCACCTATTCTTATGGTCGAGACTTCATCATTGAACGTTACTCATCTTTCTGTTCATCTTCAACCTTATTAATCAGATTCAACAGGTTTATAATAAGTTTGATAATAAAGAATTAGATTAGTCACCGTGATTAAAACAAGATAAGCGAAAATGAAGATCCATTACTTGGGGATCCAAGGGTAGAAAAATCTATGATTACAGTCCACAGAAATTTTCGAAATTAGCATTTATTCATGGTGTTGTTAGAAAGTGTGAATAATGAACCCTGTGTGAATGAAAATAAGACCGAAATAAAGTAGCTATGGACATCTTATTTCTGAATATACTTCTTCTTGATATACCAAGAGAAGTTGTCAGTGATGATGTTTTCCTGGTATCATTGGGGGGTGGGGGCTAGTTTCTCAACTGGGTAACAGTCCTTCGGTTGTGTTTTCAGCGTAGCATCTGATTGGCAATCAACTTATATAGGTAGGTTCGCAGACAAGTTGCACGTCTGCCAATCAACTTTTATCGTTCTACCTACGTTTATATCTAAATGAGATGGCTAGATTCTATTGATTTCATGAGATTGATTATATTTTTGCACCCAGAATTCGACTGTCATTAAAGCGTCAGTCGTTTTCCAACGTAAATAAATCACTCATGTTTTCGAAAGTTACTTACCTCCAGGAAAACAAACCCAATCATTTGATAAAAAAAAAATGTATAGTGCCTCCTATACTTTTAGTTAAGAATTAAGTACGGAACTCTTCTTTCAGCTAGATATCCAAAACGTCACTTCCTCCGACGATCCCCATAAAACCCCTGGACGCACATGGTCCAATGCTCATTTACTCCAGCACCCCTAGCAGGGTACACTTCTAGCCCCGGTCTTCGCAGCCGGTCATTCTCTCTCTTTCTTTCTCCCTGGTCCAAGGCTCATTGACGCCAGAACCCCTTACTGGTCATGCCTCCAGCCCCGGCCTTCGCAGCCGGCCACTTTTCCTCTCGCTTTCCTTCTCTCTAAGAGCGTTATCATTTCGCCGACCCACTGGCCGATCCGATCTGAACCACCATCCTCACTTCGGGAAACACGCATGGATAAAGCTCCATGTTCTCTGTCTTTCATGGTCTGTCCGTCAAGAGTCTATCAGTGTCAGAGAATAGCCCTCAAGTTAACTCACTTACTTGGCAGTAAGGCTCGCACACTGAACCCGGTTTCCACGAACTACACTGGAGCTCTCCAACCATACGGAATCCACGGGTTCGCACAACTCTGTTTTAACTCCGACGCCAGTACTATCAAGACAAGAAAGCTCCCACCTTTCGTTATCCCTTCTCCTAACATTACTTGTCACGATCGATCGTATCTATGTTATCCTTACATGTACCTCATCTTCATTCTTGTATTAAACGAACGTCTCTTGTCTGGAAATAATACTTGTACGTCTTCATTCCACTTTGTTTCATCAATGCACATCCAACTTCATACTTGGCGCGCATTCCATTTACTTCTTGACATCTCTCTTCTCCCTCCAAAAGAACAGGGCCGGCGCGCTGCAGTCAACCCATGAGGATCTAAAATCTTCGTCCTTCAAACATAATCACTTTCATCGCCCCCAAAAGTCGTTACGCGCCAAAAAAGTATTTTTTGTGCTTACAAGCCCCTAAAAGTCGAGAAAAAAAGTTTTCCTTACCAGAAATTTGAAAGTCACTTACCACAAGAAAAACAAAAATGCTCCACTATCCATCAAAAGTAGTTTTTTCAAAAACTAATTTGTTTTTCGAAAGTTTCTTAACTAAAATAGAAAAAAAAAAGTATCTTGTGTTCTTAATCCAATCGCATAAAACAGTCAAATATCAAATTAAAAATTAAGTTGAAAAAAGTTTTGATAGTTTACTACCAGAAAAACAAAAGTATTTTTTTTTTCGGAAAGAAAAGGTATTTTTTTGTTCTTTTAATCCAACTGTTAGCATAGGAGACGTTTTAAAACTGGTAACGAAATTCTTTATGGATTGAAAGCACAAAAATGTTTTTCCAATTTCTATCGAATATTCTCAAGCCAGTGACGAATGATGCATAATGTTTTTAATAATCATATTACCGAATATCCTTTATCTTGGTCATGTTTTCAAGAGGGGGAGGGTTCTATTTCTCTATCATATTTATGACACTAATGTTAGAAATATAATTTGAAATTTCAAATCATTCTTAAAGAATTAGGATAATAAAATGATATCTGAAGTTTTTTCTTGAAATTCCATCGCATGTCACCTGAAAACCAACGTGTCATTCGTTCGCCATCAATGTTTACCATTTTTTTTTTTAATGAATATAGTTTCATTTTGATCAAAAGTTGATTTAATCAAAACACAGAGAAGTATCTTTTTAAAAATTTCTTTTCACAAAATTATGAAAAAAAAAAAGAAGTTTTCTCGAAAACACGTTATTTGTTTACGTTGGTGAAAAGGCTGGCGTTTCCAACACGTCATGAGGTGTCAAGAGAGAATGTATACCTTAACAGACCTATCAATCTGGGGGTGAAAATAGTGTAATTCATCCGGTTAGTGTCAGTCCGGCCGTCTACAGCCAAAGGATCAAAACTTTTCTGCACCGCCGGTGTTCGTTTTGTTGTTATGCGGTAAGTTCAACAAATTTTTACCGTGTTTTTCCCTTCCCTTCATTTTTTCAAGGTCTTCGAAATGAAAATAAATAAATAGATAAAGCATTTAAAAAAATTAATATCACCAGTAAGCTAGCAATGACCCACACTTGATCAATGAATAAGTATACTAATTATTTTTTCTGATCAACGATTGACATCAGGAAAAAATTAGGCCCGCATGGATTTGTAGACTCTTTCACGGACTTTTAGAAAAAAAGCGACTGGTGTCGATTAAAACGTCTGTAACTTGAAATTTATCAATTGCACCGTTGTGATCTTCGAGTTTATCAATAGAACAAAGATTGCAGAAAATTATCCGCTATTTTGTTTCTATACACAATATCGAAGTGAAGATAACTGGGCTTGTAAACTTGTTTACATTCGTCACCTAAATGGACTACTAGTCCGACCAGTAGAAAGGACTCATTCAAAATCTATCTCGATTTTTGGTGATTTACACATCTTAAATTTCGACCTAATACATGCTACTGAGCTGATTTTTAAAAATTTGGGAAATACTCATTTTTTCATGAATTTTCCAATTAGAATGATATTTTGTATGAAAATCCCATATTTTACAATGAAAAAATCTGCTGGAAAATTTCATTATAGTCATTTATAAATTTTGTCATCAAATTATTGATACTTTGGAAATCCAGAAAATTATGAAATTTCTATATAAGAGAGAATGGGCCATACTTAATGATGAATATAAAGTTTTACAAGAGATGCCAGTCATTTTTTTTGTTGACATTACTATTATTTGTATATGTAGCCGGTGACTGACTGACTGACTGACTGACTCTTTGCCCGATTGCTATCAAGCGAAGAAAGATACCTTGTTCAACACGCTATACTTATCATGAAAAATAGATTTTTTAAAAAATTTATTACTTCATCCTACCAAAAATGAAGTGTTCATTTAGAAAGAAAATTGTCTCGTGATATAAACTAGCAAAACTCACTAGCCGTATTTGCTAGAAGAGATGATTGTTCAGTATTTGATGGTATGTTTATGGTTGAACTATGATAACCATCATCATCATCATCATCATCATCATCATCATCAGTCTTTTAACACCCGTGGTTGGACTTAGACCTTCCCCAGGATTCGCTTCCCCAGAATTATCACGGGCGCAACGCCAATATTTTCTAAATTTATCTAGTTCGTCTCTCCATCTTGTATTCTGTCGGCCTCGGTTTCGCATGTGATCTCTGGGGATCCATGTTGTGAGGTGATATCCATCGGTTGTCCGCCATTCGTGCAACATGGCCAGCCCACTGCCATTTGAGCTTTTTAATGGATTCTATGATGTCCCTGACTCTTGTCTTTTCCCGGATGTACTGTGCTGTCTTATGGTCTCTCCATGTGAGGCCCTGTATAATTCTCCCATGTGCAGGTTGCATAGTTCTCAATTTGAGGATCTGTCTCTTGGTTGGGTTCCATGTTTCAGCTCCATAAGTGACCATCAGGAGGATGTATTGGTTATACACCTTTCTTTTTAGGATTAATGGGATCTTCTTGTTTTTGAAGGTTGAGCTTACCCTGCCAAAGGCTTGCCATCTTAGTGTGATTCTTTGCTTGATTTCTTCTTCTTTTGAGGGTCTCATGGAGATTTGTTGTCCTAAGTAGAAGTTGTGATCTACTTTCTGTGTCCCCGATTTGATCTTAGTGTTTTTATCTCCGATGTGTTTGTTGCTCATGATCTTCGTTTTGCTGAAGTCCATGTGTAGGCCGACTTTCTTGCTCTTTTCATTTAGTTCATCTATCATTAGTTGGAGGCCGTGCAGGTTCTAAGCGAACGTTTTCTTGTACCTATTTATTCTGGTTTATTTTAGGCTGTCAAATCAAAGATGGAAAAAATCGAATTGAAGCAATTATGTTGTAGAAGTTAATGAGACGGAATCAGCGGAAACTGCTCGAAATATCAACCAAGTATTAGATTAGGGGACCGTCAACGAACGTACAGCTCAACATTAGTTCTAAAACTTTCGAAGCGGAAACGAGAGCCTTGAAGATGTGGACGTCCTTTTATGATTGACCACTTCCACGGACATTATTGACCCACACAAAACAATTGTAGATTTTATAGAAGAACTAAACGTTAACTATTCAACAGTTGTTCGACATTTGCACAAAATAAGGCAATAAAAATATTTGACGAATGGTTGTCGGAAGAAAATTGAAAATTTCAACGTTACAGTCTTTTGTGCAATAAAAAAAACGATTCGTTTCTTGATCGCATTGTGACATGTGACAAAAATGGATGCTGTAGGCGTTTTGACAGAGACGAAACATCAAAACATTTCCTCGAACCAGATCTGCATCAAAAGAAGACTTTGGTCACTGTTTGGGGGTCGACAAGAGGAATTTCTTGAATCCTGGCGAAACCATTTACTGTTTAGGGCTGCTAGTTATATCAGCCCCCTAAAATATAAATTACCAGAATTGATCTAAAGAGATAAATCCTGGTAAGTAGCGTATTTGTTGCTTAAGCACAAAACCAAGGTTAGTACACAGTTGGATTGTCAACAAAACGAAGAAATAAGAACAAACAAAGAAGTAAACAACAATGCCAGGTTTAATTCATGAGTGAATTAAAATCAACAAGGACCGGGGTTTCTGCCAACACGAATATGTGGAGGGATCTACCAGGATAGGATGTAGAGATGAGAAGGGAAAGGAATGTCACTGAGTAAATGTGAGATAGAGTCTATGGAATGTCCGTCAGTTTGGTCATCCCAGTTGTAGCCACTACGAAGTCATCTTAAGAAGTTCGACCTAACTTCAATGAGAGTGCTTAACTTAGATAGGATGTGTTCTTGAGATGAATATGTGATGATGCGTGTGTAGAAAGAAAGTGTGTATAAAAACTATACTGACTATCCTAACCAAAGAGAGAGAGAGAAGAGACAAGCTTACCTCGAGACCGTCGGAACAAATAGATAGAGAGGGTATTTATTTTCAAAAAAAAAGGTATGAAAAATTTGACACAAGATCGGAAGGGGGGATGGGGGATTTGGGCTGGTCTTCTCTTTCCTAATTTTATCTTAGCTAGTCTCATGTATTGACCCAATCTCACTATATTTTTCCATTCACCAAAACAACACATTTTCCCCGATTTCTCCCATACTAAATTTACCATAATACCAGACTCTCTCTATGATGAGCCATATCGAAAACCATATTTACAATTTTTGTGTGTGTGTGGGGGAGAATAAAAACATGGTGAATATTTACAATTAAAAATAACCCCGATGCATGATATATATTTACAGAAAAACGAAATTAGTATGTGACCCCCCACAAAGGTCGAATATGGCAGAACAGCCAGTTAACCGGACAAAAAGATGGATTTCGGAGGAGAAAAAAAAAAAAACCTCCAGCATCCTCCATCTACCATCTGGGGGGGGGGGACTAACCGAAACGAAAAAACGGGGACTAAAAAAAGGGGGGACTGATGCTCATTCTCTTCCTAGCTATGAAACAGTTGGCTAACTGAAAAGGAAAACTAATCTACCCTAACTTGGGCTGGGCTGACATGTTTGTTTCAAGACCCCCAAATCATTATCACTTATCAGTAAATTTCACAAATACCACTCTAATTTAGCATCTCTCATTCTACACAGTTGGGCAACTCTCATCCACCTTCCGTTGAACTCCGACCGTAGGAGCCTTTCCCTCTCGACCCTGATCTTAACTTTAATCTGATGCTTAAAGTATGCGATCAGTTGTTCGGGAGTGAAATGCTCGCTTTCGTGGAATCCCTTCTGGCGCGTCGTCCAAATCATCATTCTCATCACACCAAGTAAGCACATTAGCACTTGATGTGCGTCCTTTTCTAACGACGGGAACACATTGCTACAGACGGCACTAGCATCAAGAGCAAAAAACCGTGCCCCGACGATACGAACCATGTAGCACCCAAACAGCTTGCACAACGGATGCACCACACTCCAGTGAAAGAAAGCGTACTCGATAGACTCCTCCATATCACCACAGCGCATGCATTCTGGTGACTCCACCAGACCCGCTGCGAAAAGCCGTTTGCCGACCCAGAGAGCATTCCTAATGACTAGCCAGGTGAGGGACGCCTCGTTGTTATTGAGGCACCTCAGACCAGGCGTCCAAGGCCAGATCAAGCGACTCTCCGCCCTCGTCAAACTGAGCCCCTCAATCATTTTGTCTCGAACTGTCCTCACTGTCATCCAATATAATGCCCTTTTCGACAACGACAGGTGTCGTCGAGACCTTCCTTCACCCGTGAGAAGACTTTCAGAGCGTGCCGGCATTCTCTATAGAAAGAGCATTCCGCCCGGGGTAAACGGCGGGCCTCACCCCCGTCGGAATGCACGTTTCTCAAGGCTGGGAAAGCCTTCCTGGCGTCTTCCTTCTAGTATTCGCCGTTCTGCTCTTCTTGTGTGCACTTCCGACCCAGGAAAGACAACTGCAAGGTATGTTGCCGAACTAGGATGTTCGGCATTCCTAGGCCGCCCTCCGCAGGTTGGAGTTGACAGATCTTGCGAGATACCATTGGCTGCCTGTGACCCCAGAGGAGTCTAAACAGGGTACCCTCCAATTTTAGTTGGTCGGTACGCGGAAGAGGGAGCACTGAGAGTCGGTAAAGGATGAGGGGGCAAATGTGCGAAACGCATACCTCAGCCCTACCCTTGAAGGAGAGCTTCCTTCGAGTCCACAGATTAACTGCTTTCTCTACTTTCTCTAGTACCCCTAACCAATTTTTCTCCAACTGGAGGTCGGGACCGAACCAGAGTATCTTGCACAGCCCGTCCGTCCAGGCACAGGGACCAGGGAGAGGGCAACCTCTCCACGAGTCCAGCAACAAGCCCCCGGACTTGTCGCAGTTGGTTTTGGCCCCTGTCACCATCTCATACCTTTAGATTTCTACGCTGATTTCCCTGATCTGGGCAATGCTCGTTACAAGCAGGGTTACATCGTCAACATAGGCGGTATACTTGACTGACGTGTGACTGCCGGGCAAAGTTATTCTGCGTAGGGCTGGATTCGCCTTTACTTGGTGCAGGAAAGGTTCCAGCGCAAGAATATACAGCATCGGCGAAAGTGGACAA